>VWYI01002136.1:0-30768 GCA_013399455.1 Anthoscopus minutus
GTGATGCAATCTTGGGTTGATAAACCAGCAGGACAATTTCCTTTTCTCTGCCACAATCCATCCTCCCTCTAGGGAGGGGTTTTCTGCTCATGGGCTATTGAGTCCACTGATAAACTTACATCATCCCACTGGGAAATGCTCCATCCAGGGGGGAGGAGCCAAGCCCCTCTACCTGGATAAAACCCAGAGATTTGGAACACCAACCCACCTTTCTTCACTGGACTCTCAGAGGAAGACCAGGCCCATCTAGTACCACTGGACTGCTACCAACACCCTGACCAACAGGGTATCAGGTTGTATTCTGACTTTGTCAGCAGCTTGCTTTTTTTTTTTTTTCCCCCATTTTTACCCTTTTCCTAATAAATTTTATTTCTGACTTGGAGTCTCTCACTAGTTTTGCTCTCAAACCAGTACAGTCATCCACATAGTCTCCCTTTACAGTCAGAAGATAAATAGATGCCTCTAAAGTATTTATGTGTCAGATTACAGCAAGAAGAATCTTCTGCTGGAGGTATCTATTTCTCACCCCCAAGTAAAAGCAATCTTATGACTAGCTAAGCTTTAGACAGGTCCTTTCTAGAAACCAAAGATAAGGTAATCCAAACTAACAGGGGCTTTCATTAAAAACAGTACAGAAATGAGTTACTGGAAAAAAATATTAAATCCAAGAAGTATTTTCCTAGATTTGCACATTTGATTTAAGCTATAATTTTAATTGTTACTTGATCCTATGGGGAGCTAATACTTAATGAACAATTAAAACATTTTATGAGCAGTTTTGGGTGGGGTTTTTTTTAATTATGCATAGATAATCTAGGACCCAGTGCAACAAATTATACACAGGATACAAGGAATTAGAGGGGGTTTTAGAGGATTAATGAGGTAAGTTTATATCCCAATATTTCTTAATATTTATAAGAATGTTGTGGGTTTAGAGCTAGCTAAAACTCACTAGCCCACTTATTTTCTGTTGTGAGATATGATTTTAGAAGAAAGGAAAACACAGGCTCAAACTTAAGACTATAAGGAAAATTTATTAACAAACTAGAAAAAAACAAAATGAAAAGGAAAAGTCCAAATGAAACTTCCAGAACACTTCCCTCCCCTGCCCACCCTCCCTCCTTCCCACCTGACAACATAAAACAAAATCTGGGATTTTTTAAATCAGTTATCACTTCTACAATAATCTTTCTTCAATTCGCATAGGGCAAGGAGTTTTCTTTTTCAACACCTTGGAGATATGTCCACAAGAACAGTTCCCTGTGGCTTTGCATCTTCACAAACAGCAGCTGCCCAGTTCAGAAAAACTCTGCTGTTGTGAAACTCCTCCCATTTTCTTCNTTAAACTCTTTCCCAACTGACCCGGTTCTGTTCATGTTGTCACCCTCTGGTTTTCTCTCACCCAGGAAAGGAATCGTAGTCTGCGAGTCTCATCTGGGCACTGGCAGGCTTTCACTCAGGCTGGCAGTGGCTGAAGCAGTCACGGTGATAGATTGCAGCGGAGCTGAGCTTCTCTCTCTCTCTGCTCCGCAGCCGCTGGAGAAAGCTGCGATGAAAACAAAAGGAAGGAGGGGGGGCCGCTCTGGCCTCCCATCCCCGTCTGGGAGCTGCAGGGCCCTGGCCCAGCATGGCCCAGAGGAATCTCGGCTCGGCACAGCCAGAGGCAAGAGTGACCAGAGGCAGAGCCTGGACCCCGCTCTGGCTGGAGGGGCACCTCTGCCCTCTCAGCCCGCCCGAGAGCCGCTGGGTGGGGGGGGGGGGCGGCCCGACCCGGCCAGGCCCCACCAGGCCATGCTGGAACCAGGCCGGGCCTTCCCCCCGCCCCCCT
The DNA here is from genome assembly GCA_013399455.1 of Anthoscopus minutus. Classification (NCBI taxonomy): domain Eukaryota; kingdom Metazoa; phylum Chordata; class Aves; order Passeriformes; family Paridae; genus Anthoscopus; species Anthoscopus minutus. The sequence goes on from VWYI01002136.1 coordinate 1,829, forward strand.
GCTCACAGCCCCGACACCTTCAGAAGCCGGAAGCCAAAGAGAGCGAGTTCAGAGTTTCCCGGGCTCCAAGATGGGTGTTCACGGGGGTGGATTCTGACCCTGAATGGCCTACAAAGCTGTCAGTTCTCAGAACTGGACAGACACTGGCTCCCTCTGAAGCTCCCAAGAGCCCCTTTCAGGAAAACCATCTCCGCAGATGTCTTCCCTTCCTTCCTCCCCAATACCAACCAATGTCAAACCAGCACAATGCTAAAGTCTTTCTAACATCTCCTCTGATTTGTTACCCAATGAGTCATAATTCCTTACAACTAAAAGCATTTTCCTAAATAACACTTCTTATAACAGTAAAATATTTTCAAATACTAAAACATTGCTAAAATCAATATGTATTAATGGTTACAGAAAAAAGCTAATATCAGGACACAGAATTAAAAAAAGATACAGAATAGGGACAAATTATTTATTGCAATTGATTTTGAATGGTAAATCAAGAAAACAAAACTTCCAATATCTTTGAAAATCACTAGCTGAGGAGTTTGCCTCTTCATGTATTAGCACTTTAGCAGCATATAACCTTTTAGAAATCTCCACATTAAAATTGTAACAAAAATTTTTCATTCAGTACAGTGTTGAAAAAACTAAATAAAAGTTAATTGAGATTTGCTTTTGGTTTTTGGGTTGGGTTTTGTCACTTTGTGTTTTTTGGGGGATTGGGGAAGTCTAAGGGTTTTATGAGAATTTATGTATTTTCTGCCGATTTGCAGAATTTTTTTCTGTCAGCTCCATTTAAGTCTGTAATATTCTACTGTGGGTGCTTTTCAAACAATTTTATTAGCAGATAAGTATGGTGTCCCTTATAACAGAGTTTCATGCTCTGCAGTGGTGCATAGGTTACAGATATCATGACAGTGATAGGGAGCTGTGCTAGTAATGTAAACAGAAATATTTAGCATCTCTGGGTTTAGAACACAATAATGTCAAAACCTGAGATTTACAGTACAGAGAAGATGAGAGATCAAGGTGATATTGTAAAGATCTGGTTTTTTGTGTCTCTGAACCTGCTCCTGCTTTGCTCCCCCTGACTGGATACTTTAGGGCAACACTCCGAATGTCAAGACTCCTGCCCTGCTGGCATTTTATTTCACTTGACTTCCCATCCATTAGGGAGCAGCTGGTCCTGTCTGCTTTCTGACACTTTGTACCATCACTCACAATGGATTTTTGTTTGCATATTCTCTTTGCTATTCACATGATTCTGAGTGTTCATCTGTAAAAAAAAAAAAAAAAAAGTAAAAAGCCCATCAGCAGCAATGTAGGATCATTGACTGAAGAGTTCTGAGATTCCTAAAGTTGCCGACACATATTTAGCACAGTCTGGCCAACATCTGCTAAAGCTTATGGTACTCTTGGAAGTGGGCCACCTATAACTAGCATCATGCTGCACAATTCTTTTTTTTTTTTATTAGTTTACAGTGATCTCTGATGAAGATATAATCCTGACACATGGTAAAACAAAAAAATAAGGATGTACTTTTCCTCTTGTAAATGGAAAAATTGTTTATAAAGGAGGAATGACTTCAGAAGGGAAAAATAAATAGATACACAGAGGGATGCATTTCTGAAAACCAAATCACAGAATTTAGAGTAGTTCTTGCTGGTATGGCCACGCAATGTCTAAATTTAAAGGTGTCATTTGGATGGCCATTTGTAGAGAGAGTCTCAATACCTGAATGAATCATCGAGCTGAGGATACAATATGGTGCTTGTTGAAGGAAATTTTCTGGTTTTAGTATAACCTGCCTTCTCAGACTTCCCCTGGTGGTATTTCCCCTTTAATTCTTCTGCCTTTGCTCTGTTCAGCTATACCTCTTGCTTTGTTCCTTTTATTTCTCACATAATTTCCTAGGGTTCCCTGCTTTGTTCCCTTGTTACTTGTTAGCTGTCTTTTCTCTCGTCTTTTATACTGAAAGAACAAGAACAGGTTCAGGTCATTTGTGTAGTCTGTGTTTTAGTGCTGATTTTTTGTGTGAGACCTGTAAAGGCATTGCTCTTATATTTGTGTTGATGCGTGTGTGCCTATGTGTGTGTGCAACCTCAGGAATGCATGTTCAGCCTTGCTATTGGCTGGACCTGGTGTCTGGGGATCACAGCCATGCCCTAGCAGAGCAGGAAGAAGGTGTCCCATGGTCTTGAATCTCACCATTCTCAAATTCCCTTTAACAAGGAGGACCCTCACACAGAGGTCATCAACTCACAAGTACTTCCAGAAGCCTCGAGGAGTTTGCAAGATAGTAAACACTCAAAAAATTGCACTCTGTGAAAGGTACCCATGCTAGAGCCATTCGAGAAGACCTACAGCTCATGAGTCACTTTCACATAAAGTTCATGGGGAACTGTATCCAGGAACTCTATCTAGTGGTAGAAACCACATGCAGGAGCAGAGAAAGACCACATGCAGGAGCAGAGAAAGATTCCTCCTCCTGAGGAGGAAGAAGTGACAGAAAGAGCATGTGAGGAACCAATCCCAGCACCCTCCATTCCCTGTCCCCTAGTGCTGTTTGAGGGGATGAGGCAGAGAAAATTGAGAGTGAAGTTCAGCTGAGAAAGAAGGGTGGGACTGAGGAAAAGATGTTTTAAGATCTAGTTTCACTTCTCATCATCCTAGTCCAGTTCAACATGTAATAAATTAATTTTCCCTAATCTCTGTCCATTTAGCACAAGACAGTAACTGGTGACTGATTTCCCTGTCCTTATCTCAACCCATGAACCTTTAGTTTTATTTTCTCTCCCCTATCCAATAGAGAAGGAAGAGTGATAGAGTAGCTTTGGTGCACACCTGGAAGGCTCAATATATTACAACAACAATGAAATACATTTATTTGCCTAGCAGTATCACAGTGGTGGGTTTTCACATAATATTTTCCCTGAAAAATAATTAAAGCATTTTAGAAAAAAAGAAAATAAAACTAATTAGGAAGCGATGCGCTGGTCACTGGAAATTCAGCCTCATTGATTTCATACAAGCGTATTTTGCTGGCAACATCCTTGTTCTGTCAAAGGTAATGTAGCAAGGACAAAAACTGCAGTGGCCTGAACATTGAATACAACATTTTTCAATTCTTTCACAACATTGGTTCAAGATGCAGCAGTAAAATGTGACCTTTTACAATTCATTTCACATATGACATGTTAAATCTCAAAATAGAAAATTATAACTAGCGTAGGAAAATAATTTATAAAAATTTCAATATGTATAAATAAAATGTGAGTTACAAGTGAAGGACATATTGAATAAATGAAGGTAAACTTTCATTTTTATTTCCAACTCTCAATAATTTTATTGGCTTAACTAAGTAACTAAGCACTCCCAGAGAATAAATTATACAACCTGTGTTAAATTAATTTCACATTGATAAATTTTTAAATGCACATTCACCATCTATTATTTCCATGATATTTTTTAAAGGGCACACTGTTACTTTTTTTCTCCCTTCTTTCTAATAATATCTAACTTTTTAAAATAATCAATTCATACCTCTTTTCTTTTTGCAAAATTATCCAGGATGAATTGAGATTCGTAACAACAAATAACCCCCCGTATATTTTTATTTTAAAAACTAAAAATTATCTGTCTGTGAAGAAAAAGTATGATTCATATAATTTTCAATTTATTTGGATGTATTAAGATAGTAAATGAAGTCCTTGAACTACATGGGATCTCACAGGAACACTCAGCATTTCTTCCTGTCCTTTTTATTGGGGGCATGTCTGACCCACAGTTCTGGGTTAAATTAACTCCTTTTGTCATAGTCATATAGAAGTGTCACAAAATCTGATATTCTAAAATTTTTCTTTTTAATTTTTATTTTCAGCTTTCTAATATACACTGCATCAAAATATTTTTATATATCTAGTACTCCTTTTTTACTATATTCTTTTTATATCCCAAGAGCATCATTATGGCAACGCACTGTGAGAAAGAGTACGCTTACTGCTGTTTGAGTTGTAAAGGAAGAGTTGCTAACTCAGGTATCAGGAAAATAACTCCAAGGATGATTCTCAGCAAAGCTGACAGAATCATTGAATTGCAAGATAGTAGCTTGGGTTGGAAGGAACTTAAAGATCATCTAGTTCTCCCTCCACTACTTGAACAAGCACATTTCCAATAGAGCAGGTTTCTCAGAGCCCCATCCAGTCTGGCCTTAAACACTTCCAGGGATGGAGCATCCACAACATCTCTGGACAACCAGTTCCATTGCCTCATCACCCTCACGGTAAAGAATTTCTTACTAATATCTAGTCTAAATCTCTCCTTTATTACTTTAAAAACATTACCCCTTGTCTGATATTAATCTTCCCATGTAAAAATCACTTTCCCTCTGTTTTTTAAACCCCTTTTAGGTACTGGAAGGCTGCTAGGAGGTCTCTCCAGAACCTTCTCTTTTCCAGGTTTAGTTGCAAGTCACTGTCAGCCTGTCTTCATAGGAAAGGTTCTCCAGCCCTTTGATAATTTATTTGGCCCTCCTCTGGACTTGTTCCTACAGGTCCATGTCCCTTTTTTCCTGGGGACCCCAGAGCAGGATGCAGCACTCTCGGTGGGGTCTCACGAGAGCAGAGTAGCAGGGCACAGTCTACTCCCTGACCCTGCTGGTCATGCTTTGATGTGGTGCTGGAGCCAGCTAGCTCTCCCCACAGCACCACACTGGGAGTGGCACACACCTTGGGAGCAGGGCGACCCAAGCTGCGGCTTAGAGCGGATGCTCTGCAGCACAGTCTGGAATCAGGAGCAAGTGGAGGTAAGGATGAAGAGGAGATCTTCTGTATAGGCTCCAAAAAGGGTTTATTCTTCTGGAGGGTCCAGGGACGAAAGACAAAGAAATAGGGGTTACAGGGACTCATAAACAGGGGCGGTTCAAGGGGTGGGAACAAAAAATCAGTCCAGTGGGGACTTAGGGAAGGACGGATACAAGGAGGGGTTTACAATATACAAACCAATAGGGGAACATGGAGGGAGGGAATAGTTTACACAAAATAATGGGGCATTGAGTAACAAGGAATTGACATGGAACTCTCTAGAAGAAGGGTTGGTGCAAGAGGGAATTGATTGGTAATGCGAGGAGGAATAGGGAACTTTCTGGATACAGGGGTAGATGGAGAAGATAGACATGTAGGTAGTAATGTACAATTTAATACATGGGAGAACAGAACAAACCATTTGTAAACTAAATGCATTACAACATAACAAATCACATCACAATAGTGCTTCTTTTAATGACCCCTATAATTCCTTTCCTTTCCTTTCCTTTCCTTTCCTTTCCTTTCCTTTCCTTTCCTTTCCTTTCCTTTCCGGGAATCTCCTTTCCTGGAATTTCCTTTCCTTTTTCCTTTCCTGGAATTTCCCTTCCTGGAATTTCCCTTCCTGGAATTTCCTGGAATTTCCTGGAATTTCCTTTCCTGGAATTTCCTGGAATTTCCTATTTGAAAGCAAAAGCTTCTCAGAACATAATTATAGGAATTAAAAACATATTTCTGAGCACATAGAGTGAAATCTGCCAGGATATTCTGTAGTTTAGAAAGCATTTTTCCCCTTAGAAATATGTACACATCCTTTGTATCCAGACTGACTAGGCTCAAGGGACTTTTCTAGGATCAGCTGCACAAGGAATACTGTGAGTGGTTAAGCAGAGAAAAACTTTACCAAAACTTGAAACTAAGTGACCTATGAAAAAATTATCAAAAGTATAGATTGCAGCCTTGATTTTAGCAACTAAGTCTTTCAGCCTGTCAGTAAATGGGAACATAAATATGAGATATTTCAAACTCTCACTGAATTATTTCAGTGAATTTCTACAGGATGCATACACATTTCCTTGCTGACTTAGATTTGGCAGAAACTGCTTGCAGTTCTCATTGAAACCCTATTAATGCTCCCCGGTGAGGATCTGCTGAAGAAGTTACATACTGAAGATGTATACATTGTATAGTCTAACTGCATTATAACATAGTCTTGTACATGGCCGTCTTAGAAAGAAAGGAAGAAATAGAACTCGAAATAAATAAGTGTGTGTAACCCTCTGGGCTGGAGATCAGAGGTAAGAGGGCTATTTGCTGCCATCTATTGATAAACTGAGCAAAGAGGTGGAAAGAGCAACAAGCCCTGTGTTAAATATTCTCTCTACCATGATACAAAGTCTTGTCTAGTTTTGAAATTTTCCTTAACATTTCATCAGGGGACCAATGAAATACCACTACAATCTTTCTGATACTGAAAACCAACCAGTGTGATTGATCTCAGGAAGGTAGCTTAAAACTTCATGGTGTCTACTGTGAAAAACATGAGATAGCAAACTCATTCATACTTTGTGGGAAGAGTGCATCCTTGGCTATTTGTGAGTAATACAGTCACATTGACCAGCAAAATCATACACACAATATAACTAGACACATTATTAAGTACCACCTCTAGAAAAGTTACACAATGAAATGTGACAAAACAGGGCTGATATGACAGAAGATCAGCAATAACAAACAGCTGGAAAATATGACTGATGACTAAAAAATAAATTGTTTTCAACTTTTATGATGGAATTTCCCTGGTTTTATTCAAATGCTTTTTCCTTTCCTTTCCTTGTTATTTATTAATAAAATGGCATATATAATGGTGACTATTTGGGAGACTCTACTGAGGAGTGTTTATCAAAGAATTTTAGAAGTGTTTGAATTGGAAAAAGCCTTAGTACCAATATTCCAAGGCTAATTCCAAGACCCCTGCCATGGACAGGGACATCTTTCACTAGACCAGATTTCTCAAAATCCCATATAAGTTGTTCTGATATACCAGAGATGGGGCAGCCACTTATCTCTGGGAAACCTGTTCCAGTGCCTTACCACTCTCACAATAAAGAATTTATTTGTAATAGCTAATCTAAATCTACCCTTTTTCAGCTGAAAGTCATTACCCCTAGTCCAATTACTATTAGCCTTTGTAAAAAGTCTTCACACTTGTGGAAAGTATGTCTCCCTGAGGTACTAGAAGGCTGCTAGCAGGTCTTGCCAGAGCTTTCTTTTCTCCAGGCTGAAAAACTCTGACTCTCTCAACTTATATCTATGAGAGAGATGCTGGAGCCTGAAATAAAACATCATCTTCTTGCCCCTTGTGTGAACTCACTCCAAGAGATCCATGTCTTTCTTATGTTGGGGGCCCCAGAGCTCAATGCAGTACTCCATTGTGGGATCTCTTGAGAGCTGAGTAGGGGAGGTGAATCATCTTCTTCTCAGCACTGCTATCAATATATTCTCTCAATCCCTCGATCCATTTGTTCAGTCAAGACATTTGGTTATAGAAATTGGGCTGGGCACAGCAGGACATGTATATGTAGAATTCTAGAGCTACCCAAAGTTATTGCCTGAATGACTGCTGCAAAATGAGAGAAATATTCAATAGGAATATTCAATCAACGACCTCTTTCCAAGTGTTCCATTTTCTCAAGACAGTCTATTAATTCATATTTTCAGATGACTGGCTGGTGAGGTCCTACCTCACCCCTGGAATTACTGACTAAAGAAGTAGCTGGGCACACAGGACCAGTCCTGTGTCTCTGTCAGTAATGTATGTAGTCTCTAAAAGTGCAGTGTCTCTTCTGTTATCTCCTTGTATTATGACTATTGCACTGGCAACAAATACCATTAAAAATCTTGTGCTGCATGTCACACAAAACCACAAGAACTGAAAGGACACTTAAGACACAGAGTCTCTGGAATTTACAATGCAAGGTAAGAATTTGGTCAGCATCACCTTTTTTTTGATGAGTGAGCTCATGGAAATTCAGAGTAACTACATTTTTCTCTTAGCATAATGATTGCTACTAGCTTCTAAAATGTTCCAAATCAGGTGTATATCTGCTTTCAGAAATCAAAACTTGAGTGAGGAAAAGCAAGCTATGATCATGAGTTCTACATGTGAGAGGAATTCATATAACAAATGTAACAATTACATTTGGGACAAGAAAAATACATAAGGAATGAAAGTAACATATATTAACCTGGGAGAAAAAGAAACACCAAGATGGAGCAAAAGATGAAGTAAAGAAACTGATGAAGGGGGGAAAGAATGTCTAATGCTGTGAATAAAAAAATTATATGAACTTTTTTTTTTACCTAAAACCTCAAATTTTGCTTATACTTTGATCCAGATTTTTACCTAAATGCAACAAGACAGTTAAACAACATGAAACTTGAATAATGAGGGCAAAAAATGCCTGCAGATTTTTACAGCAGTATGACCAGAATCAAAGCAAAATCAAACCAGAAGCTTCAAAGTGCTTAGAGTTTCCTGCTTGGACATTCTAGGCAGGTCTAGGCACAAACAGAACAGTTGTATTCCAAGTTACAAGATAGTAAAGATACTTGAATGTCCAGCTTTTCACTTTCTCCAGTTCTTCGATAAAGTAAGTTACAAACCATTCCGTTCATAAAGTGTTTTCTTGGGAGACATGTGATAACAGATGGAAGTGTTTTTATGAAGAATCTATAATTCTGGAAGCTAGGCAGATGAGGTATTTCATTCTTAAGCTTCTCTCATCTTCCCTCTATCTGTTGAAAGGTATTTTGGTCCCAGTTAACAAATACATAATTAAACAATAGAATGATTCAGATAAAATGAACTTGGAAGAAGTTTTAAGTAGGCAAGGTTTTGAGATGAGCCCTCCATATGCTTCTCTGACCTCCAAGCTGTATTTTCGAGTACTGAGCTAATTAAAAGATAAAACAAACAAGTTCCTTCCTTAGTGTGTTAGACATATTCTAGTTTCTGTCAGAAGGCCTTGGGCAGTCTGACCTAACACAAACTCTGCTGAACACAACCAGGAGTCAGTACATTTTTTTTCCGTATTCTACCAGTGTAGAAACGTGCCTGTGAAATGCAGTGATCTGCAAATATCAAGCTCAATTAAGAGACATTTTAGAAAAATCTTCAGCTGTATAAGGCATTTGGCAACACAGGGAATCCTGGGATTTTGCAGAACTCTAATTCCAGGTGTTGGAGAAGGTAAGACTGAGAAACCTTATAACTATGAATGCTCAGCAAAAGTTTCTGAAAATATGAAACTCATAACCAAAGTAGAAATGAGGGTTACCTTTGAGATTCAGGATACTGAGTCAATTACTATATAACCCAAGAACAACAGCCTAGCCAGCTGAAGAAAAGAAGAATCCTCTGAACTAAACAAAACAAAACCCTTTTGCTGATAGAGAAACCAAAGGTCAAAATAGAAATGCAAGTCAGTTTTGAGATTTAAGTCACTGATGTTGATTGGCAAAAGCCTGGCCAGACAAGGAAGAATCTGAGGAATGTGAATTCAGATATGATAATAGAGTCACTCCTATAGGCTGTATGTAAAACCCCTTGGATTTCATGTTATAAGTTGGTTGGTAAGTATAAACTGGAATATTCATTATATGTAGCAGTGTGTTCCACGTGTTTTGGATCTCCCCAAGTCTCGGGGGGTTTCAGGCTAAACCCTCGAGAGTTCCAGAGAGAACAGCGAGGGATTGTGTTACACGAATGTCAGTCTGGCTTTTCCCACGCCCCCTCTCCTTCAGTTGGTAAACTAACTATTCCCTTCCCCTTGCTCCGCCCCGAGGGATAAAAGAGAGATGGTGGGCGGAGAGACGCTCTCTTTCCACTTAGGTTTCTAGGAAGGAACATCGGTGTCACTAATAGAACTTAATAAAATCAGGACCGAAACCTAAGTGGAATTGCGGATCTTTTCCTTCACCTCGTCTGGGATCTGCAAAGAGGAGCTCAGAAGGTAAACGAGCTGGCTTTCTAACTTGCTGGGGGAAGCCTTGCATTCAAACCGCTCGCTGCTGCTCGACCGCAGCGTGTCTGGACTTGTCCCAGCCACGTGGCCTTGGCTCTGCCGCGGACACTGAGAAGCCGAGTTCTGGAGCAGAGCTGCCGGAAGGCGTAAAGCACCCCGAAAATTATAGAAAGAGATAAAATGTTTTACAAGAAGTACCTCGTTCTCTGATTTACGCTCTGATTTCTTCCCTCTCTTGATCTCTTAACTCTTCGCTCTCTTGCTGGCCCTCTCTGGCCTTCTCCCATCTGTCCCTCCTCCTCACCTGCTCCTCTTACTCCCTCACCTCTATCCTCATGCTCTCATGCTCAGCTCTCTCACTCTCTCTGTCTCTGAGCACATTTTAGGCCAAGGCTGGCAGCCTTAAACAGAGCCCTGTCCCTCTTAACAATAAACCATCTATCCCCTGAGCAGCCTGGAGTGTTTAGAGACCCTGCAGAATCCCCACTACTACACCAGGGAGACAGGAAGAGTCTTATTCCAGAGCTTCCACATTTGATCAACTTAAAACCAAAACAAAACCCCCCACTAAGCCAACCACCAAAACTAACAAACAAATCAAAAACTAACTAAACAAAACATCCAAATCTAAAGCAAAACAAATAAGAACAAAAAATCTCAACAACAATTAAATTTGAAAAAAAAAAGAAGTCTCTTAGTCAATTCACAACCACAAAATTGATTGTATTGGATGCTTTGGACACACTGACAGAAGCACATCTCAGCTATCTTGAAAATGTCAATGATCTTAATAAAGTTGAGGCGATCACTAGGAACTTAGGAACAGATAAGAATCTGTGAGCACTTAAATGCTGGATACTTAATTGTCTGTGTAGCAGATGAGCTGGCAGATGAGCCTACTTCTAGAAGGAAAAATAAATTAACTGGGGAAATAATAATAATTTAGAAATTAAAGGTAATATTTGCTTAAATGCAACTGATGGAAGAAAATAAATGCAATTATTCTGTGGCACAGAAATAGAATTAAATTTGAGAGATTTTATTTCAGACATGCAGAAGTGATGAAACATTGAAAATGTTACCTCTTTCAAATTTTTTAAAGCTGAGTTCCTCCACTGCCACTCCTTTTAAGAAAAAAATACCATTATAGAAAGGGTACCATGGAAAAAAATTATTGAAAAAACTGGTGTTTAAGTCACATTTGTAGAAGTATATAACAATGAAAGAAAAATTGTGAAAGCTGAACTAAATATAACTTTGCATTGTCATTATAAAAGTTATTTTCTAGCATATGAAACATGCTAAATAAGTTTTAAAAAATAATCGAATGGCTAGAATATGCTTATATTCATTCATTGCCAGAAAAAATCCAATGTGATGAGAATCCATCAACTGAGTTTCTATTTTCCTTTTTTGTTTTATTTTAAATTGTGACAGTTAAAATGGCTAACATGATCATAATAGTAGAAATAAACCTTTTCTTTTCAGAATTAAGCAGATTATCTGGAAACAAGACTGAAATACTGAAAGTGATGGAAACTTTTATGACCTCCAACAACAATATTGACAAAATACTTCTGCATTTTCAGAGACATATTAGTGGCAGGTCATTTGAAAACTCTTGAGCTCTTTTGTACATCATATTCCCCATCAGAAAGCAGTCCTCTTCAATTATACTGTCTGACCAGTGGTGCACCCGGGAGCACTTTTTCATGGTGGTGTATTTTTCTTTCTCATATCTTCATAGATGCATCTTGGCCATCACAGTGAGTGGGAATTGGCGACAGTGAGAAAAAATTAATATAAATAAATGTATTTCAAATTTTTATGGCAGCTTCAGCTGGGGAAAAAAAAATCTGAATGTCTTACTTGTGAAGAGTTAGGGGGCTTTTATTGTTAGCACAGAAATTATTCTTAGAAAGTTGTTGCTTTTTGAAGGAAAAGGAAGTTTTACTGTAAACACAGCTTTCTGTCTAAATATATATGTATATGGAATATTTTTAAGACAAAGGTTTTGATATAAACATTAATTATGTGTTTAAATGTATCAGTGTTTCAGAGGGAATCTTGCCCTTGAGTTATAAAGTCCCTCATGATATACTGCACCATGTATTCACTACTGAGTATTTGTTGTAAGAAGGGCAGGACAGTATAAGGTTTTTACTGTCTTGGTATTATAAGAAGTTAAATGAGTGCTGATGCAATTAGAAGAACATTTAGCTGTAAAGCATATGAAAGATTAAATCAAGGCTAACAAGCTTTATCCAGTCGAAAAGTAAGATGTCAATCCAACATCTACTGTTGGGCTAAACCAGTCATGCCATAAAGAGTTCTCCTATTAAATTCTATGGGTGAAGTATTTTATAAAAATGCTAATTAAAGTTTAGAAAAATCTGTTTTGCTCTGCATTTACTTTTAAAAAACGTCTGTTCAGCATGGAAAAATAGGAACATGGCAGATGTTGTGGAAAAATCAGCATCTATTGAGGGTTTCAAGTGTCCTAAAAAAGAATTACTGCCTTTCTGAATAACATCAAAAGATGAGAATTTTTGTTAAGAAGGGAAAAAAGAAAGCAATTCTAGTGAACAAAAAATCAAATAGCATGTGCATCTATTTTTTAAACAATCAGCTGCTGTAATTGATGTGCATTTTGTTCTGATAGTAATAGCTTAAATATTTATTGTACTTCTACTTAACAGTTTTTGACTATAAGAATAAAAGCAAAGTGTAAGGGAAGAAAAAAATGCTACTGATTTTGACAAAGTTAGGATATTGACCCTGACAAATAATGTTATGTAGGAACAATAGTGAGTATAAGGGGGGAAATCAGGCTAAAATTCCAAGATGTTAGAGGAGGGAAATCTAATCTCTCTATATTTAGAGAATAAACAGATTTAAAAACAACTGTACAAAAAAAGCCACTTTTCTGAAATATGCCCATGTTACTCCTCAGTCACAGATCCGTTTTCAAGGATGCAAGAAGTCCACTGATTTCAAAAGAATCCCCAAAATAGAACATGACTCAGGAAATAAAAAACTCAAATAGGCAATCCAACAGTATTTCAGGTTAAAACTTAAAGGTTGGAAACTGTTTAGCACCACCTTAGATGCTCTCAAACGGACAACCAAATACCACAGGGGTTTTAAACCTTTTTTATAAGTATCCAAATATTCAGAGTAAATTCAATAATATTGGCATAAATTATAACAAAAATCCCGTCTTATGTGAGTTAACAATATACTTCTCAAAAGTCAATAATGTCTGCAAGAACTTGTGAAAAATAGGTGTTTTATTTCTGGCCTTTTTTCTATAGTATTTAATTTTCATTCTGAACAAGGCCTTCATTATTACACAAATTATTTATTACCTCTCCATTATGTTAGACATACCTATTTGAATTACTTGAATAACAGAGACACATTCTCTTGAAAAGTTTCCTGCCTTGACTCTGCTTAGATACATCCAGTTAGTGCTATTTTCAAGGTATTACTGCTCTGTGATGGAGAAGGCAAGGAACTGAAGATGAGACATAATCTCCCTTGCTTTTAATGTTCCATTTTCAGGCCAGCAGTTTTACTTCATAGACATTCAAATACAACTGAGAAGAGCTTCAAAATGTATGTGAGTGAGAAACTTGTCTGGGTGCAAGGATGAAAGAAAAAATCCTGGGGTTTCTAGCTCAGTGCGTAAGGCTTTGCTCCCTGACAGAGACACCTAACACCAGGCTCTTACATTATAAGGGACATGGGAATTAATATGAAATGAAGTGCAAGACAGAGAAGAAAGAGGAAGATCTGTTTCCATTTATAATATCCCTCAAATCCTATCTTCTTTTCTTCAAGGTTATAACTCTTTGCAATTCATAATGATGTCATGATGCTCTTATTTTTATTGTCTTTTCTAAAATCAGTATTTTAAGTCAAATATATTACAATTACTACCAGAAAAGTGGAAGAGCCCTTCACTACTTTCATCACTTTGAGGTTTTTGCAACGTCTTCTTATTTCTGTAGTAGATAGGGATCCATAAATTTCCATTCTGCACCACACTGAATGAGACATGGAAAAACTTATGTCTGAATGGAAAAGAAAGGCAGGGTAGAAGATAATAAAGACTGTAATAGCCTGATAGTATGTTTCTCAGATCACAGGATGAGATTTCTAATGCAGAGTATTTTCATCCTTGCTGCATTTTCTACACATGTATCTGATAGCCTCAGAATATTTTTCTTCTACATATTTTACTTAAGGGGAAAAAAACCAAATAAAAACAAACAAAAAGATATCTAATTGTCAGCTGGATTCAATTTATGTAATTTTATTTTAGATGACCAATTTTTTGGCAATGACATCTGATTTTATCAGACAGACTCCTTTTACAGTCTGTGGAGAGTAATAAGCACTTTGGTTGTGCAATAAATATGTAAAGCAGATAAAAATTCTGGTCTGGGAATTCCTGCTTTTCCCTTCTGTCAGCTTAGTGGAAGGGATATAGAAGACAAATTATAGAGCTCAAGAATGTTAGAGAGCCAGTGGGGGAACAGCACTGTGTTGTAAACCAATTTTTTTCAAATAACTTTTTTGTAAGAGCCAGCAGAGTTATGTTGAAAATATTTTATATGAAAATTCAGATATGTTTATGCAGGAGAAAATCTGCATATCCAGAGTACAAAAATAAGAAGATTATTTAAAAAGATTTTTCATAGAAAATGCTATATGTACTTATGAGAACTATGCTTATTTGTTTCCAGGTGAATACCAAAACACTAAAACCCAAATGCAACTCTTGAGATTGAATAGCAAACATATTATTACTGTTTATGAGTAGCAGACTTCATGAGCCTTTGCTACCCATTAAGACAGCTGACAGAGCTCTGTGATTTGGCAGCTGCCAATAGCTTTACTGAAAAATGCAAAAATGTAGGAACTGTCCTAGCTAGTTGTGTCTCAATAATTTAACCCTCTGATCATTACTTTATATCAGAAATTACTTATGTCGTTATCATACATTATTTGTTTTCTTTCTCACTGTCAATTTTTTCTTTCACTTCAACAAAGTACATTTTTTGGTTCTTTGTAAATTCAGAGTTTTAAAATACTGACTATCAAGACAGTTTATTTCCCCAGATTTCCGAGCGATATCTAGAGTCAATATTCATTAGTAACCCTAGAAACTCAACCTGTCCTTTGTGTAAAACAGTCATATCTTGGATAAAGAATTTCACATCTGTAAAACTAGTTCTAGTGGCAGATTTTTGCATTGTACAAATCTAAAATTAGGTGAAATTAAATACAAGGGAACAACTGAGATACTGATAAGGGCATGCTCCAAGCAGCTGCTTGGCAGTATGATCATAGATCGGAGCCCTGTGGACCATTGTGATGTATATTAATAAATAACTGTAGACATGGTCTAAATGCCCAGAAGATGTTGATAAAATCTGCTTCAGATAGCAATCAGAGAGTGCCTTTGGCACTGTATGACTTAACATTGCATTGATACTATAGTAAATGAGGACAGCATTCCTTAGCTTTTCCTGGTACTTGTGAGAGAAGACAACAGAAAAATACGTATAATGTAGAATGGAAGGAGAATACAAAATATTGGTCACAATGCTAAAAAGATTAAACATTTTGCTCTCTTCATTCAAAAAATTTCACAGATTTTCACATAAAAAATTAGTCACAAAAGCTTCTATTTCTAAAAAAATAGCTAATCCAATTTAATATTCTAAAAAGTGACAACAGCAGCTATTTTGACAGGTTTTTTGTCAAGTGATGTGGACGCTGGGGATCAGATATTCCACTAAAATATAACTTCAAGACAGTGAGCTGGATATCTCAGTCCTCAGGAAGTTATCATAGACTAGCTTTTTTACTTATTAGAACAAACACACAGTAAGTCAGAAATCAGGGCTTCTATAAAGCAGATATGACTCTGAACTGAATATTTATGAAAAACAACTCTTTTTTGTCCTATCCAGTTGTGCAAGACAAAGTTTTTACCATAGAAGAAATTATATATTTCTGATTTGGTTTTTTTAGCATTCACAGACCTTCCCTTGCTTTTTTTTCTTGTTGTATTGTTTTGGTAATGTTTAGTTTTAGGTGAGTGGGGGCTTTTTGCTTTGTTTTGTCTTTTTAGAGGAAGAGGAATTATGACAGACACTAACTTATTGTGGACTTTATTTTCAATAATTGCAGTATCTTGGTGGGATATTGATATAAGAACTCATATTTTTTGGGGAGAGAATTTCCTAGATGTTTCCTTTAGCAGATGCTCTGTTGCATTTTTTAAACAGATTTATTTATTTATGTTCACACATGCACGCAGCACACAGATGGATAGCTAGACATGCACATGGGAACAAGTCAAGGAGCCATACCAATCATTACTATTTGTCAGGGTGCCAAAAGTAATGAAAGGACAAGGCCATATATGCAATTGTTTTGTTAAGATAAGCAAAAATTCTCCTTCTGTGTGAGAGCATGTCTTCAGTCTCTGCATCCTTCCAAGTTTCATCCTAGCTTTGTGTCAGGAATATATCAATCACGTGACAGTTCTCTCCCATTGCATATTGTTGCTTGTTTTCTACAGGGGAAAAATAAAACTTGTGAGTTCTTTAGAAAAGAGGAAATTACTGAACATATCCCTCAGATGGGCAATAGACCAGTCCAAAAGCTGTGCCCAAAGACAGACATGTTCATACACAAGTGAAGTACGTCACGATATGTAGGGTTTGGTTTGAAGGGTTGTTGCAGTAAGTGAACTGGCATAGGCTATCAGTGCTTTATAACAAGTCTTTCTTTCTTTGTATTTTTTCATAAAATTTTCAGTAATTTTCCTATTATGAGCATTTTTCTTTTACATTGTCCCTTTAAGTTCAGATTTCTGAATACATATTACTTTGCTATATAAAAATTGAGATATGTTTTTCTCCGAAAAAAATTTTGTCATGTATAAGCTTACTGGAAAACAATAGTGATCTAAAAATGAACCAGGGGTAAAGAAAACACATACACGACCTTCAGGGCTGAGCAACATCTAGTACCTGTAACCTCTAGGGATGTGTCCTGAACCTGGTCTCAAACACTGTTTACTAAAAGTGTTGGTAGGACTGACTAATATGACATTGTTAAAATGTATTAAAGACACAACAGACTGATGAAAATAGAATCCTATCATACTGCAGCATCTTGCCATTATTAAAGCCCATCCTTGGAATCTGGCCTTGTACTATATTTCTTAACAGATTTCATAAATGCTACTTTATGGAAAAATGTTTACAGAATTTTTTAAGATGATATTTTAGCCCATATTGTTTGGGCTTTATTGGGATTTCTTTCTTCCAATTTGCTAAGTACTAATCAACCTTAGAGCTGAGTTCAATTTTATAGAAACAAACAGTCTAAAAATTTTCAGTTTTCACCATCAAGTATGTTTACATTAAACTTTCAATGGTATTTAGTTTTCATTCATAAAATAAGATTTGGTTTATTTACTTTTACATGACTCCAACTTTTTTGTCATAATTAATATACTCCCTTGTAACAAAAAAGTATTCATTTGTCAAAAATATTGTTCATGTCTTGTTGAACCCTGAAGAAGCATGATTTGGAATGATTGCAGGAATCATGTTTAATAATTTGTGCCTTTTTTTCTCCCTGATTTATGTTTTGTTAAGACATTCTGCATTTACTCATGACTGCTTATGGATCACATTTTGATTTCCATCTCTAACTATCAATTCTGTTCCTCTTGAAATACCTTCAAATCATTGTCACATCCAATGCTGGACTATAGTCCCATCCAATTTTGGACTATGGTCCTCCTTCTAGTTTTTATTCATTTTCACTCAATTTTGCACTGTGCTCTTGAATTCTAGTGCATTCCCTTCTATCTTCCTTCAATCCTCCAGTAGAGTGTAAGTCAGACACTACACTCTCCCCAGTGTTCTGATTCCCTTCTTCTTTCTCAAGAGCAAAAGGCAAGAAGGCTGATATTGCACCTTCCTTCTATGCAATCACCAGTCCTTTTCACAGTAATGTCCTTGATCTCCTCTCCATGCTTCACCAAGTTCATCTTAGACATTTCTCCAAGCAGTTTATTCTTTACTCTGCAGGTCCTCAAGTCCCTGTCTCTAACAGGTCCTACAGGCTCTGCAATTATGAACTCTCTGCTCAGTAACAACTTAGTCTATAAATATTTATGTAAGTTTAAGGCAGATAGCATGAATTTCATTTTTTATATACTTTAGAAACCTTCTGTCTTTATATACACACCAAATTCATTCCTTCTTGACTTTCAGATTCCTTGTATAAGGAATTATCAGTTGAAACTTAAAGCAATATTTCCTGAAATAAAGGAAAAATTTTAATCTCTTTTTTACCCAATGTTCTTGATTTGATTATTAATTTTGCACTCTACTGTACTTATTTGCCTAATTTTAAACACATTTTAAGGTTTCTGTTTTCAGATTGTATCACGCTATGCTACAATGAAGGAAAATGTATCTGCTTAAAATCCATACCACTCCTTCTGATATCTAACAATATGTAGTCCCAAAACTCAAAGGAAAACCCAAATCTCAGAAGAAAAAAAACCAAAACTTCACTTATCTACTTCCCACAAGTCCGTGCCTACTGTGCCTACTGTGCCTATCTACAGGTTGGGAGAAATTCTTTGAGGATCATACCTGCTAGGAACAAAAAAAAAATTATGTAGGATTATGCACAGTGGTAATGTTAGTTCACTTGGAACATGAACTAAACTGACAAAAAAAATTAAATCGACATGGTCATTTGCTGACACCAGCATCCCAGTGTGATGATCCCATCTGTCCTGAAAGAGCAACACTATTAGTAGCCATGGTGACTAATCCAATGTTAGTCCCACTGAGTACAGACACAGCCCACTCCTAGAATAAACCCTCTGATAATAACTGATCATATATTTGAGAAGATGGTCTGTCATAGACTGCCCTTTCGTGAGCTATAAGTTTTTGTTTCTTTTTATGTCTCTAATTCTTAAAGAAAGCAATTTTCAAGATAGCAATTTTAAATAATGGGTACTTAACTTTAAATTCTGGTGTCAATAATTGCTAAATTGCCAGTAATTGTTAATTTGGCTATCACTTAAAAAAACCCAGATCTGTGAGACCTTTTCATGTGGTGCATTTCCTTTTTAATGTTCCTTATGAACTTTTTCAGTGAGATATTTATTTACTGAGGCTAGGTCAGATACCTATCTCACATAAAAAACTACTTGCTCTTTTTAGCTAATTTCAAATCAGTTTAAGTTGCAAAATTTTATCTTTAAATTTTTCAAATTCAGGTTTGACTACAAAATTGCAAATCAATCATTCAGCAACTCAGTAATAAAGCTCTCATTATTAAAAAATAAAGTGATATCTAACTTTTTCTTGGAATAAAGGAAAGAAATTTCACTGGGAACACTGAAAGACTATGACTGCAATTTTTCTAAGGCTGAATACAGATAGATTTATTTCCTTAAATGGTTACAGGATAAAAATAATTTCAAATGTTTGCAGAAACTTGCATTCATTCCAAAAGCTGTTGGTTGGCCATGGATATTGTTTCTTTGCCTGTGGCAATGCTTTTATCTGATTGAAGAAAGGAAAGAAGCACATCTTAGGGAAATGATGGCACCCTGTAAATAGCAAATAGGTTTTTGTGGAGTGTTTTGTATTTGGGTGGTTTTGGTTTGTTTGTTAGTTGTTTCTTGTTTGGTTGGTTGCTTGGTTTTTGTTTTGTTTTGCCGGTTTTTGTTGTTTTTTTTTTCTTCATAGTAGCCACAATCAGTAGCTGAATGACCAGTCTGCTTGATAAAGCACTCTTCTAATATATTTTTGGAAGTGATTTTTACTCTTCATTACAGTTAACACTGATAAATTTTTCCTCATCGTGGAAATCTGCTCTTAAGTACTGAAAATCTGCCAATAATGTTTTCCCACAGCCTTTTCTTCTCCAGCCTGAAAACCCCAGAACTCTCAGCCAATTTTTGTAATAGAGGCTTAATCTCTCTGGTCATTCATGTGATCCTTCTGTGGACTAACTGCAACAGGTCCATGTCCTTTTTATCCTGAGGGCCTCAGAGGTGGATGCAACACTTCATCTGGATGGCATTCTTTCCCAAAAGTGTGTGTACAACATATCCTTTGATCTTCACCTTCTGGATGACATTCCTGCAGAAGCCCTTCTTATTACTCTTTATGTGCTTTGCCAAGTTCAGCCCTAGACACACCCTGATCATCCTAACTCAGCCCCACACAACTTGGCAGCATCCTTATATCCTGTCCAGGATACCTGTCCCTGCTTCCGCTGCTTGTGGATTTCCCTCTTGTCCTTGTTTTCAGTCAGCAGGTCTTTACCCACCACGACAGACTCTTGCCTTTCTTTCCTCATTTCTTACACCTAGGAATTGAGAGCTCTTCTGTGCTACACAGTCTCCTTAAAGATCTGTCAGCTCTGTTCTGCTTCCTTGTCTCTGAGGGCAGTTTCACAGGGAATCTGACTGACTAACTTCTTGAAGAGCTGGAACTGAAATTCTTTTATAGGGGACTTAACAAGTGCACTAGCTAGCAGTGGATATCCAGAGCATTTATTCACTGGGAAAATGGAGAATGGAGACATGAGACACATGATACAAAGCAGGGATTAAATAAGAACTAAGGAGCACTAGAGACAGAACAGAGGCCTATGACTGTTACCTGGATGTCTTCATTCTGCTGATTATCTATCTCCCTGTGCTTCCATCATATATACATTCATAACTATGTGGACATGTTTTTTAACAGTCATATCAGTTATTTATTTACATTTATTCTTCAGGTTTATGGATGGAATTAATCTTCTCTAACCTGAGGATGTGCAGATTAGATATCTAAGTCTGAGTAGGACACCTTGGTTGGACTTGTCTTATTTTAATATAGAGAAATAAATGTCATCTTGATGTGAGAAGGTCATGTAAATTACCTGAACCATTCTCTGAAATGCCTGATTTTATTTCTGACTGTAAAGACAATCTAGCATTTTTAAAAAGATTTAGTAATCTACAATTTTTACATATAAAACTGATTTGAATCCTCAAGCTTATTTGCTTGAGATGAATATGCCCATCACTGTGTCTTACTAGATCTGGTATTCTGTCTCACTGGTCATCTGCCCTTCTCACTGGTCATCTGCCCTTCTAAGTATTCTTATATTAATTTCAATATAAACATTCAGGATATGATATACCTCACCAGTAGATGTCTATCTGCATCTTTCTCTAAAGGAAGGCTAATACCTTAATTTGTAGCCTACAATTGGCATCTAATTAGTGCAGTATTTAGAGTTTGATATTCATATGAGTTTGTTGTGGTTGAGTCCCCAGAAGCATTTATTTTCAAATCATGTAAAAGTTTCCCCTCATAACTTTCTCATATGTGTTTCCCTCAGATTTCAAAAATGAGACAGTTGATTCTTAACTGTTCTGATCTCAAAACGAAGAAATTCTCAGCATGTGCTACTGTAAGAAAACTGTAAATTAGTCAGAGAAAATGTTATTCCCCCTTAATTAGATGCATGGTTTTACCCTAAGTCAAGGACATTTTTGTGTTCACTATTTACTATTACTGCTTTTTTAAACTTTTGTTTCAATTTTTAAACTGTTCTTATCTCAACCTAATGTTTTTTATTTTCCTCTCCATTCCACCATAATGGAAGAGGTGAGTGAATGGCTGTGTGGTGTTTAGTTGCCAGCTGGGGTTAAACAGTGACAAGAAGCTTGGCATCTAGCACAATCTCTTCCAGGAAATTTTATTTATTGTCGTAGAGGAAACATAGGCATTTCCAAATTGGGAAGCAACTTGGTAAATTACCTCGCACTTTTTAGACTGCGTGATTTAATGATACATATCCAAAATGAGTAAAGAATACTTTACATGTGCATACTGGTCCACTTGCACGTACTGAAGTTCTGATTTGTATTTGTTAATATCTTGGGAAATGCATTTCATCTACAAAGTTTGTTTACCTCTGTGAAATAGGAAGATGGTGCTTTTCTGTTTTGGAATCCAAGTATAAAGAGCAGTTGCTAAGTTTATGATGCCATTAGCAGAGCATGAAAGGTATTTGGCTGATAAAAGATAATTTGGCTGAAGTTATAAAAACTAATGAAGGTTTTTCCACTCAACAACAACCATTTAGTTGATAGTCACGAAGGACGAATATGTTTATCTTGACTTCCCCCCTAAAAGGTAGAACAAGATAGTCCTCCCTAGGTGTCCATATATTTAACACTGAATTGTTTTGTAAAATATTTTTTTTCACTTTCAACTAACAACAGAATGAGTTCATGATTAATAAAGTCCCAAATTATGTGTTTTGAATAGGAGGTTAAAATTAAGGAGAATGAAACAAGGTCAGAGAACAAAGTCTAAGGAATGGAAATTGTCCTTGCAAACATGTTTCTCTAGTAAATATATTAATCAAAGGAGTTTATGACAGGGAGCAATCAAGATGTGAACTACCAATTGAATTTTAATATTAAAATAATATTCCAATGTTTTCATTTATGAGAGACATTTCTGAAGACAGTTAATTACATTTTCATCTTTCAAGAATCAGGAAATTTGAGGAAATATAATTAGTAAATACATACATAACTGTAAATACATGATATATAGAAATATGTATATACGTTATTTTGTATTGATTTTTGTATTCCAATCAAAAGATTATAACCATCTCCTGCAGGAAAAGCTAGGTGATGTAAGGCAACCTGTCAGTTAGATGCAAACTAGTGACAGGTGACTTCCTCCTAGGACTGTCTTCCTTCAACCTGATTTAATTATAGCAATATTAATTGTTGCCACTTTTTCTAACCATCTCATATAGTTTTACTATCATAATAGAAGCAGGAGACAGAGCCTGTCTTCTAAATCTACATAACAGTTGTACTAGGTCAGCAAAAGATAACGCTCTTACTCATCAAGTAAGATCTAAATATTCCACAGCTATGACAAGCACATAGAATCAGCAAATACACTTCAAAGAAAATGTAGATGTTGAGAAAGAGTGAGCATAGTTTCTTTTACAAATTCCATTAAAGACTACAAAACCTGTCACACAGTGTGAATTAAAGCAGTTTAAATAAGTTGGCATGATAATTTAGGACTTGAATTATTTTGAAACACCTGATATTGTTTTGTTTGTTTATTGGCTTGTTTTGCTGATATTGGGATGAGAGTGGTAGAATATATTGGCTGTTGAATAGATGAAAAAATATACATGGATTTAGGTTTCACAGTATGCACTATATTCAATACCACAGGCACCAGCACAAAGTCTAGTGTAAATTGTATTGCTGGAGCTCTTCAACTTTATACAAATAATAAAAATATTAGCTTTACATGGGGCTGGAACGCAGCCATTCCCCTTTTGCTTTCTGTATTAATATTCTGCCCACTAGACCAAAGATAAACATTCTCTTAAAAGAATTTTGGAGCATTTCTGAAATAAAAGTGAGGAAGATCAGATGCAAGAGGAGAAAATAAGTTACTTCTCTTTGCACTGTTGTAGTTTATCTAAAGTCCCCAAAGTGCAAATACTTGTGTGTATCCCTTAGGCAGAGAAGGCAATTGAAATTTTCCACAATACACTGAGTCTTAAACCACTGACCTAAAGGACTGCAGGCAAATACTGCTATTATAGAATCACTACTACCTGATTTTTTAAAAAAATATATTTATTTATTATTATTTTTCTCCAGACAGACTAGCTGGTAAATTTTTCCAACTTTTAAACACACATTCAGAAAATTTTAGCACAGAAAATATGCATGCCATTATATACCTATGAGTTAAACAAATAAAAAAAACAAAGTGTCTTTTGAGAAGGAATAGAAAATTCCTCAAGTCCTCAAACTGTAACTTCAACTTAAGCCTAACCTTACTATTATATTCATGAATGGTAGTATAAATGTATACACAGATGGAGTACAGGGACTTTAACTGCTCTCTTTAAATTCTCTGCAGGATTTTCTTACATCTTTTTTTTAAAAAGTAATAAAATACTGCTCCCATTCTCATTCTAATAACCATTGCTCTCTCTGATAGTTCTGCTTCTGTTGATTTGTGAGCAGTTACTTTATAGATTAGCATCTGGTCTTGTGAATTTGGCCATATCTATTTGCATATGTTTCTTACAATGGCCATAGACTTTTTGTCAGAATAAGGTTTATTGGAATTTTATAGGGTAGAAGTAAAATTCATTTAATTTTCTTTAAGTCTGTCAGCTAAAGCAGGAAGCAATTGACTGACTAAACTTGGAATTTAAAAATATTATTCATTTATGTAGAATATATATAAACAAAGGATTATTGGCTCAAAATAGATGCATTCATTTGAATACCTGGAAAAAAGTAATACAACCTATCTTATCTGTTAGTAGGAAGTTACAGCATGATAACATAAATTAGATGACTTTTTTTTCTTCATATT
This sequence comes from Anthoscopus minutus, assembly GCA_013399455.1. NCBI lineage: Eukaryota > Metazoa > Chordata > Aves > Passeriformes > Paridae > Anthoscopus > Anthoscopus minutus. The sequence goes on from VWYI01002136.1 coordinate 26,154, forward strand.
ATTTTCAGTCAATATTAAAACAAGGTATGAGACATTAATTTTCTATTAAGAAGTTTGAAATTGTAAAGGTGGTTCAAAGTTTCTCAATGGTGAAACTGATCTTCAGAAACAAGTGATCTCCTATGGAGAACTTCTGTATTATTCGCAAAAATATGCTCAAAAACTTAAAAAAAATAATTGCATAGTTAGGTACAGCAACTGTGAAGCCTTGTAAATGAGGGTGATAGAAATTATTCTTTCAGCTATGTAACTAAAAAGACAAAATTAGTTTTATTTCCTCAATGTATCACAACTGTATCACACAAAGAAATGTTACTATACAAAATGAAAATTACAGGATTATCACCACAGACAGTTTGTTTCATTTTATTTTTCACTAATGTTTAAATTTTACAGTACATTAATAAATTAAGCTAGTTAAAAAAATTAAAAATGATTACGAAAAATTGAGATGACACATGCAGAATGATTTGTAACATATTAAAAAAAAGCACCCAACCTGGATGGTCTGAGGAGTTTGATAAAATAATCCAAGGTAGCTGAATGCCATATAAATACTGCTGACCCTATGAACAACAGCAACTGTTGTTGCAATTTAAATGATTGATGCTTAATTTTGCAATAAGGAAAACTCCTAAGAAATCTTTAAATCTAAAAGAAGATTTCATATTGTCTCTTTGTGGGCCTTGATGAAATAACTGTGATAAACAATTTGTGTATAGATGATTTTTTATTTTTATTTTCCATAGAGAATGGAACCCATTGGTTTTTTATTCCACTAAGTTGAATATATTGACAATATATAGCTATGAAACATTAACTTATTTTGTTTTCAGATGGCCTCAAGATCACAGGCACATGAAATTTCAGCCTTGCCAAACTAGTTGTGACCTGTGGTCTCCACTGTTACATAAAATAGAACTGCCCTTTGCTAGATCATTATTAACAAAATAATATAATAACAAAGTATGCTTTTGCTTCATTTTCAGGGTAACATTTCCTGTACTGTAATGTGCCCATTTTTATAGAATCATTTGCCTGCCAAGCATCATCCATATGAACTGACAATCAAGTTTTTTCTTTGCTGCTATTTAGCCTTTTTGGTCAGTCACTCAGAGACCAGTCTCCAGGGAGTCAGCAAATTTCTCCTGAAGCAAAATTCGGTGTTTCTAAGAGCAGCTAAATGACAGCTGATGCTGCTCCATGGAAATGGCAGCTGAGAACTGGTTTCGTTCTTTTGTCACCCATTATTTCCCCTCAGTTGGCTTGTATCTACTATACCTGCATATTCAGAGCAATGGAAGAAGAGAAAACCTTGTCCATCAAAAAAGCATCTTCTTACTCACCTTCTCACTCCAGATAGCTGCTTTCCCATCCCTTAGGCTGAAATAGCAACTAAGATACAAGTAGCTTTTTTTCCTAAATTGTAAACTTGATCGGTCACTGTAAAGGAATAAATTCATTACTTGAGCTCAATGATACTGCTCTGCCTCTCCTTCCCCTGCTTTCAGAATGAGCTGAAGTGGGAATGGCCCTGTGGAATGTGCAAAATATTGTATCAAGTTCTCAGGAAAATTTTCTTTATGCTGCCTTTGACCTATCCTCAGGAAAAGTTTCAATCTAAAAGAACAAATTCTGATTGTGTTTCCAGGAAAAAAGGTTCAGTCACTCCTACCTTCACATTATGATCGGAATTTCACCACACACATGGAGAAAGAGAGACTAGTGAGGTTTTACTGGGAACAACTTTCTTTTGTGTTGAACACATATATTTGGTTTGTAGATTTGGTATGTCTTTTCCCGTATAATATAATTTCCTGTATAAAATGAATCAATATTTTCCATGTCTGCCTCAAAACAAGATGATTAAAGGAAAATAAACACGCACACATAGACTTATATAAATATAAGTATTAAGTTATGTAGGCAGATGAGTAGGCTCTGACCTGCTGTTTACTAAGTGAACAGAACACGAAAAGCATGACTATGTGAGCATAGCATGAGAAAATGTTGGACGTAACAAATTAGGAAAAAATAACTTGATAAAACTTTCTGGTAGCACTGTGAGGAATTACAGGACTGGCTAGTGTGTGGGAAGAGCCTAGGAAAGATCCAGATTCTGAGTTTCTGGATGAGTTGAGGACCTAGGATCCAGGGTGGATCACATGGGTGTTAGGTGAAACCTGTGCTAATGATCAACACATCTGTGATGTGGGTGTGACTGTGGGTTAAGGAGTAATGGTGTCTGTCTATCTATAAGTCTATCTTCAGTCCTTATCAACAGGAGGAGAGGAACCTGATTTGCTGTTGTCTGTGTTCATGTGAGTGCTGCATTAAAAGCACTGGACTGACTGTCTTGGTTTCTGTATATGTATACTTGTGTGTGTAATTATGTGTGAGTAATTGTGTATGCATACACATGCACACTTCTTCGCAGAACACCTATTTACTGTCTCAGTCTACTAATGGAAACAGTAACAGTCTGTGATTCCTTGGAGAATGAGAGTGCATCAAATAGAGCTCTAGCACACAGGGAATAGGAAATTTCCGATGTCCTGAGGATTATCAGGTTCAGTTTCTTTAACAGGGAGAAACATGGGAAAATTTAGTTTAAGCATTTTGATAGTTGTATTCTACATTCATGTTTGTCTTGCTGAGCCTTACCATGATATACTGCTGCTTAAAAAATGCTGGAAATCAAACAAGAACCTTTACTGAGCAGCTCTGATATGCTGTTTGTGTTTCCTGCATTTCTCCTGCTGTGTGCTCCAGGCTGCTTCTCTTGTGAAATTCAGTGTCAGTGTTAAGAAACATATTAGATATACATCTGAAATTCAAGCACAATTCCAGGAGAAAAAAAACCCAGCAAATCTCAGCTGATTGTAATGCTTAGGTTCCCAGCTGCTGAAGCACAGACAGGTATCGAGTATGAAATACTTTCTTGTCTCTGCAGTGTGTGAGAACTACTGGTGCTTCAGATTTAAGATCAGAACAGACTGAATGCTGAACAGAGACCTGCCCTTATCATGCATCTACATACTACTAGGTAGTTCCAAATGCTGAGGTCAGAGATACATTTCAAATTTCTTGTTTAACTGGGTTGTAAGACAGTAGGTCTGACAATGGGGAACCAATGGACCTGAAATCTCTCTTAAAGGTAAATGCTTACAATCTTTCCGTTTGCAGTTTTTCTTAGGAAATTGACCCAAGTAGAAAAGAGTTAATGAAATGCTTGTCCCTCTTTTAATCCTATTGAACCATGGATGAAATAGACATCTGAAAATACTTCTTTCAATACCTCCCTGACCAAAATGATAGATAAGCCAGTTTTACAAATTCAGCAGCTGTTTTGGAATAAAATGTGCTATAACTATTTGCTATTTTGAGACATTTGGTATGTTTCTTATTGCAACTCTAATTGCAATTGTGATTACATTAAACTGTGGTTAAATTAAGTTATTTAATTACAAATTAAATAATTGTGATTACAGGGATCTAAGGACCAGGGTGAATGGAGTGGAAGGTGAGAGGGTATAAAAGGTATATGGCAAAGCCTGAGTTCCATCTCCTGTGTGTGTATGTAAATATATGCAGCACAATAAAAAGAAGGAATTAAAAAACTACATGCAGTCACAGAACCACAATATGATTATTATGCATGGTGGGGCAGCTTCAATGACTAAAGTGCTGGATGGATTCAAGCTCTTCAAAAAGCGTAACAGGGAGAGGAGACAAAGATTTGCACCCTGTGAATGTACATTTATATCTCTAAGGGATGACTGAGGATTTATGGGTCAGTGAATTGAGTTTTTATGGTAGTGGGGTTGGCTACAGAGCGGCTTCTGTGAGGGGCTGCCAGAAGCTTCCTCCATGTCTGTCAGAGCCAATAGGAGAACTCAGTGAAAACCTTGTTAGAGTGAAAGTAAATTGCATGGTTCCTCTACTATTCATGGTCAGTTGTTTCACTACAGAAGTCAAATATGTCAGTTATGCATATTGGTAAATTCCCTAGGAATTCTTTAGGGTATTCCCTACAATGTTTTGTCGTAATTGCCTAAATGACAATAGGAAGTCTCAAAATCCTTAATATTCAAAAAATATCACTCAGAATGAGAGCTCTGAGCTTAAGATTCTGCTGAGAACAGAATAAACAGCAGGTAGATAAATCCATATCTTTAATATTCCACTTGCAAGGACAAAGGACAATGAAAAAGTATTGGGGTGCTAGGCGCTTTTTTGGGGTTTTTCCCCGGTCTCTGGCTTCTCAGCATCTGCGGCAAAGCCGAGTCCACGTGACTCAGGCAAGTCTGGCACGCCGCGGTCGGAACAGGAGCAAGAAGCGCAAAGCGTCCCCCAGCAAGTTAGCAAGCCAGCCCGTTTACCTTCTGAGCACCTCTTTGCAGATCCCGGATGAGGTGAAGGAAAAGATGCGCAATTCCACTTAGGTTTCTGTCCCGATTTTATTAAGTCCCATTCGCGACCTCGATGTTCATTCTTAGAAACCCCGGTTGAAAGAGGCCGTCTCTGTGCCCACCATCTCTCTTTTATCCCTCGGGGCAGAGCAAGGGGAAGGGAATAGTTAGTTTACCAATCGAAGGAGAGGGGGCGTGGATCA
>VWYI01002136.1:31328-46112 GCA_013399455.1 Anthoscopus minutus
CCTTCCCGAACCTTCCCGAACCTTCCCGAACCTTCCCTTCCCTTCCCGAACCTTCCCTTCCCTTCCCGGAACTTCCCTTCCTGGAACTTCCCTTCCTCTCTCTCTCCCTGTTTTCATTGGCTCTCAATTTTAGGCGGTCTATAACATCTGATGTAGACTGAGAAACTCTCTTTAAGGAAGATAAAATTTTTCTAAGATATTGGAGCTACTGTGGAGAAATGCATGGGCTAGCAGACTTTATGTACTGTTAATAACAACTTAGATATTGTTCTTGAACCTTGATGTTGATTTTAGCTTCTCATAGGGGTTAAAATGTAAGTATAAATTAATAAGGAACTTGGATTACAGACTATCTGTGTTCTGGACTCTTTTTATCAGCAAGAAAGTGGCTAAATTGTGAGGTGAATTTATTAGTAAATATATGTCTTCCCACAAAGGAAAATGGTCATTTAAAAATAGCGACTCTTTGTTGAAAGGATTTTAAAAAGTCTATATGTTTGGCTTAATTGCATCTTTAAAATGACTGAAATAATCCTCCCAGCCATCCTTTCCTATTATCCAGGATTATGAATAAACCTTTAAACAAATTTACAATCTCTTAAAGTCCTGATTCTCGGCTGGTATAAATTAGCATATATTCACTGAAATGTGTAAATTGGCAAACCTCTGGTGCTAGTAAAGTTATATTGATCTAAGTCAACTAGAAACTGCCCAATATTCCACTGAAAATTCTTCAATAGTTTGTTCAAATTACTGTATTACTTCCAGATGGATTATAGGAATATAAATGTGTTTCCCTGTGGAGGTAAAAATAGTTGACTTTTCCTGTCTCAGTAGAACTTTAATAAGCTGATTTCCATAGGGCTTCCTTATACATAATTTGAGAGTGCTAAGTGTGTTATCTTTAAGTCTATTTACACAATAGACAATAACAGTCATAACTGTAAAACCAAATTATATTATTTTATTAACAGTAATTAAAAATAATCCACTTATATTTACTTAGCTCTATGTAGATTCCTTTTCTGTGAGCATGAATGATACTTATACATTTTAAAAACAAACTATGATTAGATATTTTGCTTTTTTAATGCTTGTAGCACTCCAGTGTCAGTGTTAGTTTAATTTCTTGCATTTTCAGTTGTACTGTACTGTAATTGTACTGCTTACCGATTTTTTTTGTTCATTAGTTTATTTTCTGTCATTTTTGCTTTTGTTTTCAATTTTTCGAGAATGTTTTCACACTGTGTGTAAAATTTAAACAGTTTAAACCTTTTTCATGTCCATGAGACATACCAATATCCTTTCCAGTGACACCATAAAACATATGAAGAGTTATGTAAGTATTTTGGGATACCTGTACCCATAGAAGAAGGGTGAAATGACTTTATACACTTAAGGGTGGAAAGTGTGTCTCTTCTACAAGCCGCACTGCAGAGGGGAAAATCAAGAAACAGAATATAAAGGAACCTTGATTCTTCTCTCAAGACCGTGCTCTAACTCTTCTGTTTGCCCACAGAAGAAGCTAAAAGATGGCTGCTTTGGCTGGATTTATTTGAAGACTGAACGAATGACATTTTTGAATAAAGTTGAATAATTTACAGTGTGCTGTAGCGCAGTGTAGCAGAAAAGTTATTCAAGTCATATTAAAATACCCCTAAATGGACCCATAATAGAAAACAGATATCCAGGCACCAGCTCACCTTTTCAATTCTATATTTACTCACATTTCCCTACAGATGGCCATTAGTAAGTCTAGAACTGTACTTTTCATAACCATAAGTAATATCATCTTGTTAAGAATATGTACAGATTAAATATAAGACTCTTGAATTACGTCAGTCAAAGGTAGATCCTATTTACAGTATTTTTCACTAGAAATCCAGGTTCTATTTAATAGAACATAATAATCATGGCTTATGTGGGCCATCTTTTTTGATAGCACCATAGATAAAGCAACTTTTATTAGTTATGCCATTTCACTTTTCTGCACTATAATTTCCATATATTTTGAACAAACACACTTTGTAAAGAGAATTTTAAAAGTACTTTGATAAACAGGAATGAAAATTGTTACATAAAAACGTTTTTTGCTTTTTATATAATATATTCCATGAAGTTCTTATTTTATGGTGAATAACAGATTTGGAAAAACAAGTATGTTGCTACTTCCTTATATGGCATTTGGTAACTGTCACAAAAATTCAAGAAGTAAGACCCTACCAAAAAAGAACTAAAATATGAGTATTTATTTAAAGACATTTTCGGAAGAGATTTCAAAACTACTGTAATTCCTTAAGTTAGAAGCAATGTGGGGGAAAATTACATTCCGTGGATTAGTAAGCAAAGTAAATGCAGGAAAATAATTCCCAGAATCTGTCATATTTACATAATCTTTCATATATATTTTAAAAATAATCTAAATAATGTCTCATTTTAATAAATTAATGATGAGTTAGGACAAACACCTAATATTTTTTTCAGTGTCTTGACTATTTGTATTGTTTTTTGATGGGATGAAGGCAATTCCCCCATAGCAGCCCTCACGGAGCTGTGTTTTGTGCTGGTAGCCTGAAGACTTGTTAACACACCAGTGCCTTGGCTGCAGTTGAGCATCTCTGGCATGGCATTGGCGCTGTCTGCCCTATCCCTCTCCCTCCAAAGGCCTCTAGTCTGGGGTGGGCAAGAGGCTGGGAGGGGACACAGCCAGGACAGCTGACCCAAGCTGACCAAAGACATATTCCATATGATATGACATCTGTGGGAATCAGGAACACAGGGAATACTTCTCTGCCTGTCCTGGGAGTTCCTGACCCCTAGGAAAACACTGGTTTTAACCTCCATCCCTGGAGAAAGCTTTCAAAGCTTTGGTGTGTGTTGGAAACAACCAGAGTGTGAATTAGATAATAGTGTAGTTAGTAGCTTGTCACTTGGTGAAAAAGGTATATTTGGGGTTTATATGATATGGATGTGGGTGAAGATTCAAGATGGAGAATTCTGGGCATTGCCTCAGTTTCCCTTCTACTTCTTCACCTACTCCATGTTCTGCTGTGTTGGGAGCACAATGTTATTGGATGAGAGTTCCTGCAGTGCAGACAAATAATTAGTTATTGGTAGAAAAGTAATAACAATAGACGTTTAAAGTAACTGGTATTAAGTAATTGGTTTGCTTATCTTGTATAAATTCAGACATTTTGAGGCTCTTGAGGCTCTTGCTGGGATGTTTTTCAAGAGTGCAGAGCCTGTGTTATCCTAGGCTCGAGCCTTATGATAAGAAATAAAAAATAACCTTTGAAGGCCGAACAGCAAAGCCCATCTGCTTCGTTTGTAAGTGCAGTACCGCCTGCCAGGGGTTGCTCAATCTTGCAACCTCCCATGACAAGGAAGAACCCAACAGACATCATGCTCAGCAATGAAAGCTAAGAGAAAGGAAAATGGGGAGGGATATTAACAATTAGGACATTTTTCTTACAAAGCAGCCACTATCCATGGTGAAGACCTACTTCTCAGGAAGCAGCTGAACACCACCTGCTGGTGGAAAGTGGAGGATAAATGGTTTTGCTTTCTTTTGCTTCTATGTGTGACCTTTATTTTTACTTAAATTGTCCTTGTCTCAACCTATGAGATTGTTATTTTCTTCTCCTTTCCCACAGAAATAAGAAGTGAAAGAATGACATTGGGGCCAGGCAAGATCACTCCATCCCATTAAGGCTTCCAGCTTTCAAGTATTTGTGGAGATTAATACTTTTGTATAAATTATTTCATGTTCCAACTTTCTTCTAGAGTTGAAAAGCAAGGAAAAGAAAAAAATTACCTACAAGCCAATTATTTTGTTGAATGTAGAGGCAAGGCATGGCAGAAAAATAATTAGTGGGATTTTCAATATAAAGATCACATAAGGAACGTCAAAACTTCTGTTTTCAATTCTAGAAGGATGATCAAGTTTTTGTAAGCAAATTATATTTCCATAGTTATATTTTGATTTCTCTTCTTTGCCTATTATAATCTGAGAAAAAACACCAAAGTAAGAGAAATATCTTTAACAGTACCTTAATCTTCCTAGTTCTGTTTCTAAAATATATTTTTGAACTTGAACTTTTGAATAATTGTGTAATTAAAAATTGAATAGTAACACAGTCCAAGTCAATGGTTTTCCGTAAAAGATCCTGAAGATCTACTAAAGTTTCTATATAGTGCTCTTCTACTGCATGGAAGGGTGAACCCACTCAAGTGGATCAAGGTTAACATTAGTAATACTAGGTTACTTGATTTTTTTTGTGAGAATTAAGTTGTATAAAAAGAAAACGTTTTGCAAATATTAATTGTAAGACATATTGTGTTAGTGATTGAACTGTAACTCTGAACACTAACAGTGTAACTGTATAGATTTCAATAAATATCAGTCTAGTATTATGTAGAGAATAAAAAAAATTTTAAATAAAAATTAAAATTAATACCTTCTAATTAACAAATTACATCTCTCAAGTGTTCCAATAAGTGCTCTCTACATATACCTATGAATCAAAATAAGCAGAATAAGCTTATAACTTTCAGTGCATGTTACAATGAAAAAGCAACACAAAGATGAACAGCAGTAGTTCAAGATCACAAAGATGAAGATCCAAGACATTTCAAGTTAATTCTACATTGATTCACTAATTGTTTCATAGATTGGAAGCCAGACCCAAATAGAAGGATTTAGCTACTCCAATAAACAACTTTTTAAATATATAGGATAACACAATAATAAAAGTAAATAATAATAATAATAATATAAAAAGCAATGTCATTGAAGAGTTAAAGCAGTAAATTTTGCGTGCAGATTTGATTCTTTTAGGTATTAACAATATATTTTAAAAGAAAGTTTAAAATTCAGAGGTTTGCCCCTATGGAGATTCTAAATGCCAAAGCCAAAGCCCAGTTGTAACCTGAATACTTCTGCTCATTGAATTTAGACATGAAGATTATCAATGCTTCTCAACAGATTAATTTTTTGTTTCCTATTTCTTCAACATCTACTATTGCAAATTGTTATATAGCCAAAATTTCCCAAGAAGAGAAAGGATGGGAAACCTTAAAAGGACTTAATTCCTTTTAAAGTCCAACAGACCTGTAAAAATGCATTCTTCTGCAAATTAATAAATACAATTATGTGAAACACCTGTGAGGAAAGGGAATTGAGGTTGTGCAGCTTGGAGAGGATAAGGCTTTAGGGTGACCTAATTGTGACCTTTCAGAACCTAAAAGGAGCCTACAAGAAAGATGGAGAGTAGTTTTTAGTAGGACATGTAACATGCCATTAACATGGCAAAATGGTTTCAGACTGAGAAAGAGTAGATTTAGAAGAGATATAAGGAAAAACTCTTTACTGTGAGGGTAGTGAGGCACTGGAGCAAGTTGCTCAGAGAAATGGATGCCTTTGCCCTGGAAGTGTTCAAGGATCAGCAATATGATCTAGTGGAAGGTGCCTCTGCCTATGGCAGGGCATTGGAACTAGATGATCCTGGATGGTTCTATGATTCTATAATCTTAATTCAAAGTACTTAATTCAAACTTCTTTGTAGCATAATAAATACTGGAATTAAAAGTGTGCATGCTTGCCTCTCTACTGCCAGTGTGCCTGAGTCACTGAGAGAAAAACACCTGCTTATTTGTGAGTGCATGCTGCTGAACAAAACAGGCATTAAACTCCAATTCTATATTGCTATAGCTAAGATCAAGGGATTGGTGTTTTCTGATTATATCCTTTGTTTTGTATTCAGCTCACCAGATTTCCCTTAACTTTTCATGTTTTTCCTCACAGCTTGTTAATTTGGGTGGCTTTTTAACCTGTGGTATCCAGTTCTGAGTTATTTTCACTTCCTCTGCCTCTATACTGCCAGCTTGCATAGGGGTTGTACAAATGCACAAAAAAGTCTCCTTTGTGCTCCTCATTTTCACAGACTGCTACAGTGGACAGTTCATTTGGCAATATCTGTCTTTACTTACAGGCATGTGCCTCTGTGTTTTGGGGTTGGATTCATCAAAGTCTCTTTGAAGTGTTCTTCAGCTCTTCCCCAAGGTACATGCAAGACTCCTTTCCCATTCCAAAGGGAATGGGAAGGGGAACAAAGGGGAGCATGGGCTGTGTGACAGAGCTGCTTGTTGGGTTCCGGGCAGCCAGTTAAGGTCAACCCAACCCTGTCATAGTAACACCCCAAGAGACCACTATTGTTTTTCACATCCAAACAGGACCAAAAATAGCACACATTAGAAAGCAATAAAGACTAATCTTTTAATGTCATAAAGTAATCATAGTAAAAGGGGATATACTGTAACTTTTACAGATGTATTATTATATGCTTAGTGTATATTCACTGCCTGCTCAGCAAAGGGAGGGAAAGTGCATTCAACTTCTGAATCCTTAAAAGAGGGGAGGGGAAGGGGGAGGAAGGAGGGAATTAAAAAAAAACCAAAAAGTTGGGTGGAAGAATCTGAGACATCAAACTGACTAAATGGTTGACAAGCAGCCTGATCGGGTTTTTTTCAGCTTTGTCCTTTGTTTTCCCTCCAGATACAACACATCTGTTCACAAGCCTGACTTGTTATGTCATGTTTGATTTATGCCGTAAAGGGCAGGAATCCTCTTTGTGCTGCATCTGAGTGGTAGATGACATGTTTACATGTGAAAATGAAACAGGCCAGTCAAAGAAGAGGTGTTCATCTCAGCAAGCAGAAGCGTAAGTGAAACACTCTAAAACATTTTCTAGAAGCTGGACTCAGGTGTTCCACCAAGCTGAAGGACATTTGCATTTTGAAGGCAGATATTTGTATGCAGCCCATGAAGAGTGTAGGACAGCTACTTTGTATGAGTTTGGCAACAGTAATAAAATGAACTTTTCTATCTTTCCAAAATAAATATCACAAAATTTCATGTTTAAGAGCTAAAGATTTAGGTGCTTAAAGATTTAAGAACTTAAAGCATTAGGATTTAAGTGGACCACCAATAATATAAAGTAAAATACTGTGGAACAGAACTATTGCCATTTGCGGGGAAATTTATTTTTGAATTACTATGAGCTGCAAATGAACTCTATCTGGAGGGGAAAAAAAAGATAGTCAAAAAGACATAGACAGACAGAATGCTATAGAGACTCATTTTTAATGAAAAGGAGAAACCATGTATTTCCGAGAATATACACGCTCTCCACTTAATCGGTGTAAATTTTATATATTTTACATTTAATTTTCACTCATTTTTGGCAAGATAAAACTTATTCAGCTTTTAAAAACTTTTTTTTTTCATTTTTTTTCTTTAAAATAAAAAAGGAGCAATAAAGGTCTTTCTTTCTTTGTTTTTTTTCTTTCTATCTAGCTTTTTTTTTTCAAGGACACCTACCTGGAAAAGCTGTTATATTTTTTTCATGCTCTGAAGAGCATGAAGAGATAGGAAGAAATGGTTGAACATTATATGTTCTCTTTATGTTTATTATAATTTCAAACTGGTACCTTTTAGGGCAGGCACTGAAGTTCTGGACACATGAGAGAGTCATATCCCAGAGGACCTATTTCGACAGGCGTCAGTGTGCCAGGTCAGAGCAAAATTTTCATTCCAGACCACAGACAAAGGGTTTTACGGCCAAGGCCTCAAGATCAGGAGTTTCCCATTGTGCATCACTATGACTGTTAAGTAAGCTACAATTCATATAGAAAGAAACTTGTTTCATTGCACATATCCTTAATCTGTCCTTCAGGTGTGGCCCATAATTACTCTTGTGTGCATTAATGAACAGATGTATATAATATATTTGACAAAACTTTATATGTAGGTGTTTTTTAGATCATGTAACTTCAGAAATTTTATGTTTTATTTCACCTTTTTATTTGGATGGGAAAAAAAAATAATGTGACCAAGAGGTGTCTGTGGGAGTGGTGCTGGATGGGTAGTTGGCAGGGAGAGTTACAAGGGAGTGGGAAGTTTTTAACAGCAAAACCTTTGCAAGTGAGTAATAGGTTACTTCACCATTCTGCTAATACTGTTGATGTTAACAAGGACAGATCTGTCAACAGTGTGGCTGATCTACTGACATTTGTCATCTCTTGTCAGCTCTCACATCTCTTTTCAGTTGGGGCTGTACTTTCCTAGAATGTCAGATTTTTGAGAAGAGCCCATTTATGATACTCATAAGGCAAACACAAGGGTACAATGAAGTGGATTTCCATGAGTAATTACATCTGTCAGCAGTGGCAGTATTTATGATGCAGAATCATTAACAAGACACAGAAGCTACCAGGATTCTGCCTGTACCATCTGAATGAGTGACTGCTATTGTCAACTACTGAATGCCCTGAGGAAAGGTGAGGATGATGGTTTTCTGAGGCCTCAGCAAGAGTGACAATGTGCTGGTGGAAAACAAGCAAAGAAGTTGGTGTTTCCTTGATTCCTACCTGCAGAGCTGTTAGCCTCGAGCAACACAGCGTGATTGGCTTATACATGATTGCATTTTGAGTGTTAGTTTGATTTCTGTACACAGGCTTTCAAGGACAGAATGAAAACAGCTATTCTTAAATACGGCCCCAGATCTTCTCTTTTCTGTTGTGTGGTCTGAGAGCAGAGGGTTTGATGTCAAAAGGCTTGGAATTTTAGGTATGAAATTTCTGTTTACATATCATTTCAATGATGACAAAAAAAGCCTGGCTACATGACTTTCTCAAAGGTGTAATGAGTCAAAATTTTTAGAGATTTTGAATATCTATTTTAATAGTATTCCATTCAGCACTGTTTATCAGAAAGCAGGAATATTATGCCTCCTATAATTACTTTTTGCCTATCCAAGGTTGATATCTATATCTATAGATAGATGATACAGATGGATGTAGATATAGATGTAGTCAGAGACATAGATATGAAAAAAAAACCCCAGTAAGTAAGGAGGAGATTGGTATTAATTGTGCCCATTTGTTTGGGTTTGTTTTTTTTGTTGTTTTTCTTTCAATTAAATCTCAAACATTTGAAGTAAAATTATGTACACATAATCATAGTTTGTCTTTTAAAAAATGCGACCTACAGATAAATGCATTATCCAAGTTTTCTGCCTTTTTTTTCCCTAGTGTATATTAAAAGTTTATAAAAAGAAAAATTGTTTCTCTTGACAATAAGGAAACTAAACTACAAAACAGCATTAAAATTGTTAGCAAGTGGGAATTTAAGAACAGATACTCTTCCAAATGCCATACTGCAAGGGATTGTGCTTCTATACTTCACACAGCAAAAATAACACCGACTGGATCAGCAGAATAGTAATACTGTCATTTGCCCTCAATGTCAAACTCACAGATTTGCAGTAGTCTCTATGAAAAGCTGTAGTAATACCAACGTGAATTACTTAGACTCTGCTTTCTGTAATTTAGTAATCTATGGTCTTGGGTTCCAGCAAAATTTAGATGGATACACTGGTGTCTGTTAATTCAGAATGGATTACAAAGCAAATCGGATTTTTAGGGGTAAGAAGGAAAGGTAGATTTACCAAAATAAAATCCAATAGGAATACATAACTTTTGAGATCAAAGTAATCTTATAATTTTTGTTGTCTAATGCCACATTGCAGCAAGAATTCCACTAGCAATAGTTGAAATTTGAATATATCATAAGCATTTAAGTTACAATTAAGATTTTTACAATACTTTGTAAATTTACTACCTGTAAATTCATGGAAGGAAATCAGTTCAAAGAGGAATAATTCTGTGCGTACAGTGAGAAACAATGACTATAACCTTATTCATTTTATGCAAAACCTATTAAATTAGGCTGACATTATTGCAGCTCTGATTTCAATTTAAATTAAGCATTGTCCATATACATTACTTTTTTGTGTGTTCACAAAAGTTAACAACATCATTATATTGTAGATACCAATTGAATTGGGATACATCTAGAACAGTGGAAACAGGATTTCATTGGAATTAACTAAGAAATGTTTATTCCTAGGTATATTTTCAGGTCATCAGTGGGATAGCTTGAAAGTAGGCTGAAACACAGCATGCTGTGACCTCTGCTATCTGTTCATGAAGGGCCTTCTGATGCCCATAACTCAGTTTCTTCCTATTGCACCCAAGAAATCTTAAAAAACCTTTTCCATCCTCCATCAATAACATGATCCTACTTCAAGTCATGAAAAATGTGTTGATGGTTTCAAGCTAAGCAGGCAATCTGTGACCATTCTTAGCTCACTCATCTACAGCACTTGTAAATCTGTTCCCAATTTCTTAAAACAAAGAATCAGTGTTTTCTGTTTCAGATGCTTGAACATAGAGTCCTGAGTCTAGTTCTGGGATCCACATTACAGGAAAGACACCTGCCTGTCAGAGCAGGTCTGAAGGAGGACCGTGAAGACGATCAGAGAGCTGAAGCATCTCTCGTATGATGACAGGCTGAGGGAGATGGCTGGGGTTGTTCAGCCCAGAGAAGAGAAGACTCTGGGAAGACCTTATTGCAGTTTTTCGGTTCTTAGAGTGTTTATAAGGAAGAGAAAGGTTTTTTTAAGAGAATCTGTAGCAAAAGGACACAGGGCAGTGCTTTTAAACTGAAAGAGGGAAGGTATAGACTGGTTATTTAGATTGGCTGTATTCTTTGCAAGAAGATTGATGTAATACTGGCAGAGTTTGCCCTAGGAAGATGTTGATGTCCCATCACTGGAAGTGTTCATAGTTCATAGTTGGATGGAGCTTTGAACAACATAATCCAGTGGAAAGTGTCTCTGCCCATGGCTGGACAGTTGGACTGAATGATCATTGATGGCTCCTTACAATCCAATCTACACTATGATTCTATGAAAAATGGATAAATAATAATTTGGAAAATAAGTACATCATATTTAATACAGGCAGGATGAAGCACATATGCATACATAAAATTCAGAATAGAAGCAATCTCAGTTAGTTCTATCATTGACTATATTGGCATGAATCTGTGATCTCCGTTAGAAAGAAAATAAATATGTTCTAGCTTATACTTATTACAATTACTTCGGTTTCTCTTTCTCAGAAGAAAGGGTTGCATTACCTACATGTGTTAGCAGTTAATCAGAAAAGAGCACTGCTTTTGTTTACATTTGCATGATATGAATTTGTTCACAGAAAGCTGATGTAGATTAATGAGGAAAAGAGATGGCATTGGTAAAGACATATTTAGATCACTCTTGTATATGAAAAGAGGTCATCTGTAGGAAAAATGTATAAATATAAACATGCAGTTTGGTTTGAAAGTCCTAAAATAGGATATTTTTGCAACAACACTATAAACTATTTGCACTTACATTTTGATACTGTTGTAAGAGGAGACTATCTCAGATCTGTACTAATATTAATGAAAATGAAAATTGTAATTAGCACTGAGAGTTCTAATAAGCTTGTCAGGTTTTGAGTCCTTAATGTGTGCATTTAGTTCAACGTGTCTTTCTCTGTTGAAAGCAATTAAGTAAATTAAAAGTCACTTTTTAATTATTTCTTTTTTACTGTATTTTAACACATTTACTAATTGCTTAAAAGTTCTCTTTATAAAATGACTGAAAACAGATTTCTAGTCTAGCAGTCCTTTCATGTTAGCATATATTTTTCTAATTTATTTTTTGGGAAATGAAATATTGAGACAATTATTCTGGCAATATTTGTGTCTTTGTAGGTAACAATATTTACATGCTTCTAACTTAGAGTTAAAAAATTCTTTAATATTCTGATTTGGGAGATTTTTGGAGAAGGAACAAAAAACTAAATTCATATGTGCACTACATATTTGAGATTCTTGCCACACATAATTTTCACCTTAGAAAGAAGTCAAGAGAAGACTAAAATGCCCTCAGTGCTGCAAGTTCATATCTGGCCTATCTCATATTAAAATCCACAGAGGAAATATTGCATCAAACAATACTGACAATAAATTTAGAGTCCCACTTGAAATATTCCAGTGGAAAATGAGACAATCTCATTTTTAAGAATATATGATTTAAAAATATGTGCAATTTATGACAAAATGGAGAAACAGATAAAATCGTGGCTTTCAATTCATATTTAAAACGGCAACAGCAAAAGATATATTAAGTACTCAAGTACTACTATTTTCCTTTTATCAGTATAATTCTTCATACATTACCTGCCTTTCCTTTAATTTTAATTGTATTGTTTTGGGTTTTATTTTTTTAATTTCAGTCAAATTTTAACAGAATATTATAATGATTACATACCTTCACTCTTTTCCCTGACTCAAGATTCCAGTTCTCCATCTTTTTCCAGGAGATAGCACCATGGAGAAGAGCAAAGGATTGGGACAAATAATAAATAAGAAAGAATCAAGGCAATCAAAAAGTCATTGGTTTTCTGAGGTCCAACATACAGTAGAATTTTGTGTAAGAAGTGAGCTGCTATGAATTATTCTAGCCTGTATATGGGCAAGAAACCTTTGAATTTTCAATGTTCCTATAACAGGATTTTTTTTTCTCCTATGTGAACATTAGAAATAAGAAATCCCTTGAAAGTGTAATTAACATGAACACTTTTTCCGATGGTATTTAGTTTCTGTGTAACTGAACACATTTTGTTACTGTTTAGGAGTATGTAAAATTTCTTCCAATTTCACACACCTGTCTTAAGGTGCCAGCTTCCTAATGGATGATATCTGAAGGCTATCAATACATATATACAATATATATTCCCAAATAGCATTCCTCTACATGGTTTTATACACTTTACAACTCTCTGTTCAAATGTATTAATATATATGTCCTAGATCAAATTAAAATTAAAAAGACAGTAAAATACCTGCTGTGTTTTTGGAAGATATTTGTTGAGTTAGACAAGACCAAACAATACTGAGAAATGGTGGACAGATCAGCAAGGCTACACATTATAACCATTAAAAATATTTTTTTTTTCTCTTGGATCATGTCCATAATTTTTTTATCCATATAGCAATACAGATTGATAGTTGTGTTGTGTGAAAATATAAACTAACACAAGAGGAGAGCAATTTTGATTTCAATGTTGAATTTTATGGCACTGAAAATTAATCATCATACAATAATGTAAATATTAGTATAGAGAAAAGTTTATGTTAAAAAGTAAGGAAAAAATAACGTCTCAATATATTGATAAAGGTAATTTGGTTTAATTGTGGATATGATATTTTTATTCATAATAATAACATGATATTCATAATTATATTATGATGTTATTATATTATGATATATTCATAATGAATATATGATATTCATTAGAGTTCTCTTTTGTTCCTGAATTTTAGTTCAATATCATAAAGTTAATGATTTTTTTGTATATTCAGTTACATGTGTTGTACAAAAAGTATATGTCTAATGTTCATTAGAAAAGTGGAATGAACTCTGGCAGCATTCAGAAATAGTACAATTTTTAAAAAATATTTTAAAGAGTTCTTTTACCTGTGAAATTAAGGGAACACATTGAAATATTCTGATTCATTTGATCAGTTCCAGATTTCCTGGCCAACACCAATTTTTGCAAGGAGTGTTTAAATATATTAGAATTTCTGATTCAAGCACTTATACAAAAACATGAAACACTTCGTGATAAGTAAGTCATTGTGGATCAGTGTTCTACTGAATGTCTATTTCAGAATAACTATAATAGTTTAGTTTANTACTGAATGTCTATTTCAGAATAACTATAATAGTTTAGTTTATTTTCCTATTTAAGAGGTAAGATATGGCAATCTAAGAATTATTGTTGTATCTTTTCTCTGAGTACATATATATGATGTACTTAATGTTGTACATAATATATTTTTATTGTTGCATTACACCAATTTGGCCACATAGAAAAAAACCACAATATATATTCAGAATAAATAATAGTTAAAATACTTAATATGATGCTTAATAAAATAGATATGTATGCTTTTTTACCAATGTGCAGAAAATCTTTTACCAGCGCAGAGTTATACAAGAAAAAGCATATTATTTCATATAGGACTAAACCTCAACTTTAAGATCCAGTTTCTCCTCCTAGTGAACTAACCTTTTGTCTTTCTATGCTTGACAGTAAACAGCCTACAGTGATTTTTCCCTTAAAAATATTTCCATCACATGTTGTACTGTCAGAGTGATTTAGGCCACTGTTTCTGAAAATGGTTGAAGTTGTTTCCTTTTGCTATGCAAGTATTTGCATGATGAAAGCAATCATACATTGTGTATCTCATTAAAGATATTTTCTAGCCTTATCACAAATCCTTAAAATAAGCGACAAACTTCATATGTACATAAAAAAACTTATCTGGAAATCTATCCTAAGAGAAGGTAAAAGAAACAAATTGTATAATCAGAGTATCGATCTGTAAAGGATGACTGATACGGATTGCTGTGCTCATATAGATTTATTTCCCTGACAGAGCAACATTAATGAGTTATATGTTATTAACACTAGATTATTCATGTCAAGGCCAAATTACTGCAGAGAATTATCAAAAAAGGGTTTCAGAACTTTTAACTTTTCAAAAACTTGATTGCAGATGAATAATAAAGACTAGTTGTTTGAAGATTGTATTGATATCACTGAAATCCTGTTTTTCTGGGTTGTTTTTTCCCTGAAATAATTTGTTTCTGGGGAAAAATACAGTATCTCAGGCTGTTTAGGCTTTTTAACTCTGGCATTTCAACACTAAGGAAGAAGTTGGTATCAAACCATCAAAGCAGTATGCAGTATGTTACTAAGGAATCAGGAAAGCAAAATATAAAGTTCTTAATTTTCCCTTCTTTGAGACAACACAGTGTTATTTTAAAA
>VWYI01002137.1:0-26159 GCA_013399455.1 Anthoscopus minutus
TAAAAAGGGAGTCTCCATCTTCTTTGTAGCCATCCTTTAAACACTGGACATGGAGATAAGGTCTGCCCTAAGCCTTCTGTTCTCTAGGCTGAACAAACACAAAACTCTCAGTCTTTCCTCAGATGGCAGGCAGGCTTCCCCATTCTTTGATTATCTTTGTGGCCTTTCTCTTGGCCCTCGCAAGGTGGTCTGCATCTTTTTTGTACAGCAGGGACCAAAACTGAACATGGGATTCCACACATGGTTTGAAAAGAGCTGAGTAAAGTGTGATAATACCTTCTTTCTCTCTGCTGTGGGGATGCCCTTGTTGATGTAACTCAGGATCCTTTGCCACAGCAGCACCCTGTTCACTTGTACCGAGTTTGCTGTCCACCAGGACCTCTAGATCCTGTTTCACAGAGCTGCTGCCCAGCCAAGTAGGTCCCAGTCCAGGTTGCACACCTGGACTATGCCTTCTCAGGTGCAAGACCTTGCATTTGTCCTTGGTGAACTTCATGAGGTTTTTAAGCATCAAATCTTCCAGTCTATCCAAATCTTGCTGCAGAATGGCTCTCCCTTCTGATATGTTCACTTTTGTAGTCAGTTTGGTGGCAAACTTCATCAGAATACACCTGATCCTATCACTTATGAAGATATTAAATGGAATTTTACCCAATATTAATCCCTGGGGGGCCACGCTTTTGACAGGCTGGCAGCTGCAAAAGGAACTGTTTGCCATTCCCCTCTGGGTGCCACGTGTCAGCCAGTTCCCCACCCACTGCACAGACCATAGGTCTGGACCACCACACATCAAGTACTGCAAGAGAAGGCTGTGGGAAACTGTATCAAAAGCCTGAAAAAAACCCAGGAAATGTCCACTGCTTCCTCCACATCAGCCAAGCAGATTACTTTGTCAGAGAAGGTGATCAGGTTTGTCAAGCACAATTTGCCCTTCTGTGCTGGATTTTTCCACTCATGTGCTTTATCTGACTTATGATGAGACAAAATAACAGTGTAAAACCCCAGGGGATAATAAAACTATAGGCATTTCACTAGGAATATTAGAAACCCTCTATCATTTCCAGTTTAAACTATCAAAATCAACTCTATCAGAAAGCTAAGGAGCAAAAATCCTTTCCTGACGTGTTTTTTTTTCCTAGTATATTCTTGTAAAAAATCAAAATTGACTGTGTTTGTCACTTTTCAAAACCAAAAATTACTATTTAATTACTTAGTGGCAAACATTTGAGAAATTAATCTTTTATGCTAGGTATTCCTTTTACTTTAAGCTCATTAGCACTATTGGAGATGCCTGTAAGTCCTTTCATGGACAGTCTCTTCTTAGGAAACTGCAACAGGAATTACACCTAATCAGGGAGAAAACAGATGTAATAATCCAAAGAAGCAAAATTATTTACTTATTCCTTTCAAGTTACTAGGCAAAGTCTGTCTGTATTTTTCCCCAGTTTCCTAAAGCTTTCACTCCGAAAACAATTTTAAATAATTAATAAATTCAACGGAATTCAAGAGCTGTTCATAGATGAATACAACAACAGCAAAATAAATTCAATGTTATCTCCTCTTGTGAATTATTCAATTCATTCTGCTTTAGTAAAACCTTTCTTGACTCAAAAAAATCCAATGGTCTTTCAGTGTCTTAATTCAGATATGCATTATTGTAATAACAAAACTGTGCCCTCAGGACATAGTCTAAGCCAGGCAGGCTTTAAAAAAATAAACTAAAACTAGTATCAAGCTGGCATTCCTGCTGTCATATATGTGCATTTGGATGGACATGAATTCTAATGACATCTTATTTGTGGTATTTCTAAGAAGCTTAAAAAAATAGTTTAGTTTGTACAATCAGGCTGCCGCAGAAAGCAAGGCAATGCCAGACCAGAAACAGGCAAAAATATTATGAAATATTATGAATATTATAATATGAATAGCATATTCATATGACTGTTAATTGGTACATATATTCAAGGCTTAAACTATGCTGGACTTTGATTTGAACTATCCATTTCCAGCTGAACAAATATGTTATTATAAAGGCAGACTGGTTTCAAAGCCTCAAAGGCAGCTTGGAAAAAATGGATTGCAACACAGAGCTTAAATGCAGAGTATGTCCGAGCTCCCTGCCTGAAATGAACACAGAAATATCACCCCAATCTGTGTATAATATTCATGCAAGTAAGGGCACTAAAGGAAAGTGAACTTGTATTAAGTATTTGAGGATTCTGTAGAAAAACAAAAAAAGTGATCCAGGACTTGATATTTCCTGGTTACAAACACAGTAGGTTTTAAGTAGGGGCCAGAGATGCTGGGAAATAAGAGGACCTAGCCTTATAGTTACAACACATGAGAAAAATTCATTCAAAACTTCATGTTAGCTTTGTATGGAACATAAGTTAAGAAGAAATGGCTATGGGAAAAATGAAAATACTTTGTGGATTTTAATAGTTTTCTGTTACTGACAGAATTATTATTATTATTATTAAGAGAGGTTGAGATGTAAATGGTACAGGTTACAGCAGCTCAGCAGCAGCCATGAAGCTCCAAGCCCAGCTCTTGTAATGAGACTGTTAATCTATAATTTAATATCTTATTTAGCAGTCTGAATAACACTGGGAGCATCAAGAGAGTCACTGTGAGAGGCGGGCTTAAGACATTTAAATCAAGATACTCTACTTGTGTAATCCAATTGAAAGAGTTTATGGAACTACAGGGATCCACAAAAGCAGAGGAATTACCTTCTGAGGGCACATCCTGTCACATCTTTCTCCCAGTTTGCAGGTAACTGGTAAAATCCCTACAATTTACAAATTTAAGCCTCTGAAGTCAGGAAGACTGGATAATAGTCTTAAAGAAAAAATTTTCACTTGCTTGTGAATTGTCATGTACAGTTATCTCATTTCCTATCCATCAATTACTTCTAAAGATATTTCAGAAATTTTCAGCTCTGATCCCGTTTGCTTTTTTAAGCCTTTCGACCAGTGATTCTTTTCTTTACTGGTTTTGGGTTTGAGAGAGGCACTCCAATGAAGTGAGGTCTACTGTTAAGAGAGAGAGTGTTTTGATGTTGGGCTGTACACTGTGTGTAGCAAATTACAGTACAATCTTTTCTAGACACACTTTGTTAACCACTTTCAGATAATCTTCCTTCACAATTTTTTCAACTGTGTGAACAAATTGAGCAGAAAAATTGAGGCAAGGGATCTGGGAAGAAAAAATTTGGGACATCTTTATTTACTGAGTTTGAAAATTGCTTTCTTTTTTCTACACCTCTGATCCAATGACGGCTCTTAAGATGAGTTGGATTTGTTTCCACACAAGCAATCATAACCCTGTTATACTGAAGTGTGAGGAGGTTTTATATACCAGTACTGATCTCGTAAGGTAATGCTGCAAAAATGAGTTATTGCCAGTGAAGCTGGGATGACACTGTCACATATCAGAAATGCACCTCAGTTTACTCATCTAAAAGGTTCAAATTAAAGGCTGAATTCATAGGATTACTGGGTCTGAGGCTGCCTTCAGCAGAGAAAGAGGGGCTGTCCTGACCATAAGGAAGACGCATGGAAATACACCAGAAAATATATCTGCTGGCTCACAGCTTTTCATCCTCAGTCACTGGATGGTTATTTATTTTGAGTACAAGAGAATGCTCACAAGAAATACCTGACTGAAGTCTAGTCAAACTATGAAGAGCTCTTTTATCTTTGAAAAATGCAAGACTGTGTAAATAAGAGAATCTGGTGTCCCTGTTTTTGTAGAAGAGTGAGTAAAGACGACGTCATTGGCACAGTACATGAACAGAGCAGTCAACTTTTCAGTAATACAGAGTGACAGTCAAGAGCGCTCACAAGTATTTTATACATTTATTTTTGGAATCGTATATAATCATGCTTTTCCAGTATTCTGGCTAGGAAAGCAAAGTTATTCATTAAATATATATGTTCTAAAAACAGAATTTCATTGGCAGTGATATTTTAGCTAGCTGAAGAAACACAAAAATGCCTGTTGCCACTCTCTTTCTAGTCAAAACTTGCTTCTGCTTTCATCATAATAGTAATAATAATTATAATGATAATAATAATCCTTATCATTCACAAATGGACTACATCTACAGTCATATTTAACAATTACATACGTATAGTGGTTCTTAGGATGCACCCACTGCTTGTTTCAGGTATGAGACAATCTCACAGCTAAAGCCATCAAAGGGCTTAGAAATCATAATGGAAGTGGGCAAGTCAGAACCTGTTTGAGGCTTTATACACACTGTGCCTTCCAAGGACTTTGGCCTGGTGTGCTTGTGTCCCACTACCCAGCTCAGAGTACTAAAATCCGTCTCCTTTTCCTGGGAAGCAGACTGAACTCACCACAATATTTATATTGAACAACTAATAGTGGCAGCCCAGTGGCAGAACATCTGTGCCTCTAATACAGAGAGCAACAGCAGATCCCAGAGCCCAGCCTTCAGGCAGTTTCTGGGCTGCCCTCATTGGAAGCAGCTGCCAGATGAGTTAGTTTTCTACAGTGATGTTCCACAATGGTTTGCCTCCCATTTAGTCCTGCAGCACTCCACAAAGCAGGTTGACTTCTCTCTCCCCTATTTTAGAAGGCCGTAAAACTTCTAGCTCCCACTGTTTGGGTATTAGAGCTTTGCAATTGAATTTGGGAAGCAGCTCTTGATATGCAACAACTTGATATGCAAACTTGCCCAGCATCCCTGTTTTAATGAACAGGGGCTGAAGCATAGCCTCCAATCTTCAGACAGCTATCTACCCAAAGACCATCTAAATTTTTTTATATAAGAGAATTCATGGACACAGGAATTTATTGGAGGAGCCATCTTACATTCTCTGTGTAGATCTTTAAAAATACCATCTGAACAAAAGTGCAAGCATATACCACCAGTTACAAAATGCAGCTACCTCTTCCCTTGGACCTCCTCTGAAGTTACTATTTCCCATAATGTCTACCCTGATGTAAAAAAAGAAAAAAAGACCAAACAGAATGAAGAGGTGGAGGGATAATCATTGCCTAAATCCATAGTAGCAAATAGTCACAGCAAGGGCTGCTTAGCCCAATGAACTTGCCATTCATTCCCTCTGAAATATCACTAAACTTGGGATGAGAATCCTGTTTCTATTTTTAAGAAATGCAGCTTGTGAGTGGGAGGCAGAAGAACCAGATACAAATAAGAGAAAGAACATACGGGACAGCATGTTATGCTGGTAACAGAACAAAAACAGTTGGATTGAGAGGCTGTCTTGGTTTAACTCCTGACTCTCAAAACCCACTGTTAAAATAGTTTGACCACACTGCTGTAGGAGAGTCTTTACCCTCCCATCTACACCAGCTCTAGGTGTTATTTTTTCTCCTAAATTTGAAAATGAATCTCTTTTGATCAGAAGCAGACCAGACATCCTTTGTAACCCACGAACTCTCTCCGATGGTAGCACAGACATAGGTCTAGCTGTTGAAGCTAGGTCCTTCATTTCAATCACACTGAATCCCAGATCTAAATTAGGGATTCAGCTGAACCCAGTTCAGCTTCAGATAGACAGGATTTCAGTGCACCTTTCAGTAGTAGTTATTCACTCTGCACAAGTTGAGTAAGGCATAGATAATTCAGTGGGTGAAATTGTGCCCTCCCAATTTCCCCCTGCCTGTCACCAGTTACATTTGCTGAATCTGCAAACACGTCTGCCCAACATAGTCCAGAGCAGAGTGAGATCCCTCAGCCACCCATCCAACTTCAGCCCTGGGAGCAGCACAGCATCATTAACATGCCATTATAATCCGATTAATAAGCAGAGATCTAGAGACACTGTCTTCTCTTGCTATAAACATTATGACTGCACTGTGTAGTGTTAGGCCTTGTGATAGATACACTCAAGTCCCAGGAGCCAGCTTAGGGCTGTTAAAGTGATGCTAAATTGCTTTGCATCACTGCTAAGTCCCACATCTTGACAAGCATAACAGTGAAACAAAAATGAATACTTTAAGAATATTTCTGGGTTTGGTGCATATTTACTTGCAATATTACAATTAAATTAAACCCTGTATAGCTGCATACTTGTTTCAGTTGCACAAACAGATACACTGAGGCTGGTGAAAGCAAAGGAGATGCCTACCAAAACACAAACATGCAGACACCCCCTACGTGCTGCCTTGGCGGAGTGCCAAAGTGCTTGACTGTGACAAATAGCAACAGATCAGTCACATAAATAACAGCTGAGGCTACAGCTCTGTCAGCTACTGGGAGACTGTGTTGCTGTCCCTTTGACTAGGATGTGGAAGAGAAGAGTCCGTTTCTCTTGGAAGGGATGTACAGTCATTATCTAGTCCAACTGTCTGAGCAGTATAGGGCTGGACAAGAGCTAAAGTATGTTGTTAAGGTCATTGTACTAATGCCTTTGTGGGGGGTTTAGAGCTAGTTAAACTCACTAGTGCACTTATTCATTCTCTTGTTGTAAGATATGATTTTAGGAGAAGGCTCAAACCTTAAGACTATGAAGAAAGCTTTATTAACAAAACTGAAAGAATAGAAAAAAAAATCAGAATGAGACTTCCAGAACACTTTCCCTCCCCTGCCCACCTTCTTTCCTTTCCCACCTGACAATATGAAACAAAACCTGGGATTTTAAATCAGTCATCATTTCTGCAATAGTCTTTCCTCAGTGAGGGGTGAGGGGTTTTCTTTCACAACACCATGGAGAAATTTCCACAAAAACACAGTCTTCTTGTGGTTCTGCATCTTCACAAACAGCAGCTGCCTGGTTTAGAAAAACTTCTGTATCGTGAAATTCCTCCCATTTTCACAGCTGAGTGAATGGCCCATGTCAACTTATGGGGTGTCATTTTTTAAGGATGAGCTGTTCAAAGGAAAGGCTCTCTTCACTGATTTCTGCAATCATCTTCATCTCCAANGCATTCCCAAAAGAACTTTCAGTCACAATACTAGGACATCTCCTCATTCTCCTTCCATCTGAAACTTAAACTTTCTTTCACTGGCCCTGGTGTCTTTGTGTTGTCACTCTGCACTTTCTCTCACCCAAGGGAAGAATCGTACTCTGCAGGTCTCATCTGTGCACTGGAAGGGTTAACATTTCACCCAGGCTGGCAGGTGTTGGTGAGCACGGTGATGGATGCAGCTGTGCTGGGTTCCTCTCTCTCCCTCTCTCTGCCCCACACCCGCTGAGGGGGGCCGCGGTGGGGGCAGTATGGCTCAGCCCAGAGCCCGGGATGATCCCGGCTCGTCACGGGGAGGGCCAGGGGCAGGGCCTGGTGTTACCGAGATCTCAGCAGCTGTGACCTGGCCCAGCTCTACTGGAGGGCCCCCCCTGGCCTCCCATCCCTGCCCGGGAGCCACTGGGTCCAGCCTGGCCCGGCCAGGCCACATGGCCCGTAGCAGAGCAGGGCTGACCCAGCCCTGCAGAGCTTCGATAAATTCTGGAGCTGGAAGCCGAAAAGGAAGTTTTGGAGCTTCCGGGGTTTAAAATGTGATATTCATGGAGGCAGACTCAGTTTCTCAATAGTTTACAAAGCTGTCAGTTCTCAGAACTAGACAGCTATTGGCCTTTTCTTGACACAGAAGCTCCCAGGAGCCTCTCTCAGGAAAACCATTTCTCTGAATGTTTTTTTCCCTTCTTCCTAAATATCAACCAATATCAAACCAACACAGCCTTTTAACTTTTGACAGGCTTGGGGCATCAGCCACTTCTGCAGGAAAACTTTTACAGTGTTTAGCCGCCCCTTTGGTAATGAAATGCTCCTAATGTCCAGACTAAACCTTCCCTGCACAGCTTTGGGCTATTCCAACTGTTCTGTTCACTACCTCCCTTTCCATTTTCACTCCTCATGAAGCTGTAAAAAGCAATGAGGTCTCCCCTCAGCCTCCTTGTCTCCAAGTTAGACAAGCCAAGCTCCTCAGCTGCAGGATGTACCTTTCAGCTCTTTCTCTGCTTTTGTTGCCTTCCTCTGGCTGCATTCAAGAGCTGAATACAGCAGGATAATCACCTCATGCTGTGTTGGATGCATCCCAGGATGAGGTTTGCCATCTGGGCTGCCAGGGCACACACTGCTGGCTGACACTGAGCCTGCTGCTGACCAACACCTCCAGGTCCCTCTCTGTGGGGCTGCTTTCCAACCACTCCTCTCCCAGTTTGTACTTGTGCCCAGCATTGCTCTGTCCTAGGTACAGAATCCAGTATTTGGATTTAATTTCATGCCAGCACTACAAGACTCCAGAAGCAAACCATGAACTCTTACCTTCTATCACACATTTCCTAGAAACTCGCACACACACAACTGTACCAACTAACCTTCAGTTTGAGGTCAAGTCACATGCAAATGGCAATCTGGAAGAGATGGTGATGTGTCTGGGCTCTTCAAGGGGCAATACTGGAGGCAACTCAATCCAGTTCTGCAGAGATGGGTGTTGAACATGAGCAGCATGTTCTGCTCCCTGATATCCCCCATCCTGCAGACATTCTAACTAAACCCAGACATTCTAACCTATCTTGACTGCCAGGCAACCCTCCTCCTCCATTGTTTTCCTGGTTTAGATTTGGTTTTCTTCTTTCCCTGCACTAAACTGACAGAAAATATACCTATAAAAATTTTAAAAATTAAAAAAGAACAAAAATTTAAAAAAAAAATCTGGAACTGTGTATCTTTCACTGGACCTGGAAATATTTCCCTATAATCTTACTTGTCAGAAAGTGAAAAAAGCTATACTCTATGGTTCAGTTATGGTTAAAAGCGAGAAAGGAGTCATCCTTCCTGGTGATAGACAACAAAGGTAAAAATGCATCTTTCAGCCTCCTGATGAGACACAGCGGAAATATTCACCTGAACAGGGCAGTGCACTTTTAAATAGACAGCCTCCTTGCTACATGTTGCACACTGCACTCAACTGAAAAAACAGTTTTCTCCTCTTTTTCTGAGCAGTAAAATGCTAGAATTTCATGGGACTTAACTCGTTCTCAATAGGGTTCAAAAACCACACAAGTAGTAATCAAAAGTGAAATTTAATAGCAATGATATCATCCATATCAGAAATTATTCATCACTACACCCAGCTGAAATGCAATGAAGCGATGGCATCATGCATTCATGGCATGTCTAAGTACCATCTTAACTCTTCGCCCATCCATGAAGCCTGAGATGAATCTACTATTTGTGTTTAAATAGAACTTTAAATAATTTTTTACCAGATAGAGAAATGTCGTTCTGAATCTGTGGTATTGAGTCGGAGCAATGATCTTCTATAAAAACTACAAGAGTACACACTAGACACATTGGATATGTTCCCTCCTTTACACATCAGGATCTTAGCCTAGAGATCTTTGGGTCCTGGCACTGCACAGACAGGTAATGAGTTCCTTCTAAACCAAGCAGTATACTTTTTTCTTTGTTTATTTCCATATTCATTGCAGCATTTGCCTTAGGCTTCTATAATAAGATTATAACTAGGAATGTATCATAGCAAAGACCTCAAAATCTCTCTCTCAGTCCACCCTGAGACAGCTTCATCAAATGTCAGGGCTCTCTGTGCACGGAACAGCAGGAGCAGAGAGCAGTCAATCAAACACACAGGAGCATAAGCAGTACTGTGATTACCATAACTGAATCTAAGAAGACAAATGAAAACCATCTTTCTGTACTAGTCATGCAACAATTTGTGTTTGATTATTAGAATTGATGCAACCAAAGAGAAAACCACTTTTTGTATCCCGGCATCTCCACCTTCTGGAAGACCTTAATTTCTCCCAGGCCTGCTGAATTCTAGTCAAGCATTTTTTGTGCTTTCTTCATCTTGTTTCTTGTACTTTCTCACCTTTTCAAGAGGTGGGAAGCCTTAAGTGGTTTGATTTGAATAATTGTGTTAGTATAAACAATCAGCAAAAAACTGATAGATGCTGCAGTATCTGCTTACATCCTGGATTTATTTTTAATTCTTGAACTTTCTTAAGGCAGAAAGAATACTTGGCCAGAATATCAGGCCACTTTCTCTATGAAAGAGTTCTCTTAAATTGGGCTCACTTTTTTCTCTACAGTAGCATAAACTCACTCCAAAGAAGGTGCTCCTCTAATAATATACAACTAGTATCTCTATCAAATGCTGGGAGGCAGGGTGAAAATCCATAACAAAAAATTTAAAGATCATGGTTCCTAGTGTCATTTTCAAAATTTTTCATAGATCTATATTGGAGACCAAAGGTCTAACAGCAGCTATGTGAAAAATGCTCTTTACCAACTCAGGTCAGTGCGGTTTTGATTAACTGCTAATATGTGACTGAATTCAATCTGAAATTGACAAGTTTAGATACAGTAAGAACTTAGGAAAAGGATTCAGAAATAACAAAGATTTTAGTAAAATCTATTTTTTAATTTTCTGTCTTTTCCTTTTCTAATCCACCACAAAGTTGATTTTTAGGGGTTAGCCAACAGAAACCAATCAATTGCTGTGGAATCAAGTTCTACTAAGATGGAGGCAAATGCTTTACTTCTCCAGCTCATACTGTCTCTATGACTGTAATAAAATCAATAAATAAGTCTGCAAGGGATGATGAATTAAGATGTACATAGACTCCCCCTGAGATTTGAGCTAGATTTTGCCATAATAAATATGAACATTACTTTTCCACCTCTCCTTTATCCAGAGTCATTCTTCACATACAGTAAATGTGTCCACACAGCAAGTAATGAGGTCTAGGAAATATACTGTAAATTCAAGATATTTCTTTCTTGGTAGAGGCTGTAGTGTGCAGTTAGACCATAGATTTAATTTCCATATTTTGGGTAATTTTAAGAAGCTTATCTTGAAGATCCCAGCTTCTCAATGCACCGGGAAGCTTTTATTGCCATACATAATAGTGTCTTAAAGGAGTCAGAAATCAAAAAGAATAAAATCTACACTCACTGTTTAAAGACAGAACACTCTTTAAACTGTTGAGGACCATTCCTGCTCTAAAGGATTTTTGTTGTATGATCACTGGAAGTATTGAACAAACAGCATGGTTCTACAGAAGAAAATGTGCATGTAGAATCTTCAAAATATGATGACAGTTTTATTCTTAATGGGAAAATGATGAATTGTTTAAAAATAAATTTTTGAGTTTTTTCAGACAAAGAAAAACACACCTGTGCAAGGAAGAAAGTTCATAATTAAATGGATGGAATTATCACAGGCAAGTGCCCAAGGATATATTCACTCAGTCTTATTCACTAGTACAGGTGAAATCTAATTATCTATAGGGTACCACTGACTAACAAGGCTGTTAAATGACAAGAAAACTATTTTTTTGTATTAGAATAAATATTTAATACATAAAATGTAATCCTGATGCCTGAAAGTGTGTGCATTTACACATCTTTGCAGACATTACACTAAACTCTGTAAAAAGGGGACACTTGAAACAAGCCAACAGAGGCAAAAACATTGAAAAACAGAAGCAACAGAAAGACATCCTATTCAAAACTTTAAAAGCCTTCATTTTTTGTTATTGCAGTACTTATCAGCTCAAATAAAACACTATCAACCTACAAAATTTAACAAGTTTTCCTAAATTCTAGCTGGCTTTGAGCAGAGAGCAAAGTTAAGAGCTTCTGCAGAGCTGAGCAGGGAGTAAGAGAGGGCAGCAGATGCAACACACTGCACTAAGACTGGGGTGGGTCTGCTGAGTCCTGGAGTCCTTGCAGAAGAGGTGTTTGGGTAACAGGCTGTGCTTGTGGCATAGCAAAACTTGTACCACATGCAGTAACTCTGAATGTAGAAAATTAAGACAGAAGGTTTTAGTTATCAAGTGTAAAAGGAATGATGAAAAAAGAAACAAAATTTATAGAGATAAAAGATACACTGATACAAAGGAAAAAAACATGACAATGACTTTTTAAAGTGTTTATTAAATGTTAATAATTATGGTCATTGCTCCTATGTCCATTCAAACAGGCAAAAAACACCAAAAAAGCTAAAAAGTATCAAAACAACTAATATACTAGACTAGACACAGACCAAAAACATGTCACCCTTCAGGAAAACTTTATTTTGGAATAACAAAATAGGGTAGAATTTACATACAGTAACAATGTCATTTCATATGCCCACATACACACACACACACACACACACTCAGCAACAATGAACACACCTGCAGATCACATGAAACACATCCATATCCCAAACTGTTCTACTCAGGTGCAAAATTAACATGTATGCCTTGTATGCATTTTCCCTGTGTATATGTGTGCTTTTGCCCTAAATATAAAGTTTATATAGTTGGGGTTTTTTTTTGCTGGGATAAAAATGTATTGTTATTTCAGTTTTGTGAGAGCAGCTTCAGTAGAGCCAAAAATAGTCCTTAGTTGAGCCAGGCAGGTGATCATCTGTTCTCTAATTTCAGTTGCATGAAATCTCCCCAGCATTTATTGTCATTTAAAATGTCTGCTAATTATGCTATTAAATATGTAAAAAATAAATTAACTGTATTGAACCCTTTTTCCTTAATTACTGTGCAAGTCGCCTAACAGAGACCATTATTAATGCATATTCAATGGCAGCCCAATCCCATAGATGCTAGCAATGTTTTCTATATGAGTAATTTGAGTGAAACTATTACACAATTACATACCTAAGTATTTACTTATATCTACATATATATATATATATACACACACCTAGGTAGTATTTTCAGGTCTGACCCCCCCCAACCTCATTATTCCCCAGTTCAGATAATCCCAACTGAGCAGATAACCTCTTCTACAAAAGAAGTCCTTTTCTTCCTGACTGTAATCCCACCTCCCTCAAAAGCAGAAGTATCAGGTGTTCAAACCACACATATCAGCACTGAGGCCTCTTTCATTTTGCATTCCTAAATGAACTCAAATTCAGAAACAAAATTAATAGCATCATCTAGTTTATTCATTTTGTTTTCTGCAATAAGGCACAGAAGACCTCAATACTCACACCAAAGCTTCAGTGGAAAAAAAAATTACCTTATTTTGATTTGAGATAAATACCAATCTGAGCCCATTTCACTCTATCCTCATTTGTACTTCCATCTTCAATTAATTATTAGCCACAAGATCAATTATCTGGATTTATATTACAGGGAATTTCAAACACACTTCCTGAGGCAAGTAGCATAAGGCACAGGCAGGAGAAGAGGCCAATGTGATATTAAAAGATACTGGATGGGCAGGCATAGGTCATGAAACTGAGCTCATATACTTTATGAGGGATACAGTTCAGCCTGAAGCCTGCTTTTCATTTAATCTCAGAATTTCAGACCTTTCATTACAGCTACAGCATTTATTTGTTTTCATGTTTTTGGCAAGAGAGAGAATTACTAACTAAGATTGAAGATGAACAAAAATATTAAAGAAACAAACTGCTGAAGGGTGCAACACTGTACACTTGCTGTCTAAAGAAAGAAGCCAAGATTTGAGTTTATCAAGCCAATACCACAGACACTTCCATGGGCACAGATTTTGCAGGGAGGCCAAGGGGCTGCAGCTCTCACACTGGTAAGAAAGCATTTTTCAGGTGTCTTGATGGGCTGCAGAAAGGAAGGAAAAGGGCAGACACAAACCCTGAACGACTCCTGTTTTCCCCATTCACCACCACAGCAGGAGCTATTTTCTGCTGCTAGACAAGGATCTTATTTTCTTACACATCCTTATGCTTTCTGTTGAAAAAGCAGCTTGCTACTACCACCACACACACGTTTAGAGAGACTAGGAAATGGGTGACTTCAGTTTTTAATACTGTTCCGTTTCCCAATGCTTTTTTCTACATTTTTTTCCTTAAAACTACTCAGGCAACATTATTAGATTTGGGGGTCAAGCATTTTTCAAAAGGACACCAAGTACTGCACAAGATTTATGTGCAGTTTTAGTAACAACAGCAGAACAAAATTAAGCAGCCAACCTTTGTCCAGAGCAGCAAGCAGCCTCTGCCCTCGCAGCAGGCAGGGACTGAGCGCGGCTTCTCTCTGGCATTCATCAGGGCACTCCAGACGTCCTGCTTGGTTCCTGCTGCCTGCCATGATTCCCAGGGGATCGCTGCCGCAGGGCTCCTGATGCATTGTCCCTCTCAGCCTTCTCCGGCACAGACTGGGGCCCCAGAGACTCCCTTCAGGAAGCTGTGAGCAAGGGGATGCGTGCAGCCCGAGTGCCCTGTGGCAGGGAAACCCTGGCTGCTCCCCACTCAGCCCGCAGTCGCAGTAGCTTTGCACCACTGCTGCCTCTGCACAGCTCCCTTTTTCTTGGGGAATCCAAGCACAGATTTTCTATAATGTGTCATGGACTTAATTTCTTTTGCCCTCATTTCCAGCAGGTTTAGAAATAGCAATGCCCTGCAGTATTGTTGCCCAAAAGAGTTTTAGAAAACATATCTATAAGAGACATGATCTGAGAAACACCTATTAACAGCTTTCTGTGAAACTCAACCCATTTCAAGCCATATGCTGCTATTAGACACTAGGGGCAACACTACATTGAGTGCACTGCAGAATGTTTACCCTGGGAGCCAGCACAGGGACACCATCTCAAGTGAGGATCAATTCCAAACCCCAGAGCAGCTTTGCAATTATCATCGCTGAAGCCAAAGAGCTCAGTCATGAGGCTGTGTAGCCACAGCAAAGCTTTTCTGGTTCCTGAGGAAGCCTGAGGTTCCACTACAAGATGGTTCCACTACAAGAAGGTTCCACTCTGAGATACAGAGCAGGAAAGTCTGCCAAGCCCCATGAGGCCCCAGGTATCCCCATCACATTTGGACAATATTTTGAGTCCCAGGTCATTTAGGTGCTTCAAAACAGTCCCTCTAATTTCACATGAATCACTACTTATCCACAGTTGCATATTACATCCTACATTAAAAAAAAAAAAATTTAAAGTGTCACTAGATATTTTTAATGTGTTCTCAACACTCAAGGAAAGGCTGTACTGAATAGACTTTCTATTTTGATATTTTCTTCTATGGTTAACATCAGAAGGATGGCATATTTTTGATTAATTTTCTCCAAAGGATTACCTCCCAGTAAGAATCCTTCTGTGAAAGAGCTCAAATTGTGGGTGTGAATGAAAATGAAGGCTCTAAGCTACCACTCATGCTCTGTTATATAACATTTTCTTGACTCTTAATTTACCCTGTTTGCAAAGTTGCTATGTTTGGTATCCTATACAGCCTACACTCAGTTCCTCAGGCTCAATTCAGAACATCCACTACATGTAGCAATTAGTGTCATTTTATTATTATTATTATGAATGGCCTAAAATCTACTTTGCAGCAGGAAGCAAAGTAATTTCAGGGAGAAAGAACAGGGATAGGAGACAGGAAGCATCAACTTACTAGTATTTTTTAAGCCAGCCAGAGTTGCTGGTTTTTGCACTACCAGCACACACAGATACTCTAATGCCTGTCCTTTCTACTAAAACACAACTTTTGAAAATGTCAGAAATAGCATTAAAGCTAAGCATTAGAAGACAGCATTAAAAGAGAATCCAAAGTAAACATCATCACCTTCCTGCAGAGATGGTCAAATAATTTTGCATATAGCTACTTCATGGACAGATTTTAGTTGTTGTATACTTGTACAACTACCATCAAGCCCTAAGGACTGCAAATATCCCTAGGCAGAATTAGTCCATAAGATTTCCTTCTTTCCTAGTCCCCACAGATGATGCCGAGCAGCAGCTTGGGACCTTAATTACTTATGTTACAATCCTGATTACATCAGTTGCAATTTGCTACAATTTTCTCACATTTTGTAATTTGTTAGCCTTGTATAAAGCATTTCAGAGTCTTAGTTTATATGATATTATTTGTAGTTCTAAAGAGAAATGAACCCACAAACAAGCAAACAAAGCCTACAAAAATAGGAGTAGCTTTCACTTCAGCTTTCTCTCATGTCAGTATTAACTGAAGACAATAAAAATTTTAAAAATATCTTTGCTTGCTAACTTTAATTGTTATCAAAGTGGCTGACTGTTTAAATGTTTTTGACCTATT
The DNA here is from genome assembly GCA_013399455.1 of Anthoscopus minutus. NCBI lineage: Eukaryota > Metazoa > Chordata > Aves > Passeriformes > Paridae > Anthoscopus > Anthoscopus minutus. The sequence goes on from VWYI01002137.1 coordinate 16,007, forward strand.
TTCTCCCGAAACATTTTTATAGGAAATACTTTTAATCTGCCGGCCTAGAGATGTAAAATTTCTGCCCATGGTGACAACCTGCATTCCTACCTCATATTGTGAACTACATGGTAAACAACTCTGAGTCACAGCATCCAGTACTTATTTTCAAATTGGAAAGAGGCTGTTGGTAACCAAAGGAGATCTCTCCCTCAGGCTATCTCTGGCTGCTCAGGATGTTGCTGTGCAGTACCCGATCTTTGGTAGAACACACTTTGGTTTGGACTGAGCAGCATCCAGGTGCCGTCTCCTGCTTTCCTACTTTCTTTGTACGTGTTTTTTGACACAAACAATGTACGTATGACCCACTTGCTAACATGTACTTTGCAGGTCATGTTCCTAAATCCTGAAACTGGGACAGTAGAGGTGCACGATGGCCAGGTGCTGTGGGAGCTGTAAAGATAACATGTCTGAGGAAAATCACAGAACTTCAGTGCCACAGAAGTTTGAAGACCAGACAGCCACACCTGAAAAAAAGCACAAAATGGCCTGGTCCATATCACAGGAACATGATGCCTTACTCAGCTCATCTCTTGGGATTTGATCTGTTCCTCCTCATCACCTGTCCAATATCTCTTTGCTGCAATCCTTCTTCTTAATTCATTACCACGAACAATTTCAATTACTAATTGGCCCCTTAGCTTAAAGAGTATGCCCCTTTTCTCCCCATAGTTTTTCCATTTCTTCCTCTGTTCTCTTTTCCTCATGGAGGTTTTCAATTCTTCAATCCCATTTTTTTTCACCAAAAATATATAACAAAAACAAAAACAGCAGTAGAAAATTTCTCTGAGCCTAGCCAATCTCCAGCAAAATCTGGCCAAGTTTGCTATGCAAATAACCTCCAGCAAAGGAATATTTGCTGTGTAAGCAGGTCTACACAAGACTTAATAATACAAAAAATGATGTCAGAAAAGCTTGCAAGATCCTTCAGCAGCCTTTACTTCCTTAACACTGGTTCCAGGGACACGTCCAGGGCCCACAAAAGGTGATCATAAATCACACATCTGTACACAGGTAGGACTCATGGACTATCAGCTTTCTTCTCAGTCATCTGCTCAATGTTGCCTTTGTTCCTGCAACTCTTCCAACCAGAAACAAGCATGGGGTGAGAGTGAGGTCTGTCTTTTTCAAAGTCATGTAAACAAAAATTATGCCCACCTGCTCAGAAGGTATGCCTTAGTGCGTGATGTATAGAAACAACAGTGTTGTCATTGTGCCAAAGCCTGGTCCTTATTCCCTCTGACTCACAAAATAAAATCATCCTTGTAAACATAAACTATAATCTTATAAAACAATCCTTTTAGCAGAGCTCTGAGACAGACCAATTTCTTGTAGAGCTACACTTACCAAACAAGGAAAAAAGCTAGAAGCCTTTTCCTTTATGCAGCACTTCCCCTCTGATAGCAGTAATAGCAGACTGGCAAGGCAGAAGCAACATGTTAGGCTACAAGTTCTTTGGTTAACCTTACCCCTTGGGCTGAAACACTGGTATACAAAAATTACATCAAGGAAAAAAAATCCACCTCAGTCCATGTTTTTGTTCAAGTGGTACAGCAGAAGTGACAGAGAAGTACTCACACTGTCCCTATGCAAAGACATTCTGGTGACACAGATCTGATGACACCGATAAAACAGAGACAGGTTTGCAGCATAAGCAATGGCTTATATCGGCAGAGTGACATCCAGAAAATCATAATCTTATGTGTGTTGTGTATACTTGACTATACAAGACATGGGAAACACATATTTCTTTGCAAATCTTTTACCATCTAAGGCCTTAGTCCTACAGTCTAATTTATTCATGCACACTGAGAATTTCCTTCGTTCACCATTTCGGTTTTCTTTGCTAACAGGGTGAACCAGTCCCAAATAATGTAGCAAAAGCAGATACTATTAAGGGTAGCAGATTTTTGTGCTCACACCTGGGACTTTATTCTTTAAGGACCTTGCCTTACATGAAAGCAGAGCTTTCAGACATAGCCACCATTTGTTCAGTAACAGATTGTTTATGATACTTGAGAATGTCATGTCATTGCTGTAGAAAACTGTAAGGTGTTCTCTCCAAGGAGTTAACAGTGCTTTGGGGAACGAAATGCTGGAGACAACACAGCATCTCACTCCATCATATTGGAGATTTAGCAATCAAAGGAGAAGCAAAATCAAACAATGCATCCAATTTAATTCCCCCATTCTTTTTCCCTGTATCCCAGGTACACTCTAGCTTCTAAGACATCTGTGAGGTTATGAATCAACGCAGATAATCCCATCCTTCACATGTACAGACACGTTCTCAGTAACAGAGTGGCAAATCAGTGTAAATGAATCCATTGATCCCTTTCACAATTCAGCCACAAATCAATTTAGTGCAAGATTTATGTGATGTTGAGAACAGCAGTTGTAGCTTGAGCAATGATATAATTAGAGATGCTCTAAGTGTTTGGGGGGAAATGAAAGAGTAGTGTTTCTTTTAACAAACAGTAAAAGGCACCAATGGAGCAATAACATTTTTATTGTCTGCATAGTTCCAGGGACCTAACTGTTTTAGCCATAAATGGTCTTTAAGTTCTAGTAGTTTGCAATAAAACAAATCATTACTGCAATGGCCATGTCATCACTAGAAACAGAGGAGCTCTTTTTCTCATTAAAGTCAGCCACAGGCAAATATCTCCCGTACATGGTGCTGTTCGAAATCTGTAACGTTACAGAAGCCAAAATAAAAGCAAAGACAATCTAACCATATGGTAAGAAGAGGTGATACATCCAGGAGGAACATGTCTCTAAGAAGCCCAGCACACACTGTCATAAGCAGGAGGTGACACTCAGGCAAACAGTTATGAGATAAAAGGAATCTAAATTCTAATGCCTGTGTAGTGACCTCATGAAACACCACCATGAGTACTGCAACCAGCACTCAAGTCCCCAGCACAGGAAGGACATCAGCCTGGAGCCAGTCCAGAGGAGGGCCTAAATATGATTAGAGAGATGGAGAATGTCTTCTTCAAGAAAAGACTAAGGGAATTGGTATTGTTCAACATGGAGAAGGCTTTGGGCTGATGTAATTATGGACTTCCAGTAGCAGTAGTGAGCCAACAAGAAAGACAGAGAGGAATTTTCACAAGAGCATGTAGTGATAGGATATGAAGGTACAGCTTTGAAGTTAGAGTGGGTTTAGATTAGATATTAGGAAGAAATTCTCTACTGTGAGGGTGATGAGGCATTTGGAACAGATGACCCAGAGAAGTTGTGGATATCCCATCCCTGGACATGTTAAAGGCCAGATTGGATGGGCAACCTGACCTAGTGGAAAATGTCCCTGCTCCTCAGTAGAGGGGTCAGAACCAGATGATCTTTAAGGTCCCTTCTAACCCAAGCCATTCTATGATCCAATGATTTATCCATGCAGGTACACTTTCACTTGTCCTGCCACTTATTTACAGAGAAAGAAGGATAACTTCAGTTATCCTGTACTCTTGGAAATTAATACATGAAAATACTCCCAGTGCAGTAAAAAGGTATATGGCTCCTGCTTCTTTCTATTTGCTACTTTAGTAATTCAAATCCTGCATTTCTTTTGACAAGATCAGAATTTTTCAAAGCTCCACAAATCAGGATACACAGAGCACATCGATCTTTACCCTCACAAGCACTCTCCATCCCCATCACCTCTCCAAAGCCAGCACAAAATGAGTGGGATTGACCTTCCACACCTTCCACATTCCTGATGTAATCGAAGGGTTTTATCATTTATTGTGCTTGGAGTCAATGTGTTTATGGAATGTTAGAAAACAGATCTAGACACCATGATGGCATCATCAGATCAATAGATCTAGACATCATCTGGCAAAATATGGCCTAGAGAAAGAATATGCTTCTACTCAGTCACTTCTGCACAGCCCTTTCAAAAGCCTTCATACAAACTGGAAGGGGTCAAGGTAATCCCAGTAGTATGAAACATTTCATTCAGTACCTTGGGTATTTTCAACCAAATTTTACTGTCAACTTTTACTGTCTACTACATTTAGCACTCTTAATATTTCAAAGATTGATAGGCTTGGTAAGAAATTAATTATTTTGACATTGTTTAAATCTAGGGTTTTTCTGGGTTTTGGTATCTTTTTTTTTACTCCAGACCTTTCTGATGCCTGTGTATTTATTATGTGACTGGAAAAATGGGAAAAAGTATTTAAATAATTGGCCTTTCTAAGTAATCACATAAGAACATAATAGAAAACATTGTGGGGGCTTTTCTGTGAAAGAAAAGCTTTAGTTTTATGTTTTATTTTTATCTATTAGATAAGGCCTGGCATTATTACATAGCTTAGCAGCTCACAGATAGCTAAAGAGTGTATTTTGGCTTGTCGGAAACATGATAAAAAGGAGGCAAGAGCTCTTTGAAGTCTTATCTCTTTTCAAATCATGTTGCTTTTATCCCCAAGCTTCATAATGTGCATACATGTTTATGAATTATATCCAGCAGCTTTGTATTATACTCAATATAATATATAGTAGTTAGCATCACAATATATGTTAACTGTAAGATTATATATTATCAGTGATATTAAACATGAACTCTGCAAACATTTTGGAAAGCAGCTTGACTGCCTTGTCATACAAGAATACCTGATGCAAAGACAGGCCTATTCCCTTGCTTGCTACCATATGGCAAATCACTTTAACATAAAAATAAAGCCTCTTTAGGTGAAGCTTGTAATCATAATTAGAGAGTAAAGTAAACCATTAATCATTTAGTTCTATCTTACAGTACAAAACTTTTAACTGAGTCTCTCCAAGAGCATGAGAAGTTTATTTATAAAGACTTACTGAAAATAAATCCATGGCATTAACAACAAACAATAAATGAGTTTGCATACATGAAACTCCAGAAAATGGAAAGACAGATGAATAGTTGCCACAACATGTATGTATGCCACAATAACCAGTATTTCTTTTCATTAAATCTTTGCAAACCCTAAATTCTCCCTGATTATACTCAGAAAGGATACTTTGAGCAAAATGCGCCGCAGGAAACACCTGAGACACTTTGACCTTGTTTTAGAATACACCTATCCACTTTGCTTTTCTGACCAAAGTTATCTTTATGTTCTCAAGATAATCTCAAAAAATTTTAGATTTTGAAAAATAACACCCTCCTATCAATAGTTTGAAAGCTCAGTTATTTTCTAGGAAGAACAAAAAAAATAAGTAGGAGCTAAATCTGAATAGATTTCAGCAAGCTGTATGCCAGATTTCAAGGCAGTGGAACAGCTACATTTATAGACTCATCATGCCTTAAAGTGTATGCAGTTCATAAAAATAGAAAAATTACATCATATTCTGCTGCATCACTCTCTCACTGTTTTCTGTGTTTTCATATTCCCATGTCTGTGAAAAATGGCATATGGATTATGAAAACATATTCATCTATTCACCATGAATCTTGTCAGGTTAAATACATACCTTTTTCTGCCAGCATTAGAGAAATAAATCTTTTAATTAGCAATAGCAAGTACAAAAGAAAACTGACAGAACTTATTTTCATTTTGACTGCAACATTCCAGAAGCATCTGTAACACAATAATCCATCTGCTTACTGCTGGGAGTTTGCCATACCTTTGCCCATTTTCTGGTGTCCTTTGGATAACTTTTGAAACACTGCAACTTCCTCATCAATCTCCATATAAGCCCAGGAGTTCCCACAAGAAACACGTGATTTAGGGAAAGATTTTAGAACTCTTATCCAGAATTGCTCTATCAGTGCTTATTTGCCAAAAAAACAAGATGCACCCAGCTAAAGAAAATTCCAGTATCGCTTGAAGACAAGATTTAAGGCTCAAGTTGTCCAGTGCGAATTATTACTCTCTCTAGTGGGGTATCCTGTCCAGAGCCATCACTGCTAATTTCCACATGCATCTCCCATGCCCCACAGTAGCCCAAATGCTCCCCTGAGCTTGTGTCAGCATCCCAAGGGCTGCAAGCCATCCAGCCCCAATCCCAAGCAGCTCCAGCCCAGGGTGTGTGTCAGGATAACCTGAAAAGGGAGAGGAGCTGCAGCAGTGGTGGAGCAGGTGCTCCCTGAGGAGGCCTTTGCTCTAGGGAGGATCCTTGATAGCTGCTTCATTTCCTCTCCAGCCCCTGGTGGCAGCAAATGAGGTTGGAGGCAATCAAATACCTTTTCATGAGGTGCACTGGCTTCAGCAGTATCATCACAGCATTAAAGATGTTACTGGACATTTTCACACATATTTTTGATTTTCAGAATGCTTTAACAACTGGAGTAATGAAGTTAATATACTGAAAGGAGCTACGTATATAACTTGTGCAAGTGCAAATTTTACTAGACTGTCAGTCTTGATTAGAGTTTTTTAATAAAACACACCAGTGTTTGTTTGACTGATGTGCACTGCATTAATTTTTCAAAAGATAATATTTAGACTGTATTGTCTCATAAAAAAATTCAATAAAACTTAAGCAAAATGCTTTTAAAAGTATCATTTTGCTCACAATTTCATCCTCTTACCAGAGATGATCACAAATTCATGTATTATACCTGAATCTCTCATGTAAGAAACCTCTCTTGTAACAAACTATCACTCACCACGTGAATAATTCAAATGGCTCAGACATATGAACAGGGCTCCACACAGAATTTTATTCCTATATATTTATTCCTATACATTGACATTTTTGGAAGAAGAATCTAGAACAGAGAGCAGAGTTTACCTTCCCACTAAAACTAGTATTAACTGTGACATTGTTAACAAGATGAAATCTGAACAGCGTCTTAGAACTGACTGGAATTTTATTCCCTCATGAAGTGCTACACAAAAAAAACGATCTCTACCAAAAAACACGAAATGAAGTACAGGAGGAAAAGGCAATCCTATATGAAAAAAATGCTACGCTAGAATACTCTCAACTACACCTTGTTAGTGTTTCAAATAAACCATTATACATGCCTTCATCTGTATGCCATGTTTAATCTGACTTTCCTCCTGATGTTCCTCCTGCCATGTGCTCTCTTTCTCAGGACTCAGCTAATATTCCAAAAACCACTGTTTTCCTCTGCTCTTCTCTCCTCAGTGGCTAGTGTTATCTGGTCTGTCTAAAATACAACAAACATGTACTATGCTTTTTCCTCTCTTTGTAGCCAGACTCTCTAACCCAGTTCGCACTGAACTGGGGACAATGTAGCACAGCCCTAGAACCCCAGTGCCATTACCCAGGATTGGCTCACTCCTGATCTTTCACATTAAGAGGCTTTTCACAGGGAAATATAACTCAGAATAGTTCTCCGGTCTACCATATCAACAACTTTGACTCTTGACATGTGTACGAACAATTTTGTCAAGTTTTCCCTAGGAGCCAGACTTTTACTTCATGACTGAATGACACTTTTAGATTCATATTAATCTCGATTACAAGTTGCCTAATCTCACTCTCATTCATATGTGTGTGACTACATTTTTAACACATTGCTTGATAACTTTAAATTTGTGTCAGAGGAGACTTATATGAATTATACTTTCCACAGAGATGTGTAAAAGCCACATGAGATATGCTGCTGCTTTGTAAAGCCTGGAGCATTTATTGACACCTTATTTAACCCTACATTAACATTTTTGTGGCTTTAGTGTCAAACCAGTGTACAGCTAACATTATGTCACAATTTTCTTTTCAAAACTTAATTACATTAAATTACATTAAAACATTTTAGCCAAATAAATGCTGTCCACACATTTAATGCAATGGTATGTCTCTTATGGTATAAGTGCTTGGGTAACACAGCTGTCAGGACTGCTGCTTTTTCAGTCTTGGGACCAGATATCTGGATCTTTTTCTTCATTTTTAATACCTCACAACCCTGAAAAATTTCTCACAGTGACATAAAAATAGGATAAATACCTGTGTTAGCCGACAACCCAAAAACTAGGCCAAAATGTATGTGTTTCTCTACCTCTATTGGTAGCAAAACCCTGAAAGGACAGCAGAGTAGGTTTTTTCACCTAAGTCCCATAAAACTGTTGATGTGAAACAAAACAGACCTATCCCAGTGACTTAAATGGATCCAAAATGTAAGTAAATTCAAAGCATGTTCAAGAACCCTCATTCTGCACTTGTACTCTTGCTTCCCTGAAGAAATTACCTGAATTTAGCACTGAGTTTAGCTGACTCAGATCCAAATGTCCACAACACTTGTGGCACTTGAGTCCTACCAGTGCTATATTGCCACAGCAACACAAGAGTGCACATGGTGTTCCCATTTCTGAGGGTAGATACCAGGAACCTGAGTGAGCTACACAGGAATTGTTTTTGTATTCAATCATGAGACTGCTTCTCCGCCTTTTTGTGGCCCTGTGTGGGTGTGTTTCCAGCCTGCCAACACAACAAATTAAAACATTTCTGATTGCACATTTTCTTCTCTGTTGTGGCCACTGTTATGTATAACCTGATAACTTTTCTATTAATAAAAGACGGTTCAAACAGAAATACAAAACAAAACCTGTCAGAGAAGAAGCTCCCTGTTCCCATAGCTCAGTGATAAGAGGACTGATCAAGACCATTATGCAGGATGGATGAGAAGGCAAAGCAGAAGATACAGATTGAGGTCACTTCAGTTTCTTTGAGGTGGTCCAGCAATTCACTGTTTCTTCTTAGACATGAACTAGGAAGCAGCAAAGGAGATGAGGGATGAGAAAGAAAGAGAGGTGGTTCTTCATAAACTAGGTACAGAGTTGGTAACTCCTTGTCACCGGTTGTCATAGATTTTAAGATGCCATTGATCAAGAGATCATGGAGAACTGTGTCCAGGATCATGGAGAAGAAAACCTACCAAAGGTTATTGACTACAGAGGGACTGCACCAAGTTTCTTACATGCGTACTGCCAAAGGCAATGTATTTAGGCAAACAGGCCATATTCTGACCCACTGCAGCCCTCCTTACACACTTGTATATGATTAGTTTTTAAAGAGGGGCATCTTACAAGTAATGATTTTTCTATTATGCTTACTAAGATCTAGAGAATGTGACATTATAATGGTAATTGCAATGCATTTTTCACTGGCTGGACTCATAAGTCTTCTCAGTTCCTGGCTAGTGCATGGGGAATTAGGATACCATTTTCTGGTAGGCAAGAGGAATTGCATGCCTAATTTCCATGTACACTGAAACAAAAATGTACTTCTTAGTGTTTGCACATACACACATCCTGCCAAGTACATCAGCAGTTGCTTGAGTCACAGCATCTGCTGAGTTTCTGAATCATGCTCTTAACCTTGAATGTAGTAAGACATTGGAAACAACTCCTGATATGTGCTTCAGCTATAATATATTTACATACCACAGGGAGTGTGAGATATGCAACAGTCATAGGTGTCTCATTAAAAGAATCATGCTTCACTTCCCATCCAAAATACCTGGACCAGGACTGGAAAGAGGCAGATGCATTCACTGGTCCCCCAGTGCAAAGGCAGCTGTAAAAATCCAGTGTTCATATTTTCTTTCCCCACTGAAACCATATCAGTATACATTTTTGCTTTATTCAGTAAAAGATTTCAAATATTTACCTAATGTAGTTCTTCTGGTGCTTTTTGTACATTGCAATATTAGATGTGACAGGCAGGGCTGTGTTGTGGGTTTAGAGCTAGCTAAAACTCACTAGCACACTTATTTTCTGTTGTGAGATATGATTTTAGAAGAAAGGAAAACACACAGGCTCAAACTTAAGACTATAAGGAAAATTTATTAACAAACTAAAAAAACAAAATGAAAAGGAAAAGTCCAAATGAAACTTCCAGAACACTTCCCTCCCCTGCCCACTTATTTTCTTTCCCACCTGACAACATAAAACAAAATCTGGGATTTTTAAATCAGTTATCACTTCTACAATAATCTTCCTTCAATTCGCATAGGGCGAGGAGTCTTCTTTTTCAACACCCTGGAGATATGTCCACAAGAACAGTTCTCTGTGGCTTGCATCTTCACAAAACAGCAGCTGCCCGGTTTAGGAAAAAAACTCTGCTGTTGTGAAACTCCTCCCATTTTCTTCATTAAGTCAATGGGTCATTGTCAACTTATGGGGTGTCATTTTTAAAGATGGGCTGTTCAAAGGAAAAA
>VWYI01002137.1:26219-155587 GCA_013399455.1 Anthoscopus minutus
CTCCTTATTCCCTCTCTCTTCATTTTGATACTTAAACTCTTTCCCAACTGACCCGGTTCTGTTCATGTTGTCACTCTCTGGTTTTCCTCTCACCCAAGGAGTCTCATCTGTGCACTGGCAGGCTTTCACTCAGACCGGCAATGGCTGAAGCAGTCACGGTGATAGATTGCAAGAAAGCTGAGCTTCTCTCTCTCTCTGCTCCGCAGCCGCTGGAGAAAAGCCGCGATGAAAACAAAGGGAAAAGCAGGGGGGGGAGGTGTCTGGCCTCCTATCCCTGTCCGGGAGCTGCTGGCTTTGGCCCGGCTTGGCCCAGGGGAATCTCGGCTCGGCACAGCCAGAGGCGAGGGTGTGGAGGCAGAGCCTGGACCTCGCTCCGGCCGGAGGGGTTCTTGTGTCCTCTCAGCCCGCCCGAGAGCCGCTGGAGGGGTTCCTCTGCTTTTTCAGCCCGCTCGAGAGCTGGGCCGCTGGATGGGGGGAGGCAGCCTGGCCCGGCCAGGCCGCGCTGGAACCAGGCCGGGCCTCTCCTCCCCCCCTCACAGCCCCGACCCCTTCAGAAGCCGGAATCCAAAGAGAGAGAGTTCAGAGTTTCCCAGACTCCAAGATGGGTATTCACGGGGGTGGATCTTAACTCTGAATGGTTTACAAAGCTGTCAGTTCTCAGAACTGGACAGCCACTGGCTCCCTCTGAGGGTCCCAAGAGTCTCTTTCAGGAGATCTTTCAGGAGAACTATTTCCGGGGATGTTTCACTTCCTTCTTCTCCAATATTAACTAAAGTCAAACCAGCACAGGCTGCTATGCAGAAGGACCTCAGGGGGCTGAAGGGGTAGGCTGACAGCAACATTGGGAAGTAAAGCAAAGGCCAATGTAGCATCCTGCCCTGTGGAAGCAATCAAGCCATGTAACAGTACAGACTGGGGATCAGCTGGCTGAAGAGCAGCTTCACAGAAAAGGACATGGAGGTCTCATGGAACACAAGCTGAACATGCCAGCAATGTGCATTTGTCCGGTTATATATGAAGAGATTTTTACATCATAACGCTGTTCAAATGTGGGTTCTTGCTGCCTTCAAAAGCTGCAGAACCTCTGTCCTTAAATTTATTCAGAGCACAGAGCACCTGCTCTATGCTGACTATGCTATGAGCAGGGCAAGTTGATGTCCATACAGTTGATATCCAGAATTGATTTCCAACTTGAATTAAAGGGTTATTCAGTTATTTCTGCCCAATGAAAATACATTTTAATACCTTCTAAATAATTTCACGTGTAGGACAAAACAGTTGTGTTCCCTCCTTCCACTACAAGCCCACTAAATCACTACTAACAATAAAAACAATCCTCTTAAAACTAAACTGTCTATGATTATAAGCCAGATGTAAGTACTTAGACCTCTGTGTTGTTAATCAAGGTCTGGAACAAACAGAACAGACTTTCACTGCTAACTCCAGCAGCAGCCAATCCTGAGCAGATGCTCAGGAAAATATCAAGCACTGAGTCTTGCATTTAACATTGGATCAAGCAAGTAGCTGGAACAAGCCCCCTGTCATCACTGGACCTCTATACAGGAATGGCTCAAAGCTTAAGAGACAACTACATAAAAACGAAGAGAAATCTTGAGCAGCAGCTGGTTCATTAAAATCAGCTAGGATACTGGGGGGAGTGGTTTCTGGAAGGATCAGACTACCATCTTTGGCTTTCATCTTCCAGGGAGGCATATTTCAGAGTTTTTTTAAGTAAAGCAGAATAAGTGTTCCACTAAACTTCTTCACATCTAGAAATCAATTCTTAGAACTGATTGCTAGATGCAAAGAAGGTGGAATAGTTATTCTGAACTGAAAGTCATATCTGGATCACTGCATACAAAAATGCAGACAACACGTATTATTTTCTTTATCCTTTTCAGTTTTCTTTTTAATGTACTTGCTCTTATAGCTCCTACAAAATTTCATGTCAATGAGTTCCACAGCTCAATTGCACTGCAGGCAAAAAATCTTTTTCTTGCTCCAGTGTAAGAAGTTTTGGCTGAGACTTTTCTAGCATGCTTTGTTTTGTACTCTGATGGCACAACACATGCAAAAGAGCTATGTGATGACTCTCAGCTCTCTCTGTCTCTCTTGCTCCCTTGACAACAGTGTCACACACTTTCTCTCACTCATCATATTTCTAAAGACACATCTGAGTTCATGGATTGAATAAGTTTAGTTTACTCCTTATCTGACCGAGTCTAAATGAACAGAAAAGCCTCATGGGAATGGAAAACCCAATCAGAAATATTGCTAGTTGGTATCACTGAGAAAGAACCTGCTGCTATCTGCAACAACAGGTGTAAGGGGAAACCACAGAAAACTCATTTTGCACTCCAGCTGACTGCCTGAGGCTTACCAAAATTGAACATGTGAATTCCCTATGAATAAAATATATTCTTAAGTGTTATTTTGTTCTGAGAGTTGTTACTTCATACCTGACGGGGTGAATGCAAACAGTTGAGTTGTGGACAACAGCATAACCTGTAGCAAGTCAATAACTTAACACAGAGGACATCTTCCTTTTTAAATGTTTGACCTCTGTACTCTGAGAATTATACTCGTCAGCTCCACATTATCTTGTAAAGTGTAAAAAGTATTGGAGTACACACACAAAAATCTGACTACACAAAATCTAGGCAAGAGCATTAGACATATATAGTCTTTTCAGGATTATAGACACCCTCTGGCTTAATCCCTGTGCCAAAAAGGATAATTTGTGAATTAACGTGTCATTAAGATGTAAGTGTTTAGCCCCTAGCAAAAACCAGGCACAGTTCAACCATGCATGTGCTTTCAGACTTTTCTATACATTGAAGACTTTAGCCTGCAGAGTGTCATCCCAACAATATTGAACTCTTTATCCAGCTCAATATTCCTGGTTTTACACCAGCAGAGAGAAAGTAAACAGATAAATTTCACACACAGCTCTCTGTGCTCAGCTTTTTTTTTAACCATATTATGGTCTCCTGTTTTAATGTAAAAAGGACTATGCAATAATTCCATTTACCCATGTTCCCATTTTACAAACTCCTTCAGGAGTTGGTTCATTCAAATAAAAAATTCAAGTCTGATCTTCCCATAATTGTGTTATGTTTGAACTATTTTCAAGAGGTTTACTTCCTTTATGTGTTATGAATAATTCCAGTGTTCAGAGACTTTGCAGCTGTTCAAACTGCAGCTTATCTTTGAGTAGCTTTGCCAAGATTTAGACATACTTATGCATATGTGTGCAGAAACACATACACAAACTCTTGACAAGCAAAAATACGAAAAATCTAATCAATATGTAAAACTGCTCCTAGGGAAAAGATGCTTTGTCATGTTTGGCATGACAAGCTAACAAATTTGGAATTTTAAAGAAATAATGAATCTAGTATAAAAAAAAAGCTGAGCACTTAAAGGTTAGCTCTGCTGGACTGGGTTTTACAAGACTTCCTATCAGCATCCTCCTTTCTGGTGTCTCCAAATCTACCTTGAACCAATGCTTCACCCACTAGTTATAGAGGCCATAGATAAACCCCAGTCATATGGGCAAAGGAGCAGAATGGGAAAGGCAGAAACAAGCATGCTTTCTAAAGAAGAGTTCAGCAGTTTAGAGGCAAAAAATAGCAAAAAGTCTGGACTTTTCTTCCTCTGTCAGAGTTTACTGCAGCTCATGCCTAAATTTCTCTGTTTCAGTCCTTTTCAATGTAATTCTTTTTGTTTCCAGTCTCTTCCTTACTTGGAAACAGCTTTTCATTCCTGCTGTCTTCCCAACTATCTTCCTGTCTGTCATCTGCACATAAAAAATGCAGTTGAACAGGGATGTAAATCCTGACCAAATTAAAATAACAAAGACTACAAACTCAGAAAGCTGAAATCAGAAAATCTGCTTAAAAGCGAAGTTCCTCAATGGAATTCCAATGTAACTTTTATTCCCTCTTAAATTTGTTAGGAACTAAGCCTAGATACAGAGTGAGGCTTCATGAACCCCTGACTGCAGAGCAAGTTATCTCCAGCTCACATCAGCTTAATGATTCACATGGGCAAAATATTTGCAACTGTCTAATAAAAATACTAATCCATTGATGCTAATGCTGTGCTATCATTGTAAAACTACCAGCTGGGGAGAAGCTGGAGTGTTTCACCAACTATTACTGGAAGTCTCAGAAGAGGAATGACTTTTAGTTGTGAACTACAAGTTAAATCTGCAATCTTGACTTCTCTGTAATTAAGGAAGACGCAAATAACTTGTAACTGATTGTTTGCTATCATGTGCTGTTTGGAGACTTGTTAATACTTATTATTCAGAAAACAATTCCACTATTTCCATTTTTAACAGAAATTTATATTGATGGGAAATGATCAATCAGTTCCTTGCTGTACACAATAGATAGTTTTTTTCAAAAGAATGTTAGGGAATAAACAGAATAAAAATGTCCTTTTATTTGGTGACCTCATTGTCTTGTTCCAGACAAAAACTCCTTCTCATCAAGTCTATATGGTGTCCAGCACAAAAAAAAATTCAAAATCTGGTTGAAGCATTTGTATGCTCTATCAGTTAATAAGAAACTAAAATAATAGTAAAATGAGAAAATTAAGTTCTGTGTGATTCACTCTTTGAAAGGAAATTTTTACCTCGAACTTTCATAAAGGAAAAGTATTCAGTGTACGAGTCAATCTCTAGCCAGAGGGAAAGAAACAGTAACTCATCAGAGAATCCTCACTCAGGCTAAAAATTCAGGGGTTTTTGAAATGAAACTCCTTAAACACAGGTTGCTTTGCCTTCAGAGGGAAAGCAAGGCATTCAAATGTCACACTCTCATGCCACCATCTGTCATAAGGCCAGTAAAGAAGTGTCCAACTAAATTATGCTAACAATTTCTGAATGATCTGTAGCAGATGCATGCTTTGTAGAGTTGCTGAGGGCATAAATAATGGGCAAAATCCTGCTCCTCTTACTTTCATAAATAGCTCTATTTTAAGACAAAAATGTTATTTACTTTCTATTACTGCCTTGGACTGTGCGAATTAATTCTGTTCTGTTGCTTTACACAAGCTTACACATATTTGTATTCTGCAAATCTTTTAAAACCACGTAAAGTGTGGTAGATAATACACAAGACATGAGGTTTGGTTTGGTTTTTGTCTCTTAGAAGGCGACAGATAGCTCTCTTTCATAGGTAACTGTCTTTGAATTCATAAGTGTTCTGCACAGCAACTGCCTTACACCAGGTACTACCATAACACCTAGCAAAGAAAATAAGATCTGAGCTGTTATAACAAGCAGTGAAATACAAGGTGTCTTGGAAACTAAGCATATTAAATATGCAGACCACAGAAGCTGCTCACCCAACCATTTTAACAGCGTGACAACAGGGACTAGGATTATTATAGTATCATTCTGGTACGCTGCGTTATCTTCAAATGCACTTTTCTGACCCAGATATTTTCAATGTGCCTCTTAATGGGGGAAGCTCATGGAAACAACCAGAAGAGGTCCTCATTCATACAGTGATGTCATGTTAATTTTTGTGCTTTTCAAATTCAGATGCTGCTGACAGACAGCTTCTCGGGAGTTCAGGAAAGGAAGGTAGAACAAAACAGCCTGTTTCTATATCAGGGGATATTCAGGAACCTTGAAAACCTTCCTGACAGGTAGTACTTGATAGGAAAAGACTGCATGGATGAGTAGAATTGGTCCACTACAGGGAAGTGTTTTAATTACTTCTTATTCTTGAGCACCAAAGACTGCAGATCACTGAAGATCTTTTGCCACAAGAGGTTGCCTCTCATCTCCTTGCCACATTCACACAGCATCCTTAGCAAGAGGGAGAGCCCACAAAGGAAAGGCCAGAGATTCCACTCAGGAACAGCAAACACAAAGAAATTCACCCAGAGCAAAGCATCCTCAGCTCTGTGCAGCAAATGGGCTCTGAAGTTGTAATAGCTACATGTGAAAGGCCTTCAGGTCGGTGTGGATAAGGGGACAAAAATCATACTTGGTGCTCTGCAGGGTGCATGTTTGGCATCCTGAGGGTAATTCCACTTATTCCATCTTGAGAAGCAGGTAGCAGACTCCCACAACAGTAAGAAAAGGGCAACAAAAATTATGAGACATGAATAAAACAGTTTGTGTGAAGAGAGACAAAAATAATAGTCTTTAATTTAGAAAGGAATCCAGATTGACAAAATCTATATAATGAAAAATAGTGAAAAATTATTCCTTATTTATACTTCCTATCAGGATTAAAATTTTAAAAAATAATTCTAAAAAATGAAAAAATCACTTATTTTTAATTATTCTCTTAAACACACTGCATGTCAATCAGGTTTGGAACATAATAGTGCCACATTGAGGCCAAATTAATAAAAGAGTGCTGAAAGACTTGTGGAAAATACATCCTTCAGGCTATTTGATAATTATAATTTGAAACCAGTTCAAGTAGACCCTGACAGATGTTTACTGGAGCCCAAAAGGGACACAGTATTGTGTCCATATCTTCAACTCCTTCCCAAACAGCTTCACCAAAGTGTAGGATACAAGGCTAGACAAGTCTTTGGTCTGACCCCATGCAACAGTTTTTTGTCTCTATAGAGCAACCTCCTCTCCTCCCTTATCTGTTGACAGAGTAGCTATAAATCTGCTAGAACCTGAATGGAGAATCTCTGTCAGATCCCATTACCTACAAAATAGTAAACAAAAAGACAGAAAATAAACAGAGCATAAAGTACTGGGGTAGGTGAGGAGGAGGGAAAGGACAATAAAACTGTAACTTTTTTTGAAGATATTTTAGGTGCTGATTTTGTTCAGCAAGTTTGGAGCCTTGAAACCTTCTGCCAAATGAAATCTGACAGCAAGAGGTAAAAAAACCAGTGGCATTCTTCAGGGTTTTCCATGGATGTTTTAGAATCCGTATTTATTTGCACTAATGACTAGCTGATTATTCATACTGCTTCAAATCATAGTAAGAGAAGGAGATCCATTATGATTTGAAAGGAAGGGTACTTATCCATTCACATTGCATCAGGAGGGGGGAGGTCTGACTTCAAGCTTATTTCACAACATTTCTGGTGTTAATTAATAACATCTGAGCCCCCAAATAATGATCCATGCTGCCAGACACTTGCATCTGTTTATAAACATAACTGCTAGAATATATTCATGTATTGCACAGGGATATGCTGTCTGAATACATTTTATAGTTCAATAACTAAGGAAAACATAGTTTAAAAAAAAAACCCAAACTGAAAAGTTGGCTGAAGCCAAAAAACCTTCACTTTGAAGTACAACAATCCAACAGACCATCAGCTGGGAAAGACAAACCTTTTAAGGGTAACCTGAGACTTGTAAATGGCCTAGGTATGGTATGTTTCTTAGCATCTAAATACATAAAACAATAATATTTTTCTGGTAATTATTTTCTTAGAACCATTTCACAAAATCCATTCTGTTTTTCTGCCTTTACTGAAAATATATTAGTCCAAAACTTACCTTATTGATTAAAAAATTACCATTTTATATAAACTTAGCTTGTTGCAATTAGCTGGTTATCTGTTTTTTTCAATTACTTACCCAATTTTTGCTTCAGTGTATTTAGCTAGAATCTAAAATAAGGATTTTTACCTTCTCTTTGGCTCATGTTGAGCTCCTTTTTTAATTATTCCAAGGAATTTTTCCTCATAATTGAAAAGAAATTTAGGTTTATCATTTTCCACATCTAATTCACTGCACAGTTCTTCACAAGACTCTGTTTATTTCTTATGCCCAACCTGCCACGAGATAGCAGACTCAGAAAAGACTTTTCTCATGAGTCACCTGCTATGGTCTTGCCAAAGTCCTATATGAAAATTGAGGGCAATTTCCTGCAGAGGTCCCCTGACAGGTGGGCTCATTTGAAACTTGAACTGTTAATGATTTCTTTCTAACAGCCACTCAACTGCTTATTCATTTAGGTTTCTGCAAATCCTTGTAAGTGCTCAAGTGGGAGCATAAAGGGATTTTGTTCCCTGTAAGAACTTATGAGAACTACAAATATCTCCTCTCAGTTTCGCAGGAAGATTTGGTATAGCTGAGACCTAGCACTACTTTTCTGAAATTCTCTAAAGTCATTTTTACAGACAAAAGCAGATTTGATGTCAAGGAAAACAAAACAGAAAAGCCCCAACAAAATCAACCAACCAATCAAAACAACAACAGCTCCTGCCTAGTAGACAAAAACATTAATAAAATGTATGCATTATTTAAAGTGCAAAAGATTTTAAAAATATCTGGTAGATGAAATAAGTATCAAAATTTCTTTTAAATTAATTCCTTTACACTTCAGAAAATTCTAAAATTTAAGAATACCTGAAATACAGAAATCAATTTCTGAAAGTATTCTGAAAAGAGAATGATAGTGCCTGAAGAGACAACAAGGAACTTGTGGAGATTTCTCTCAGGCTGGAAAACTTAAGCTGCCATTACTTAAATGTTACAATTCATGTTCTACATTGCACAAATGAACAAACAAGCAATAACCTGGCTCCACATGGTTCCCTACTAGCTGCTTGCTTTTGTATTATTTTTGGTCTCCTGTAGATCACTTTTTAACTAGCTGTTCACCTCTAAGTTTAAAGTGAAAGATATATTCCATAGACACATGGGTTCATGCACCTTACATTTTAGTGACAAAGTTTTGAGTTTGGTAAAAGCTGGAGAAAAGACTCTGTTTGTAACCATGGAGTTAATTTTACCTGTGCAACACAGAAAAAAGGTATCAGTGAGGCAAGGAAAATTTGCCTTCTGAAAGAACAAGAAAATTACTTCCATATAAGAAAGTGCATGAGCACTGGGTAAATTACTGTCCCAGCTTTATATTTCAAGTTACAGTTAAGAAAATAGGGATCTGAACATCACTTTCATAGTCTAATGTCTTTCCAAATGCCTCTGGTATTGCACTTTTAAAGCAAAAAAATCAATTTAAATCTTCTTGTGTGTATTGTACCGAGTCTGTGTGTATTTGGTCAAATAAAACAAAGAAGGATGGAAAATTCAACTAACCACTGTAAAAAAATTTACTCATCATCTCTAAGAACTTTGAAATCTCATTTTGACAAGACAGTTATTCTGTGCAAACAGCATGTTGTGAAAAGAAGGAAAGCAAAGAAATGCAAAAGCTGTGTAATACCATTTCCCATTGGTACTGGATGTTTCTTGCTGTCAGTTTAGATTTAATCACATTTTTCTAAATCTATTTTTTACAGTTAGAAACTACATTGGCCATATTAAGACAAAAGTGCTCTGTGCATTGATGTGCACGCAGTTACTACAAGAATGTTTCACCCATTGAAACAAATATGTTTCTTATTTGCATTCAGGAAGAGCAGCTGTTTCTCGTGAGTATTGAGACAAATTTTAATTCTGATAATGTTACATTCTGACTACATAAATATGTGTCTTAGTCTTAATGCAAAAATAGCAAATGTTTGAATTTGCTATTGAACAGTACTTGTCCTACAGGAACTATACTTAAAGAGTATGTGTGGCTGGGTGTGCTATTTTAGCTAATAACATACTTGCTGGTGTTGGCATTGAAGTACTCGATACAATTCATTCAGGGTTTTCTAAGACATACACTGAAGAAGAAGTGTGTCCTAGTGACTGCCATGCCAGCTTTGGTAGACCAGGTATGGTGAAAAGAGGACAGTCACTGTTCCACACTATTTTAGAAGGCCATGCTTATTCTTCCAAACCAAGAAAGTTAACAGTTTTCATGTCAGGCAAAGTCTGCCCTGGTGCCTAGAATCACATCATCCACTTTCCAAACCACATCACTGCACAAAAAGATTTCTGAACTATGGTGATTTGTAGCATACTGATTTCTTCAACATGTAACACAGATATAAGTCTTGACCAGATCTGGGTGTTTTGTTGTTTTGTTTTTTGTTTTGTTTTTTACCAAAGATTACTAAAACTATTAGGATAAAAACTGAAACAACATATGGTATGGAAAAAAACCCGAAACAACACCTCAAGTGCTTTAATATTGGCTAAAACTTTTATTTTGAGCCCTCAGGATAACAGATAATATTAATTCCCAGGAAAGGATGCTCTTTAAACTGTCCTCAGCAGCTATTAGTTGTGCTGTTCTTAAATGCCTCTGCTAATACTGATTCCAGAGTGACCCCCAGCAAATCTAATCCTGTACCTCACTGTACCTTCCAACATACAGTGCTTCCACATGTCTAAAAACTTTCAAGGCCTCAGACATTACTCATATTACTCCTGTCTGGGTTCTCTGCCACTTGTCCAGGCCTTGTCTGAAGTGCCCTACTTCAATAAAATCTGAGTTAAAGCATTGTGAAAGCATTTGAAATACATAAGACGAATTTTTCTGCCCATCAGTATAACACTTGTTGTATTTTTATAGAAGATTACCAACACTATAAGGCATTGCAGGGAGCCACAAAATCTTTTGGCAGCAGATTTCACAAACCTCTGTCAAAAAGAAGCAAGGTAGCAGACACTACTGCAGTTAGGGGAAGAGAGTTGGATTACCCACAAATCCTTCCACCTTCTTTTTCCCTAACCACATTCCAGATGCTGAGGATCTGCTGTTAATTACACCCCTGCCATTTAAAGTTCTCCTATTCTCCCCTCATTTCCTGAATAGTTAATATGACTATCCCCTGTTCCATTGCTTACACTACAGATGAAAATACTGCATACACCCATGACCAACCCCTGGTGAACCCCACAAGATCAGTTCTTCCAATTTGACCATAAGCTGCTGGTAGCTACTGTGACTGTATTTTTCCCAAACAGTCACACATTTATTTTGTAGTATATACCTCCAGGCTGTGTTTGACTGTTTTGGCGACTCTCACCTGAGGCAATATCAAAAGTTTTATTTAAGACCCGTTATTTAGAAGTGCCTCAATTTACTCTATTCCATGATGTTACAGGAGATAATTTGGCTACTTTGGTATGATTTCTTCTTTTCAAGAGACTCTTGCTGGTCTTGAGAGGTGGGTCTCTTATTTGTTTTTCTCTGGGTTCAGAAGTTAAGTTGGTTGCTCATTGATTTTCTGAGTCCTTGTCCCCTCTAATTTCTCTCATTCTCTCCCCTTTTCTCTTTAAAAGCCGTGATTACTGTTGTCCTTTCATATCTCCTGGAACCTCACCCACCCTCTATGCCATCTTGGAGCAACAGCATCAGTTACCTCCTTAAGTATTCCAGGGTGAGTTTCATTAGGCCCTGCCAATTCATAAGCATCTCTAACCTGTTTTTTCTGATGCTAGTTAGAACACTTACCCATCTGTCACCAATGTTCATTGTGTTAGCCATCTGGCCACATTTATCCTGGTTAGTGAAATTGAAGCAAAAAGGTACTTAAACACTCCGGTTTTCCCAATATCCAATCACAGTTTTGTCTTTTTAATGGGATTTTTTCAGCACTTCCTTTTTCTATCAATGCAATTTTAAAATGTTTTTAGTCATCTTTGTTTCTCATGTTCATGTTGACTCTAGCAAGCCCTGGTATTTTCTGGTTTTTCTTACCTATAGAAAATATATATATTTTTGTGTGTGTATAGAGATACACATCTTGCAATATATATGATATGTATGTTGTGTGTTATATATAGATATATAATAAATATTTTTTATATAACATGGTCATTTTTTGTATGTGAGCAAAACAATCCAATCCTCCAGTATTAAATAATAATGTAAATCAAATTAAGAAAACAAAAGTAATTTTGGAAAGATAGATGACCCCAAAACAACGTTTTTAGTAAAACAAGTTAAATATTCCAGATTAAAATAAAATATTTTTCAGGTAATTTGTTTGCTTTGCCAAAAACGAAATAAATAAACAAACTGAGAAATACCAGGATTTCCCAAGTGTTTTTACAATTAAGATAGACTACAAAACTGAGTTACAAGCTGTTCATCTATCTCCAGTGCTACAACTAACACTCATCCACAACACAGAGGTTACTGCTACAGGGGGAAAAAGTACATCTACAAAGAAAACCATATGCCAGTCCTTCAAAACTTCTCTCATGCAACCATGTTAGCTGCTGCTCACTCAGATACAAAGCAAAGAGCCTTTTCTCTGCATTTGGGGATTTTTTGTTTAATATTTGCATTTTTTAGCCCACAGAGATCTTATTCAATGCCACAATATGAACAGCTAAGCCTGATAAGATGTCATTGGAAGTAAGATTTTATAACAGTGTTGTTTTGACTATAGACAGCTTGTCAGAAAACAGCATGAGGAAGAAGAGTAACACTTCCAAAAACAATATATGACATTTTACAGATAGTAATTAAGGATCTGTAATTTCTCAGCATTTGAACAGAAAATAGATTTATATAGGTAGACAAGTAAGAAGACAGGAAGAAAGTAATGAGCCCTTATTATGGAAAGATAAGCAGACTAAAGGAAGAATCAGAGGATTAGGAAAATTCTTGAAGTTTGCTAAGTTTGTAAATTTATTTGATCTCAAAACATATCTTGGTGCAACATTACATATCCACTGAAGCAGATTGTGTTTGCCTTTGCATCATAAGATTCCTGAAATCCTTGAATCATGAATGAACACTTCTGAAACATCTGGGTTTGTTTGCCCACAAGCTACTTTCTTGATACCTGTCATCCCCTAGACTGACATCAATCAACCTTTAAAACTATAGGTTCAAAAGCCATATCCCTTATTTTCTTTTAAGTTTGTAATTCAAATACACTTTTGATGAGGGAACATACTCAAAGCAGTGTGTTCATCAATGAAAACATATTTAGCAACAAACATGGAACAGCTTATTTTATATTAATAAGGTTTGATTCAGATGAAGTTCTGAGGCAAATTCATGCCATTTTTTCAGGCTAAACATATTTTCCTTTCTATTGAATAACAGTGTACTTTCCTCATAGCTTCACAACAATTATCCTTTGGGTCCTCCTGCATCTCCATCAGTTTGTCCCACCAAAACTGTAGCAGCGAAGACCCACATCTACTTCTCCAAGAGTCTGGAGCCTGATCATAACACCATGTCCTTCCAAAGCCTTGGGGTTTGGCTGTCTTGGGTCAAGGTCAGTCCTCTCTTGTGGTGTCTGCTTAGACATAACTGCAGTCAGACCAGATACTGGTTGATCTGGACCACTGACTTGGCTGTGTAACTCTTCCATTGCTAGGGACCCACCCACGGACCTCTTGAGTGGCTCCAGACACCACATCTGGACCTGCTCTGCTCTTCTAGCCTGGGCAGCGTGTGGTGGCTCCATTTCAGCAGGGTCATGGCTCTGACTCCTTACTGCAATCCTTGGCTCTCAAGTTGCCTTTCCTCATGGAGCATCCTGCTTCCTGACCTCAAGCAAAAAGAAATCCTGAAAGAACTGTGTAAACTTTTTATGCTGATAAGTAAAAGAAGGTCAGAAATTAAGCTGAATTTCTGAGGCACTGGGAAAATAGGTAGCCTTCTAGGGCAACAAAGCATGAGAAATATGCACACACCCCATGGAGCAGAGTTCCTTCTCTATTAGGCCTAGCTAAAGAACTGCTGATAAATCCACATATTTGGCAATTTTATCTTAATCTTCTTGGGGAAAAGGCCTAAAAAATGTTGGTGCACCTCTTTCCACACAGAGATCAGAGTTGAGAGGCTGGAGCATGGCCACACATTTCCACTGGCCACACTTAAGGTATCAAAATACAATGCAAAGGTTGCTGAACAGTGCAGCTGCAGAAGGAATGGTCACCCTGATCTTCAGCTGCTTTCACTGGCTGACCTCCTTGCCCCTACAAGAACCTTCTTCTTTTTTGTCATATGTATCCACATATCTGGGCTTATATCTTTTTCCTTCTTGGAAAAAGGAAACAAAACACATTCTTTCCACAGGTACTCTCAGCTATTTCTAAGATACAAATCAGGAGGATGATGCAATGGCATTGCATGACCTTCCCTGTGCTGTGGCTCTTTTTTTCATATTTATTCAGTGCCCCCTCTGCACACATACAAAGGAGAGGTAAAACCAAGCCAAATCTCCTGCCACTATGTCCTGGGTTATGAAACTACAAGGGGTTTTTCTCCTTTCCACAGACACACTAAGGTCAGAAAAAAGGAAAAGTCCTGCAAAGGGCTGTGATTTATTTTGCTTCTCACCTGCTTTCTGTCCATCTGGGCACCATTTCTCTCAAGAAGGCCCAAGACTTTCCAGGGTTGACTTGTTCTCTAAAGTAACCTGAAGTCTATCAAACAGAAATTCAACTTGCTCCAGTCATTTCACTTCACAGGGGGAGATCACCAGCAAAATTACTTAAGTTGAGAAAAAAAGGAGGAAAGGAAATTGTAGATTTACCCAATGTGAGATTACTTTTGTGCCAGTACGGCAAATAGAATGAACATCTCCCAGGCAAGGATATTTGCGCCTCCTCACAGATTTGTCTCTAAAACATGAGAGAACACAACAGATGTATGTTACATTGAATAAGTAATATACACATTTAACTCATGTCTCTTTGTGTGGTGCAGCCAGGAGAAGTCTCCTTTTCTCACTGGTAATTAGAAGATGCAGCAGATGGCGAGGCTTACTGTATTTGGTAAGGTCCATTGAAGGAACTCAGGCTGCCAAGTGATTCTTAGAACAGGCCTCTTAAGGTGTACCAAGTAGCTTTTCCTAGGATTTAGGAAGCATTCTTTTGTACAGTAATATATTGCTAAAATAGTTATTCTTGTTCCTACTGAATGTTGGTTTTTTTTCTGGCATCAGAAACATCATCCTAATTATAACACCCATGGGCACCAAATAATGGATACACAGCCAGATGCCATCTCTGTCACTACCCAAAAGAGCTTGTAAGTCAAACAAAAGAAAGAGACATTGTAATCATTGCCCATGTCAAAAAAGAGGAGGCAAAGAGGTCATATCTTTGCCTTGTTAACATGGCAACACAGAGTCATAGACAATCTATCATAAATTCAGATCTCAGACTGCTTGAGCCATGTACAAGAAAATTTCTCGAACAGTAGCAACTTAGCCTTTTCAGCTTCAGCCCAGATTACTGCACTTTGAAAAAATCACTTCTCAGAAATGGCCACACCCTTCCCTGAGAAGTTTTTCTGTTTTTTTCATTTTTTAATGTCACGTGTTCTTTCAACTCTGGGAGATTATGAAGAGGTACACACAGAGATGTGAAATGAATGGTGCTTACTTCCTGCCATGTTCGTTGCTTGGGATAAATAAGCATTCATGTCATGGGGTGAAAAATAATAATTTCCCTCTGTATGTGACTCACCCAATTTACTAGGTCCTGGCCATAAATGAAGAATTTCTGGTAATCCCTATGTAGATGTCATATAAGTTCATAGTGTTTCTCAGGGGTGATGAAGACTAGAAATCAACATTAATCTTTCTATTTAATCTAGCCACCAGAGCACTCTGGTAATAGTTTTTTTCCCCATAATGGAAGAGGAAAAGCAGTTCTACTCTCTCTTAAAGAGTATATGAAATATACCAAGCATAGCTACCATGCAGTGGGTTCAAGTCAATATTCCTTCACTCTGAGTTAAACTTTTCTTCGAAACACAAATTCCTTGCTTGTCTTTGCCTTAGCTTCGCTCTAGGCTGTACATGCTCCTAGATAACTATTGCACAGTGCTACTAACAAAGAGTAGGAAAAATCATATCATAAGCCCAGAGCCAGGTATATTGACACTTCTGGGCACTTTGCCAGCCTCATCATCAAACCCTGGGGCATGAGAGCTGGTGCTTGTTATTGCCACCTTCCCAGAAACAGCACCAGTGTAGGTACATTTCTCAGGTGGCCTGTGTCAACTGAGTCCACACAGAATTACAGAACTGACATTTGTGGTGAGCACATTTCCTGCAAGGAGTCTGAACATGAATTTAACAGCCCAGAGAAAGATGTGTGTGATTATTTGCAGCAGAACTACTGTAGACATATGTACAAAATAGAATAACAAACAGAATAATGTCCTTGGTACAATAACTCCAAATGTGTCATAGATTAATGTGCCAAATACGTGATGACTATTTCAACTGCATTGATAAAGGACCTTACAGACATATAGGTGTGACAAATGGTAACAAAGCAGACATATAATGAAACAAAATCGAACTATGGTAATACAGGTTTTTGAGCTAATTAATGTCAAGTCCTAGGTCCTGGGCAGGTATTGTTTGGCAAGGAACATGCCATGGTTTGTTTTGCTGCCTGTATACGGCTTATAAGTGATAACTCTGAAATTGGGCTGGACTCTGCTGGAGAGGCCAAGGATCCTCAGCTACACGTTAATGCTTTAAGGAAAAGCCAAAATCTATTGAATGATTTTTCCAACTAAAAAAATGGGAAAGTTTGTGATCTAAAATGTCTGAAAATGTAAACACAGAATATCCATCTGTATACTATCTTAAAAATTATTATATAATACACTGTTTTCTACCAATTTACTCTCTGGCATAATACAGAATGTATTCCTCTCCTCTATATCCTATAACTCAGGTTGAGTTCAGTTTTCAACGTTTCTGCTGATTTTAAGACTCCTGTCTCTCCACAGAGACTGCCAAACATAGAGGGCATAAAGGTAGGTGAATCACCACAGCACAGCCAGAACCATGAAGGAGCCCCTGTAAGCTCCTCACTCAAAAAAGGCATCTCTGCAAAGCACACCAACACACCAAAGAAACAGATCCTGGTTCATACTTGCACTCAAAGACAAAAGAAAAAAAAAAAGAGGAAAAAAAATGTGTTCTTTTCAGTTTGCCTGTCTGTACCAAGAAGGGATTAGTCATCTGCTTTGTGGGGATTTTCCTACACAGTAATATGCTTCCATAAAAAGAAGCCTGATTGCTATTTACTTTGCCAAAGTCAAGGTGGACTGCAGGCCATCTTAGAAGTTAAGATTTTGCATACAGTGCCAGTGTCTGGTCTGAGCAGGATGCCCTGAGCCAGGAACTTTATTCTTGGTTCTTCAAGGTGCTTCACGTGGCCTTAGGCAAACAGCAAACATCTTATCCAGAGCAAGTGGGATGTGCTGGGAGATTGGCATAAGATTAGGACACTAAAAAGACAAGCAAAACCACAATGTCATATGAAAGCAAGCCTGTGTACTACCAGACAGCAGTTAATGGCTGCACTTCCATCTCTGGGTTTTCTGTTCATTGCTTTGCTTTGAGGCTACACTTTGGGAAAAGATCTCTTAAAGACAAAGAGAGACATAGAGCAGGACATTTTTGTTTTCAATATTCTTGGGTTTGTACACTGAACAATAAAGTTCTAATCTAATGCTGGTGTAAAATGGTTGGGGTCAAACACTGAATGGAAGCCAGGAACTTCAGAATAATACAAATACTCATTTTTTAATCTTTTTTTAATTTCTTCCCTTTGGTTTTAAGCATACTATGTAACATTCAAGGTATTGGGATTTAGCAATGAGAGGGGAATCTTGGGGAGGCTGAAGATTTTTCAATATGCCAAACCAAAAACTTTGAATGCAATTGCAATTCAAGTTGCCAGCTCCTTAACATAAGACTATAAAAGTGGGTGTGCTTGGTAAGACCATAGGTTCATTTAGCCCACTGTGCTTTTTCCCACAAGTGCCGTGTAAGTGTACTTGTGGAGGGACATAAGAGCAAGCCAAGTATTTCAAATTTTTCCCATCCAACCAATTTTTGTTCAGAAGGGTGCTGAGCTAGCTGGGCTTTCTACAGTTGCAGCAATTCTCCATAGATTTCCACTTCATGAGCTTCCCAAATCTCTCCTGGGGCACATGGGAGCTAATATCCTCACTAGCAACAGAGTTCTCCTGCTTTCCCTGGGAGAAGCAAACTTGTGATATTTGTCTTCATTATGGCTCCAAGGACCAGATTACAGCCTCCTGTTCTCAGACTGGAAGAGATCATGAACAGCAGGTTCTTCTCTGCCCACTCTACACACTTGCATGCTTCATAGACCTTTGCCACAAGTGAGACACGGATTTATACTGAACCACTATAATTACGTTCCCAATTTTAGTCACTGCTCCTTTCCTCATATTTGTGAAAATCTGAATTGCTTTTAGACTGATACCAAGTGCTGAGTTCATGTTTGCATGGAAATATGAGTCATAACCTGAAGATTTCACTCCTGGGTGATGATGGGAGCTCAGAGCTCATCTTTTCATATTCACACTTAGGTTTGTTTTTTCCCATATGCATGACTTCATATTTATCAATTTTGAATTTCAGCAGCCTCATTTAATAAAAGTTCTGCTTTGTATGAGCTATCCATTCTTGTCTTCCAGAACATTCTTGTTTGCTACTGTAATTGTTTCTTTGTATTTAAAAGAAACATAATTTGTTTTTCAATAATAATTGTGCTAGCAGATTCCACAATACATTATTAATTCAATTACAGAATAAGAAGCAACACTTTGTATTTCTAATTAAATATTTCATTTGCTGGGAAACAAAAACATCCTTAGAGCCAAGTTTCAAGTTGCAAAAATTCCTAACGTTGTCTTTACAATCTAAGATAAGAAAATGCCATATGCATTATGGTACTGCGTTTTAGTTTGGAAAATTATACAAATTTTCTAAGATTCTCTTTAGGCATGACTTCCTGGGAGAAGAACAAGATGTAAACAATACTCAGTTAGCTGATACAGATTTAATTGACTTGTAATAAGCAGTTAATAAATGATAAATATATAAAGGCATTAAATAACATGACCAGGTTTGAGACTAAAGTTGAAAGTCTTTTTGACTTGTTTCCACTCAAAAGATAAAATAAAATTTCAACACAATAATGTTTGTATTTAGAAACTTACCAAATAACAATTACCTACAGGAAAATAAGCCACTTATTTGTTCTCATTTGATCATTTAATAATATTTTCTTGGACTATACAAACTTAAAGAGACTGAGAAAAAAGAGAGGATTTAGACAGAAAACAGAGTGGGAAAAATTTCAACTACCACCATGATAATTATTGAACTATTGTTTTTTGAAAATTATATTTCTTATTTGTTAATTAAAACTTCTAGTGCTAATACATATATATGAAATGTATTAAAACCAGATTTCACTATTCCAAGGCCTAATAGTTTGACCATCTCTGTATGTCATCTTCCAACACAACAATATCAAGTTAACCAGATATCTCTCCATTTATTTCAGATGAGCCACAATTCCACTCAAGTCTGAAAAATCTGGAAATTTATATCTGCAGAAAAAGCTGAGAAAGCTACTTTTTATTAAATACAAGTAAAACTGCAATTATAAGAAACCTCTCTGTAGACTGTTCTTCAGTGTGGAGAGAACACATACTCATGTCCTAGAAGTAGATTGCACCTGTCATTCCTGGTCAGAGGATTTATCTTTGAATCTCCTTTTGACAAGAAAACTTCAGAGATATATCAACATCTGAAATTGAATCACAAGGGTCCAACTGCCACATGGAAGGTGATGATAAATTCTGTAAGCTACCTTTGCAACTCCATTTGTAAATGGGGAAATAGAATAATAGCAGCACTATAAACTAGTGTCTAACAAAGGAAAGAAAAAAGTATTTGGCTTCAAGAACCAGAGAAATCTATCTCAGCTTGATTAACCTCTTAGAGTAAGCAGAAGGGGAGTGGGGGTTGTAGATAAAACCTACATTATTACCTTTTTTAAAGAGTTTGATAAAGGTGCTTTAATTTAATACATGTTTATCACATAGCTGAATTCCTAGGTAGTTTTGGAGCATTGTATTCTGGAATTATAGGTACATTTCATATGGAAGTTGTTTTAACAGGAAGCAAGATAATTTTCAAAAGAGCTATTTATTTTGTTGAATATTAAACTGCAGAGCAGAATCCATGATCATCAACCTTCAAAAGAGATGTGAAGATCAGTCCTACTGAGTTGCTGCTGTCACCTCCAGAGTGGAAAAGGCTTTGTTCATTTCTGGGGAAAAGCCTGCTATGCACTTTCTATAGGGAAACAACTTTAGAGCTCTTACTGAAGGGATCATACTCAGCCCTGAATAATACCTCTTTATCTGTGGTCAGGAAAACTAGAAAGAAGAAGCTACAAGAAAATTCTCCTCCCTTAGAAGAAAGCCCAGCCTTTCATGTCTGCTTAACTAGATATGGGACATCACACAGCAATCCCTGTGCTTTTATAAGCAGGTGAGTGTTGTGGGTTTAGAGCTAGCCAAANCAGTTGATGGAACTGGGAATGCTTTAAGAAATACTCATGGGTCTGTCTACACAAAAAATCCTGGTGGATAGGGTCTCATTCAGACCACACTTCATTATAAAAACCAGACTAACACACACTTGAACAGCCAAAAAGTGTCATTCCTTGGCCACAGAGATGGACAAGCATGGCCACAAGCTTGTGCTTCTTTCTTTTTGAACAAGAGGGACAGCCCCCTGCCAATTGCATAAACATAAACATTCCCCCTGAAGCAGGACCCAGTATTCCTAACATATTTGAATGTGGTACCAGAGGAACCTGGCTCTCTGCTGCTTCAACATGCAAAAATCTACACCTTGATCACCCAGATATGTCTGCAACACAGAGGAGAGGCATAGGTGAGCACTCTCATGTGAAGAAGGGAGAGCATCTGCTTCACAAACTTGCAGACAGCTCATGCATGGCTATGTTGTGCTCAGGTGAAGCAAATTAGTTCAGATTACTGACTGACAAAATCTTTTTATTCCTTTCAACATTTGCTGTAGACACCTAACTGACAATTTATCATGGAACAAGAGAACAGGATGGTAGGGTGAGTTACTTTGTGACTGTGATTTGTGAATTTGCTTGTCAAACTCTGATAAAGCCATTTAATCCATGAAAAGAAAGAGAATTGGATCCACAAAGTCATACTGATGGAAACAGAACCTCATGATCAAAAACATCCTGCAAAGTCAAACATCTTGCTTGGCTTTATACATGGCTTCATGCTGTTCCCTCAAGACAGTAAATAGACACCATCAGATATTTAGCTTGAGAGTTAGATGATCAAGTAGAGTGAGAGGAAATATTAATTTGTGGAAATGCTCTCAAAGACACTGTCAGTGGCACTGCATGGTTCAAGGGCTCACCAGGATCCATGGAGATTTCCTTGGATCCATCAAACAGCAGGTCCAGGTAGCCAGTGCCCATCCCACCACCTCAGCCAGAAGCAGGGCAGACAGAGGGCACTGGGGCAGCTCCATTCCTCGGTATCCCTGGGACCAGTGAAAGGCTGGAATCAGGTCTGCAGGTGGTCCTGGCTCAGGAGGCACAAGGCTGAGCAGATCAGGGCTGTGAGAACTTGGAGGCCAGCCCTACTTAGCCATCACTGGGACAGGGGCTGACAGCCCCAGAGGACTGGCATTGGCTCCTGAGCTGTGAGCAGGGTGGGGTGGCCCCAGGGTGACGAACACAAACAGGCAGGGCTAACAGTGTTTATCTTCAGCCCCACATTTCAGCGATACCAATCCCACAGTCACTCATGTCCTGTGTCTTCAATGCTTGTGCCAGCTGCTCACACTAGGTTTGTCCATTTTGAGCTGGGTTCATTCATTACAGCATTCAAACCTCTCTTCTTCAGCTCTGCACTGACTCAGTCCATCCCTTCCCAAATGCTAATTGTCCCTTCTCAAGCTCTGTAAGAGATATAAAACCTTTTCACACCATATAAAGAAACTGAAGCTTCCAGCTTTATCCTGTTGCTATTGTGTACTGTCCTCCAATATTACCTGTGTTTTCCACTATTGCTAGCTGAATCATATGGAAGTATTGTAAATCACCTCCAGATATTCTGCTCACTTTTTAACAAAACGTTACATTTCCCCAGGGAGAGTTTACTTATTATCAGCTGAATTCCCTCTTTTGTTAGGCTCTAACATTACACGTTAGCTAGTTCATGGGGTTTTGTGCTTGTTAATGCACCATTTGGCCACCAGTGACAACCCTCAATTACCCCCTTGAGCAAAAAAAGCTCCAGATAGTGACAACTTTTCTATAAAAAGTAATTTCTTGCAATGAAGTTTTTCATTGTATCATGTCCTTCCAAAAGACAGGAATGCTTTCCTCTGTGGTTTTCTAAAAAGGCAGAGGCACAGATAACCTTGCCTATATAGGGCCAGGATCTGGAGCAGACAAGCAAGGGAAGTCCATGGCTAATCTCTGCTGCTGATGCATGCACAGGACTTCATCTTCTGGCCTGCTGGGACCCACCCTGCCAAAATCCACATGACAGCTGGAGCAGTAAAGCAGTGCTTGAGCAAAACAACAGCACTGAAGCTGTGGCCTATGTCTGGATCACTCATTTTGCTTCCAGCTCAGGAAAAGGGACATGTCTACTGATCCTCAAACAAGAGTTATGAGCCTGGGAGTCTTCACCATCTATCTGGCTTGCTTGCTTACAAGAATTTTAGGGTCATTACCCACAGGTCCTCTGTCAGCACAGTAAATCCCACACAGAACAGCAGATGACATTTTAAATACTCCAGAGCTGTAGCAGGCAAACTTTATGTGCATTATGAAATTTTACTTCATTTCCTGATGAACATTTTCATGATGATGTGTTTGCAATGCAGATATGGCTTTCTTTTGTCAGGACAATTGAGCCTGTATTTCCCAGACAGTGATGCACTACAACAAATGAAAGTCCCAACAATCTCCCTTCTCCTTAGGTGCACTTTATAAATGATCCGTCAAACAGAATGAGTTGCAGTCCCATTTCAGATATGGTCATATGTTCCTTTATCTCTTCTTAAGACATGTTTCAAGATTTGAGGAATGCATAATGATGTTTAAGTCACATTAATAACCTTGTGCTGTTCTGTAGCACACTGTTCACAAAGTTCCACAAATAAGATGGAACCGGAAAGTCTGGTCTCTTTACTTACCTACCACTATGGGAAACTAAAAAATGCTTTAAAAAGCTTGAAGTTTTTACTGCTGCCTTTAGAACATTCTTCTAAATTAAGAGTCTTTTAGTTTCATTTTAATACTGGAAAAACAAGGTCTGCCCTGGTCACATATGCTCGTTAAAGTAAATTAAGAAAGTGTTCTGGGGGAAAAAGATGCAGAACGACTGTCCTTCCTATGCCTTCAATTCTTCTACTCACATTCACTACACACCTATCAAAGTTGAGAGAGGCTCAGGGAAGCAAGTGCCAGCAGCAGTTCCCTCAAGGTGCTCGCTCACCTTCCTGCACACCTGCAGCACTCACCCTGTGGGGAAGTTGCAAGTAACCAGGCTGTGGAAGAATGCAGAGAACTGCAGACACTTGGGCAAAGAGGGATCCTGTAATGTTCACTGCTGTAGTTTGGCAAACACACGGAAATGCATGGATTCTTAGGCAGTGCTCAGCTGAGCCAGCATTCCCATACTCACTGTAGCTATATTGTCCCCAAATGTGGATGTCCTGCAAAAACATTCAGACACCTCTGCCCCTGGGGTCTATTACTTAAAAAATTAAATGCCGCTTCTTTTCTTGTCTGTTCAAGATGCCTTGTTCACACCTTTTCATTTGACTGCATAAGGAAAAGATATTAATTAGCAGGTTGCTAAAGTTGCCTGATTAAAACTGTCTTGGAAGGGCAGGAAAATCTCTGTAAGACAGCAAAAATTTTAAGACAAAAATAAGTAAGACAAACAAAAATGTCCATATTCCTTAGTCTGAATAAAACTTTTCAGATTCCTTTTATAGAACCTTTGCAGCTAAGCGTTGCAAATGAAAACTAAGCAGAAAGCTAGAGAATCCAGAGATGGGTTTCATGAATTTTCCCAGGGTTCACATGCATTTTGGGTAAGATTTCTTTTTTCTCAAGCACTGCATGTCCAATTACAATTGCGTAGAGAAAAATCCCAGGAATAGAAACAAGGGTATTGCGTCAGCCAGATTCCGTTATCCTTTATCCTTCTGTCATAAGGATAGGCAATGTTTTCATCTCACTGACAGGAGGAAAGCAAGACCATTGAATGATCGTAACCACAACAGTGGTTTCTGCCTACTCCTTGCCCCAGTTTGCATCCTCCCAAGCTATGATTTTAGCCCTTTGCTCACGTAGCCTACTTACTCAGCTTTCCTCTCCTCACTTTTTGTGCTGTCATGTGTATACGTCAGACAAAACATACACTCCTCACAAACTCACTGTGCTGTTCAACCAGGCAGGGAAGAGAAAATGCCAGAACTCTTTGGGGAGATTTTGAGGACGGGTGAAAAAGGTCTCAGGCACAGCAGAGGATCAGCAAAGAGCACAGGATCAGCACGGAATCCGTGCTGTCAGCCTGCAATCAGCTGTTTTGTCTCAGCACTCATTGTACATAAGGCTCCTAAACTTAAGGCACCCCTCTGAAAAGACAAGACAGTCTGTGATTCTAAATATAACACAGCTGTGTCTTTTCTTTGATGTTAAAATATTATCTATTTTCTGTCATCCTGATTTTATTTGCTTTATTCTCCACACTGGTGCTTGTGCAAAATCAACACTGAACTAAAAAAGAATCAAATTTTTGACCCTTTGAAAATGAAAACATAAATTTTGTAGAGGCATTTAATAAAAGCTCACTACAGCTAAAATGATTGCATAAAAATCTCTTCTGAACAAAAAAAAATGAGAAGACAATACATATTTCAATTGAAAGTTGTTCAGTTCATGTTTAATTTCATATTTAAAGTGAAAAACATGATTGTATATTGTTTTTATTCTTAATTTTATGCAAAAAATTAACAAAAATAATCAAAATTAATATCAATTTAATTTAATTTAATTAATATCACTTTTTCATTTTTATTCAACTATGATGAACCAATAAACTGTTCAATAGGCATGTATTTTTGTTCAGAACGATGTGCTTTTCTATTTCTCTTACAAAAAACTCTTCTATGTCACATAATCAAACTATGTTTTGATGTATAAGAAAAATAAGTAATATGGAAGATTTACTTCAAAGAGATATGAGCATAATAACTTCCACTTTAAAAAGACACAAAGTTATCTTGTGTATCATGGTAAATTGTAAAATAAAGTGCAATTCTGATATGAAAAATACTAGAAATTTCTACTCATATACACACCAGATAAGAGAACGTGGTGGTCCTACTTGATACTCAAAAAAGCCATGCACACCTGCTCTAATGACACAAGTTGAAAAGAAACTGTAGACATTCACTAATGTAGCTATTTACTGGTTTTCAGCTATTTTACTGGTTTTCAGGAATACATAGACTTGAAAAGACTTAACTATGCCATTGTTGCGTTGTGCAAACAACATGGCCTGAGAGGAACCAGTGCTTCTTCAGCCCAGAGTGCACAATAAAATCTTTAGGCAGATGACAGAGACGAGGGACAAGTCTTTGTTTGGTACTCCAGGAAGGGTTTATTGACCGACAAGGGTGCAGGACCAATGACCAGAAAAGGTGGAAGGCAAAGAATTATATACAGGGAAGAAGGAGTGGATTGGAGCGTCGAGGGCCAATGAGGATGGGGAAAAGTGGTGCAGAGGCAGGGTAATAAAACAAGGAAACCAATAGGATAACAGGGGTGGACCACTGCACCAAACTAGGGCCAATGGGGATCAGGAGAGGGGAGGGCATTCTAGGGAAACCACATATAAAGTAAACAGGGGCTGAACTGGGGTGACATCAACTGGGGAAACTAATACAACTACAAACCTGTATCTACAGAGACTGTGGGAGGGAGGCTCTCCTGGCCTCAGCCTAGAGGGATGTTTCTTCCAGCCTGCCTCCCCCTCCAAGGCTGAGGCCCCACAGCCCTAGTGGCAGGCCCCTGGGCCTCCACATGCCACCTTTTTTTAAGTTCTGCCATTAAGGAAAAAGGAATAGGTGAAAGAGGATCATTTCCAAATATGAGGGAAGCAATAGACACAGAGTTGTGCATAAAAAAGAGCTGACTTTGAGAGCAGAAAAAGAAAGAAATAGAAAAGAAACATTTTCACACAACAAGCATTTGCCGATTCTACCTTCCCTAAATGTTTGGAAGTCAAATTGCATCCTCAAAATACCCATTTAGGATCTTCCTTTATCTGACTTCTGTTTGATGTTTCTTCTCTTAACTTCTTTAAATCAAAGCCATGGTTTCAGAATTCTGACTCTCACTGAGGAAAAACTGCTTTATAAAAAGTTAATGCAATTAAAAATATCAACAGAATAATAACAATTTAAAATCCCAGGGAAAAAAAAAGGCAGTCCAAAAATGTAGCTGTCATCAGCCAGAAAGAAGTTAGCTGGCCTCCAGAATAGTCAAGGGAGGTGATTCTTCTTCTTTGTTCAGCACTGATGAGGCTACAGCTGGAAAACTGTCTCAGTTTCTGGACTCTCCTGTAAGAGAAGAGTGAACATACAGAAGAGAATTCATCGAGGCCCACAGGGATGACTGAGGGTTTGGAGCATCTTTCATTAGGCAAACCTGACAGAGCTGGGACTCCTCAGCCTAGAGAGCAGGTGGCTTGGAGGGATCTTGTCAATGAGGTAAATACCTGATGGGAGAGTGAAGAGAAGATGGAGCCATTTCCAGTTGTGCCCAGTATCTGGACCAGAGACAACCAGCATAAACTGAAATGTAGGCAGTTCCCTCTGAACCTCAGAAAAAAAAATTTTGCTGTGAGGATGACCAAGTACTGGCACAGGTTGTGCAGGGAGGTTGTGGAGTCACTAACCTTGAAGAAAAGAAGTTTTGACATGGACCTGAGCAACTGGCACCTAGTGGCCCTACTTGGTCTGGGGGATTGAAAAAGATCATCTCCAGCAGCTCATTTTATCTTCAACCATCTTGAAGTTCTTCTGTGAAAGATATTTCTAACAAAATCAAACCATTTTTCTAGCTGCTGTGTTTGTACACAGCAAAAAAAGAGGAAACATAACTGGAAGTTCAAACATATTTCTTAATTGAAAAGTTTTTCTGTGAACAGAGTGTGATTTGGTGAATGAAGAAATCCAAAGTGTAAAAAAACTCCTCCCAAAAATTATTTTGAAGTGGGAAATAGGTTTGGGAGTATTTATCTTAGAAACTGAAAGAGTCTGTTGGTACCTACTGAATGAAGAAGTAAAATAAAGGATATTAAAAAAAATTACAGTAACTAGAAGACTATGATTTGTCCATTAAAAAATGATCAGGTTAATAAACAAAAATTGAACACTCTTATGTCTATTAGCCCTTTTCACAGCTCCAAAAATGTAAGATTTTGCTGGAAGACCAACACTGCCCTTTTATAGTGATTCATTACAATATGCTGCAAAGTTCTGCTGCAAGAATGTGCTGCTATAATGTGACCTTCTCCCTCTTAAATAATGCCAAGACTTAAGTATTATGCTTGTTCAAACTTTTAAATTAATCAAATCCAAGCACATTTTCCTAATTCTGATATTACTTTACGAAAGAGAGTACACATGACCAATAATTTTACTACAGCAGTAATCTGTGGCATATTACAGTACAGCCTCATTATTAGAAGACCAGGAGTAGGAAGTTGCATGGCAAATTCTGATATAAAAAATAAAATTCAAAATAAAATATCTGAAATCTTCTGTAAATCAAATTCAACTTTTTCCTACAAGGTAATTGAAGACACCCCTGCCCCCTCCACCCACATTTTTTCATATAAGATTTTTTCTTTGATATGTGCCGTCGGATATGAAATCTGTATCAGGTGTAGTTCAAGCAATAACCTAGATCCTGCAAATATGGATTTTCTAAACCAATGAGTTAGCAGTCTAAATGCACAGTGAAAAAAAATGTAAAAAAAAAAATTAAATACAAAGTTGTTTTTTGTTGATAAAAGAAGTCACACTATGAAAAATATAGTCTTCTAAATTTCCTCAGTTATGTGGAATCCTGAGAACAAAGATCTTCATATTTTCTGCTAAAACTTTAGAAATGTTAAATGACAAAACTTCCAAACTGATCTTTCTACCTTGCTTTCTATAACCTATAGCTCCCCTTCCATCCCAGCAGCATTATCTTCAGATCCAGGCTCTCTTCAGCAAGCCAAGTTCTAAACCATAATGTGAATTTAGCAGCAACATACCCCACTGGTATATCCATAAAATTGAGTAGAAATTTGCATGAACTAGGTCATTCTTTCTTTCATTTAGGAATATCAAAATGAGTGAGCTGTAGCTCACTGAAATTTTCTCAAGATTACTTTCAAAATTTTTAAAATTTTACTTAAAAATACTTAAAAATTTTTTAAAATTACCCCAACTATGCACTGGCCTTCTGAGGATTCCATTCCTGAAATCAGTTTGTTGAGCTGATGTCTTCAGAATGTGTTACAGAAACACATAATTCTTGTTTTTCAGACTACTTCATGCACATTTTAATGCATTCCACAGTACAATACTATTTCATCTTTCTACACTCAGAGAAGTATCAGTTTTCATGTTTTGTCCCTCTGGCATCTTCTTGAACAAACTAGCTCAATGAGTGTTGCATATGTGTTACTGCTCTGAGTACTGAAATGAGTGGGTTTGGGTAGAGAGAAAAAGGGTCCTTACCACCAATCTATTTGCTTTTGCCTCCTGCTGAGTTCACAAAGAACAATGCTCATTCCATGTGCATAAAAACAGCATGCTGGATAGCAAGAGGAATAAAATAACAGGCCTTTTAAAATAATGGAGAGTGTTTGTAGCCTGCCACAGTGGCCAGTGTCAGGCTGAGGATTTTTATGTAGTTTTTGCACTTTTCAGTTCCCTGCCACATTTCCTCCTTGAGCTGGAAAATCCACTGAAGGATCTCATTAAATTTCTCTTTACCTAACGTTCCGCAGGAGCAGGACAGGACTCCATCCATATTTTGGCCATCAACACTTATTTCCTATAAGCACTTCCTCTAATTGAGAGGAAAACCAGTATACGTTGCTGGATATATCCCAAAATCTAATTGGTTCAACACATTCATGATTGATTTCATTCAGTTTTCTTTACATTTGCATTCACTAAGGAGTGTTTGAGTGATCCTACACATATATCAAAGAGTATATCATTGCAATGATGCTAGGCCGAGGCTGAGTGTGATGGCTCTAACAAAGATCTTCATATTTTCTGCTAAAAATAGCAAGGTAGTGGACATAAGTAAGAGGTGAAAAAGTAGCTCAGTTTTCTGACACTTAAAACCCTGTGCATACTTTGAAAGAAAGCCATTTGTCTGCCCATTTAGGGAGAACCTTTTAGAGGTAATTATTCCACGCATTCTGCCACATTATTCCTCCCTTAGGACTCTTCAAAACACAAGTGGTGCTGTTCTTGATGCCAGCCCTAGGGCTTCAGGAGCTGATGTCTCTTCAGAAATGAGCTGTGGTTGGTATGCTGTGTCTGTGGGTGGAAGGCCCATTAGCTCCTTGGAGAAAATTTCAGGATGTTGGTGTCATCAGCAAATGGAAAAGCAGGATACTTTTTTGTTGGATGGTTTTTCAGCCTCTCTCAAAGCTAAGTGGAACTAATGCAAAATGATTAACTATTATTTTCATTGAGAGAGCACAGTTAAGAGACTAATTGGCTTGTAGTTCCCCCAAAATGTGAATAGAAATGGCCAAAGGCAGATTCTCCTCAGCAGCAAAAAAAAGATCAAAAAATGAGAAGCTTGAAAGCCCCAGAAGTTGGAGGAGAGAGGAGTGTTGGGTGGAGATACAGAGAGAAGTTCAGGCAGCACCAGGACCTGATGAGGAGCATGGATGAGGAACAATGGATGAAGGAGGGTGTCCAGCACAGGCTGTTGGCTGAGTTGAGCAGGTGGAAGAATCCAGTCGAAAAAAACGCAGACTGGAGCAATTACTACTTGGACAAATTACAATCCTGGGAAAGCCAATAGCAAAGTGTTACAGCTAAATCCAGCCGGCAGAAAGGATGGAGCAATATGCTGGAATTGTCAGGTAAAACAGCACAGATGACAGACAGACAGGAGAGGAAGAGATGGCTGGAAAAATTACTGTTTTGCTGTGCAAGCAGGAGGAAGAGAGATACTGCAAACCTGTAGATTTGGATCATCATGAAGACTTGGAAATAAGGCAGCAGTGGGTTAAATCTGCCAGGCATGTAACATAAGCTCTCTCCAAAGGACACTTGTACACTTCTGATGATTTCTGAGTGGCCAGGCTTGTTCTACCCTTAGCTCGTAAGATGGATATTTTGAACTTGCAATATGAATAACTGACTGAGCATTTCCAGATTTGGTCATTAAAGCAGATCATGCTTCTTAGCTTTCCTGAAAGCTATTACATTAAGTGGATTACTAGGGAATAAATATGGAAGCATTTCTGAAGCCATAAATACCTCTAAAATGTGGAGATGAGCTATTGAAAAGTTTGCAATCTGCCTAATTCAAACGTAGATTGTGATGCCGTTGACACTGCACATTCTAGTTAGTTGAAAAGTAATACTGAAACAAAGGCAATGTCAATATTATCCTCATCAATGCAAATCCTCAAAGGGACTAAGTTTCCCTGTACACTAATCCAGATGTTACTCTGTTTCTGGTTAAGCCAGCTGATGTTTCATGTAGGTTTATGCTAGCCTGTCTTTGTGGTCCCAGGGGAGTTTTTGATTACCATATGGTTGGCAAGTGTGTAATAGTCATTGAACAAATACACTTTGTATTTAGTTAGCACACCTGCTGTGAATATGCACTATATCTGTATGGCCTTTTCATCAGATTTTCTGGGACATGTGTACCTCAACAACAGAAAAATCCTTGATCATTTTAGCTAAGAGGACAATGAGAAGTTTGTTACAGGAAAAGTATGTCCATGAACTCTACAGAAAATCATGCAACTTCTCCAACAAAGCGCTAATAGCCCAAACCCCAGATGAGTACAGATCACGTGAATGAAGACAGTAGCTCCACTGCTCAGCAGCAGCAGTAGTTCTGTAACAACTAACATGAGCAAATTTCTGTCTACTTCTGACTACAAACTCTCCAGAAAAAAAACCTCCATATGTGCTATTGCATGCTAGCAAAGTTTGTCTGAAACAAATAAAGAAGAAAGGGAGAAAAAATGGCATTGTTTTCCTGATACCTTCCTAGTTTTCATATGTGTCATTTCCCAAGGAAGAAGTGTATACTATTTCAAACTTATTTTGTGTACTAAACAGGCAGAAGGGAAATAAAATTGCAATAAGTAAACTCACTGAGAAAGTCATAATTGTAGCTTTTCAAAACTATGAATAAAAGAAAATTATAGCATTTTCTCTGACTGGAAACTGATGGAAGCTTATGAGACACGAGCTAGATTGGGGAAAGTCCTTGAGATTTGCTGCAAGCTTCATTTTCCCATTCCTTGTGCTATCACGGAAAGTGCTAAAGCTTCTTTCATCACAATTAGTACACAGAAGAACAAAGGATTTGGGGTTAATAATCAGATAGTTTGTTGTATTTTTGGCATTTGGGAGCATCTTTATTTCTAAAAAGGGTTTGTTCCGTTGTTTAGCGTGCCCTGGAATACTGATGGGAGAGCATTATTTTGTAAATTTCCGTATATTATTTAGTCTGCCCTTTTCAGGAATTCATTTACTGCTTACATTCATTTATGTTTCAATCACTCATTCATGTACTATAGAGTGTTACCATTCTCTTCCCACCCTCAAAGGATTGCCTTGTATAGCTAATGCAATCAATACTTCAGTCTGAGGGGATAAACTCTATCTCAGACTTCCTATTGTTTTGTGGTTGATTTGATTTAATCTCAAACTACAGACATATCAAGCAATATTTTGTCTTCTACTTGACAGATCTATTGCTGGAATATTTTTTTCTTCTTCATTATTTGGACTGGAACCATTATTTGTTTTCATTTCCTAATTAGTGTTCAGCTGACCCACAGTCATGTTATAGATGTGACAAGAGTTATATTTATTTTTTCCTCATCCAGGCTGTAACTAATTTAAAGTGGTAATATTTCTGCCAGTCAAAGACACCGTTGGTAATATTTTAGTAATAAATATTCATAATTAACTTACTGCATAAGCTGACTTCAGATGTAATTAAATTGACTTAACTTTTCACATATGAATCAACCTGTTTATACTGAATACTCACAGTCAGTTGCATTTCAGCTAAATGAGAGACAATGAGCAGAAGTGGAGCCTCACTAAAATTCTTCTGTATTAGAAACAGGGAACACTGCAACTAGACACATGACTTAAAAAATATATTTTATTTTATTTTATTCTGAAGCACATACTTTCTAAGAAAAACCTCTCTATGCTAAGCTATCACTGGAGAATAAGGCTGCTCTTCTGAAGAACCTTTAGGGGCAATAATGAAACTTCTTGTTCATAAGCACACACAGCTATTTGTATTTCATATGTCTGAGTTTTTCCTAACTTGATGAAGAGAAAGAAATTGCAATAAGGCTAATTTTATTTCAGTATTCTTCAGTTCTTTTTGACATGCTTGTGCCTTTTCTGGTCTCCTGTCTACAAGAGAAGCAGTGTGCTGTAACTCTGCAAAGAATTTAGCAGGAGAGCCTTTGGCCATTCAAGACAGAGGTATCACCCTATTCTCCATACTTTTTAAAGTATATCAGGGCTAAATAGTCTACATGTTCACAATAAGATATGTTTTGACTCCAGATTTTTAGGACAGGTTCTTTTTTCTAAAAACCTGGAAAGGATAAATGTGCAGTTGAGGGAGTGTGTTTGTGTTTGACAAACACAAACAAACACATACAATGTATTGTCATACATTGAGGAAACCAAGTCTTCTTTGTTTGACTAAATAGATATTTCACAGTTCTTTCTCAAATTATATTCTCAACAGTTCTTCTTGATTACTTTCAATAATCAGACCCATCATGCAACTACAATAAATTCTCTTGGTCTTTACAACGAAATATATGTATGGAGATATATGTATATCTCCAAAGCTATGAATGAACTTTGCATCTCAGGAGAGGAGAAAAGACTGGAAAGGAAACATCTGACTTCTGGAAAAATCAACATATTCTTATGACACTTCAGTTTTGATAGCAAAACATCTGCTTTCTGTATGAATTATTAAAAGTGATACCAAAATAAAGAAAGGAATAATATTCTTTCAGGTCAAATAAGTCTGTTTAAAGGCTGACTTTAAAAATCAACTACCCATATATGCATTCATATTTTGGTTGCAAAACCAAAAAAAATACTGTTTCTGTGATTTTACCCACTATACATTTCACTTACCATAAGAATGAATGACAAAAGATGAAGAGCTTTATCACTGTGCATCCAGATACATCTTGCCTGTATAACCTGGGATTTGCCTCCCTACTTAAAGGAATCACTTTTATGTGTGTTTATGATCCAAAGGATCATTTTGAGAAAACATGGATGAAAAATTTATAGAAGCACTGGCTTAACACAGAAATTCAGCCAAATGTCAGGGCAGGTTACCTCTTCACTCATGCAAGGAGTATGACCATGCAGCACAGGAGAGCATTGCCCATGGATTTTGGCTAGTTTTCCTCCTTTGGTGTCTCATTCCTGGCCTACATAACCTGCAGTTAAGGACTTTTCTGACTCCAGCACAATTCTTTTCAAGATGCAAGGAGTATGGTACTGTCAGCTTTGATACATATAGACCACTAAGAAAGAAGACCAGAGAAGAGTGGGGGTCTATTTTAAATTAATGCAATTTGAACTAGTTTCAGTAAAAATCAAGGGTTGAGCATCTGGGCTACTTAACTTGGTAGCCAAATCCCTAAATCCATGTGGTCTGCAGCTTCAAAGCTAGTTCAGTCAGAGTAGCAGAACAGGAAGACATCTGAATACACACTGTTGTAAATGCAGAACATACTTGGACCTTCAATATTATTCATTATCTAATAAAAAAAATCCATCATTTGCTGTCAAAATTAAGGGATAAGCATGCAGCTGGAAATAAAAAGCAACATTACCTGGTGACCTAAGCTAAGCTCGTTTTCATTTAAATTGCAACAATAAAAATGTCACAGGTGAGAGAGATAAAATTATTGTCCACATTTTGGAACAAAATTTGTTGAATCAAAAATCAAGACATCTGTTGTATTACTGCTATTTTCATCTTTGAACCATGTTGTCCCTTTATAAATCAGCCAGAGCAGAAAAAACCAGCAACATAGTTTATTCTTTCTTTGTCAGAGCCTGTTAGTTTTATGACTGTGTCAAATCCTGCCATTTAGTATCTGGATTTTTAATAAATATTTAGTACATGAGTTTGATGCTTTTGTGTGAAACTGTTTTCATTTTGTGCTGTCTAGTATAATATCTGGAGTCATGCTTCAGTTGTTATTGTGAATAAAGATTTACTGGGGAATGCTCAAATAAGGAAAGGCTGTCATGTTGCAGTGACAAATCTAATGTGTGAAACAATCTTCTCCCCATAAAAATAAAGATTTGTGTAGATATAATATCTTAAAATACAGCAATTAAATTGAAAACTATTTCAGGACAGCTGCTATCCAGAGAGCAGCTCTCTTATTTCATGGGAAAGATCATAATTTTATTTTAAAACAATATTTTTCTTTTTTAATTTTTGCCTCAAATGCACAAGAATACACACAGTGTGAGTCATATTTAGACAGATTAAGTTTTGCCTAATTTTCTCTGTCTTATTAACAAAGAAAACCAGATGTTTCTGATTACAGGCTTTAACTATAGACAAACCATGAAGAAACATAAAAAGAGAGCTGACCGGTATCAAGGCTGTCTAAAGAATGCCCAAAGGTCTGGTAAGTAGTTTTGGGTTTAGCTCAGTGGAAGTCTACCAATTAACTCCTTTGGGGTCCAGAACAAATTTATAGGAACAATTCATTTATGCTATAAACAAGCCTGCCTGTTACAGAAATTACCATTCTTTAGTGAGTTGC
Source organism: Anthoscopus minutus (assembly GCA_013399455.1). Taxonomy (NCBI): domain Eukaryota; kingdom Metazoa; phylum Chordata; class Aves; order Passeriformes; family Paridae; genus Anthoscopus; species Anthoscopus minutus. The sequence continues at coordinate 61,040 of VWYI01002137.1, forward strand.
ATAAGAAAGTACACTGATGTGTAGCAGTTTGAACATTCTCATGACATAAACGTTGTGTGAGCTTTTTCTTTTTGAGATAAATAGTTAATTAATTTTAAATAGTTGGCCCATAGGTGCTGAACTATAGAAATACTTGATTGTATAGCTGATCAAGATCTTCCCTTTTAGAGCACAGATATCTGAAATGAGCTGATCCACAAGAAAATGCAACTACACTAAACGTTAGCTGATGCTTCTAAGGAACTTAGAAATTTCTTTTCTGCAAGAGGTAAGAGATTTTGCTTGGGGAATATGTCTAGCAAGGGAAGTATGCCTGAACAAAAAAAAGGCCTATCCACTGTAGCCTATACTTTATCATCCACCAGGTCTGTCAGCCAATTTACTGACTCTTGTTTATAGAAGATGGTTTTCCCTCATAGAAGATTGTTTTTCCTCAAATGAAGAAGACTGCTTTTCAAGTGTTTAGTTCATCCTTGTGCCATATTTCAGCATTTTTGTTTCTTTAAACTGTGCATTTTAGCCTCCAGGTTGCACACATTTTCACGTGTTCAATAAACTAAAACAATCTAAGTACTTTTGGATTACACAGTTTTGAGACCACAATGTTGTTACTGTGTCTCTGCCTAGGAAATAATAGGGTTTTGTACATTTAGTGCAGCAATAGGCAACTGTGTTCATAGGAGACTACTTTTACAATGGCCACTTAGGGCTTTCAAGCTGGTGTTACTGCTCTGCTGGGTCTAAACCTTTGGAATCAAAACATATTTAGCAGTGGCCAAATCTGATCATTCAGAATACAAAGCCAAAGAAACAGTATGCGCTGCACTCAGCCACGGTACGAACTGCACAAATCTCAGAAGACAATAAATAGAAAAGTAATAACAGGAAAAAATAAGAGGAAAAAATAACACCCTAAATAGGTTTTACTGGCCATTAAACTTGAGGTGAGCTGTTTACACACCCAGATTCTTGTGAAGGAATGATATGCGGCTTCTCCACAGCCTGTGGCTAGAGCTGCTAATAGATACCTGCACATCTCTAAATCTAAAAAGCTTTGCAGTAATCCCATGAGGATCCCTTACCTCCTGTTTCAGAAATGTTCTCCATCTCATGGTGCATTTCTTTTGCTATATCTGTTTTAAAATCAAGCAACATTGTTTATGTTTAAGTGGATTGATACTCTGGGTAGCATATGTAATATAAAGCACTGAGAACCTGTGCAATGATTTCAGCAACTTTGTGTAAGATAGATGGCCAAAAAATAATCATAACAAGTCAATAGATTAAGATGTACAATAAATTTAGCCTTATATCTCAGTAAGGAGAGAGTGATTCTAGTAGAAGTAGCTAAGTGGCTCCATTGGGCTCATGGCAGATTTTCTTGAAGAGTTCAGAGAATAAAAGAGTAAGTTTAATAAGCACTACTGGAAAAATATGACTGCCTTCTTAGGCCCATTCCCTTCTGCTTAAATCTTGTTTGCTGGGTACAGTTTTCTTCTCATGCAATAGAGTCAACAGTCTTCATGGAGACCAAATGAAGAAAACCTGAAATATCAACAGGCCAGCCCAATAAAATTGAACAGGAGGTGGGTTTATATGTTCTGCCTCTGGGCTGAGCACTGACAATTTAATTTTTACAGATCTACCCACCACCTGCAACAATTCTGTGTATGAGTGACTGGTACCATTCTGTGCCTTCCTGTCAGTTGTCATTACCACCAATTTCTTTTTTCCTTCTTCTTCATATATGTGGCATAACCCTTAAAATATTTACTACTCCTTAGGACAGTTTCTGACTACTGACTTCCTTGCCTGGCTCATTACTGCATCTGTCTATGCTGTGATCATCTTGATCTAAATTCACTGACTTGATAGAAAGAGAGAGCATTTGGCAATACATTTTTATATCTGGATTTTCCAGTTGATATTGAGAGAAATTTTAAAAACACGTAAAAATATTAAATATTTCAAGCTAGAAGGAGATAAAATGTGTTATTCAAATGTGAATTTACACCCTTTTATATACCCTTGACTATATTTGTTGATTTCCTCTTTCTGTGTGTAAAGAAATAAGTAAAAAAGTTTGAGATACCTAATTTTAACGAGCAACAACAGTAAACATCAAAGCCCAAATGGCTTATTCGTCAGTCAGCTCTTTTTGCATTGTAGTTGGATGGAATTTTGTAACACCTGCAGTTTCATTTGCATTCTCATACCCTTCTCTACAAAAAGAGAAGGGAATGAGATCTGTCATCAAGTGTCTCACACAGGGACTGTTATATGTTTAATATTTTTGGCACTTCTATCTTCCTTATAAAAATATCTAAAAATGTCTTTTGAAACAAAAGCAAAAGGTAAGGAAATAAAAAAGTAATGCTAAAAGGTCTATTTGGGACAGGTTGGGACAGGTGCTGTGAATCAGAAGAGTTTCACTAACTCCTACATTGCTTCTGAGCTAGGAAGGAGGTTTTTACTGGTGTGAGTAAAAAAGTCAAGTACTTTTAAAGGAGCTAACTTGAGCAGTAAGTTGAACAATTCCAGGTTTAAATGTGTTTGGGTAGTTCTTCTCCACCTACTACATGTGGCCTGAGGGAAGGGGATGAAAAGCCATAAGACAGCGTACAGCAAATAAAACCAATAAAATGAGCAGTGTCTGTAGAATTGTATTACACACATCTTTGGAGATCTGTAAAGCCCACGAACCACTGAAGTGGCTGGAAAGCAACATTAAGCTGAGGCAGAGAAAGATGCCCTCTACGAAGAGAAGCAGAATAAGCTTTGATCGACAAGTTTATATGAAAAAAATTAGTTTTACTGCCATGGGTACAATGAAATTGTCCAGTCTCTTTTTTTTTCAGCTTTTATGAGAGAGCAGTGCTATAAGATGTGCCATATGCAATCTTCATAAAAACATCTTGATATTTTATTAAAAGGTCCAGATCTGGCTTCAAAAGGAAATGTAGCCTCCCCATTCACAAAAATTTCCTCCTGGTAGCACTTTTTTTATGTATACTCTTTGCCCTCTTACCACTTTTTTACCAACTCTTTATTTTTCCTTTGGAAAAACACAGTCCATATGGTTAACATTTTATCCACAAACATCTTGAGAGGGAATAAAAATCTCTGTCAACGTTTTTAATCAACACTTGACCACATGCATTTCTGCTTGGTCTCTAGCAGTAATGTTTGAAATCACCTTACTAGGAAAACCCTGATAGATTCAACAGAGACAGGGAGGATAAGAGTCAAAAGTACTTTTTTACATCTGAATGAAAGGCACATTGAGATGTTCAAGTTTTTTTTTTTTTCCTTCTTTCCTTTCTCTTATTCTTTTCCCATTTTTGGGCAAAATTTTTTCAAAGCTAACTGACACTTTTCCTTTCACTGTCTTAATGTTGTTCCCATGGCACTAAGGAAAATTTATGTTAACCAAAAAAAACAAAATCACTCATTAAGAGGTGAAAGGAGACCTGCATGGTACCAGGCTCTACTGCATCTGTCTAGCACGGGGTCACTCTACAATGCTCTGTAACATCTGGCACTGGCCACTCTGAAAAAGGATGGTGGATTAGATGGACCAAGGATGTAATCCACTTTGACAAGATCTATGTTCCTGTGACTCAAGGAACATAATCCAATTATTCAAAGGAGTGGGCACACCACGTATAAAAATACAGACTCTTATGTTAAGTTTTCATTTGAAGCAATATAAATGCAATGTGTGTTATATTTAAAGACTGTGTTGATGATATGTCTGTTCAAATCTTATTTGAAACATTTTTTTTAAGCATGAATTTGTGTGCATTTCTGTTAGGATTTTTGCTAAAATGGTAGAATAGCTAAAATGTTATACCTGCCCCCCCAGACATATATATTGAAATGTTTATTGGCCCACAATTTTAATGATAATGTTACATTGAAGCGGAAAACATAGAAGTAGATATTTTTAAAGTGTAGCCCTCTCCACACCTAACTCTAAAATACAGCAGAGAATACTTGTTGTTAAGTCAGAGGCAGAAAAAAAGCCCTTTTTTCATGTCTCTTCAGTTTTTTCTCTTTTTTTTTGTTTTTTTTTTTCTTTTTGTGGGGCGTTTTTTTTGTTTGTTTTGGGGGGTTTTTGGTTGGTTGGTTGGTTTTTCTGGTTTTTGGGTTTCTTGTGGTTTTGGCTTTTTTGTGGGTTTTTTTTTTTGTTTGGTTTGTATTTGGGTTTTTTTAATTTTTATTTTGCTTTGTTTTGGTTTTTTTTTTTTAGTTTGGCAGCTTTGTTTTGTTAGTTGGGGTTTTTTTTTCCAGTGTATGTATTTATTTAGTTTTCAGTCTGACCTTAGTTGCTGCCTTAGTTAATGAAGAAAAATCTTTGAACATTGAGTGGATTCTCTTGGAAACAGAGAGGTGAGTGTGTGGGCTCCTGTCTGACTGCAAATTGCAACCTCAGAGAAAGCACTGAGAATCTCTGTTATCCTCAAACAGCAAGAAATATCCAACTAAATTATCAAATACATATGGAGTGGGCAAACAACTTATTGGGAGAAGGCAGTGCATGGTCAAGGGAAGGAAGAAGGAAGGATAGCAAACAAAATGTGTGCATCCACAATTTTCCCTTAGAAAATTAAGTTAATAGTGAATCTGTAACCACCATGGGTCATTAAATCATCAGCTAGTTTAATCCTTGCCATTTTTTCAGCACTTTAACTCAGCTGTGAATTGGTCCTTGACTTTAGTATCGCTGGCTTTTTTTCTCAGGCTATGTGAATGATTTGTGATTTTAGAGGCATAGAGTGGCAGACACTCATAATTATGCCTGGATACAGCTCAAATTAATTTGTATATCTCTTTTCCACAGATTAAAAAGCTCTCTATACAGCAGTCAGGTAGTTCTTCTGCGCTTTCCTATACACTGCTTGCTCCAGTACAGCTTTCTCCAGGTTCATTGAAACAAAGGAAACTTATCTTTTATAGTCAAATCCCACCTGAAAGCTCACCTCTGTCAGAAAGTTGGTAAGCTGGTAGTCAAGTAATAATCTTCATAACTAAGGCTTTTTTGAGACTTTCTGAACATTTTAGGAGCAAAATATGCATGATTAAAATGTGCATGTTATCAAAAAGGATTTACCAACTTGGAATAGTGTATTTCTCACTTCTGAGATGTCTATTTTGTGGTTATCACAAATAATCACAAACAGTTGTATAACAGCAGCACTGAGAGAAAAGGATTTACTGTTATTAAAAAGGATCTAACATAAAATCTCCTCTGCAGAAGGAAAAAATTTAACTTATACAGAAAATCAACAACTTGTTTCTGAATATCCCACATAAGCCATTTACCTAGCCAGGTACGCAGAGTTTATTACTTGCAGTCTCTGGGTCACAACTCTTTTGACTGCAGTCCCAGCAGTAATATCTAGAGTTGTACAAATTTTTCTACTGAATAGCTGAGAAGACAGGAATCAAAACTCAATCTCATGAACCACATTTCCTCTTGAAACATTCTGAACCCATTTTAAGGCACCCTTACATTGCAAAGCATATGATGACTACCTAGCAAGCAGAAAGACCTAACACTATAAGATCATAGTGGGGTATTTCCTTCACATTTTAGCCTGATTTCAACAGATGCTGGTGTAAATCACACAAAAACATCCACAGCATTGACTAAGTTTCTAGGAGTAATGCACAATTGGTACTGTAGTAACAGAGAGCTGAGCTACACCTGATCTGAGCATCTTTTGGAGACCTACAGAAAGTCACCTAAACAAAACCAGTAATTCTACCCATGATAGCACCATCACAGTAATAATCTGATCACTGTTACAGTTCCTGTTGCCCCATCTGTTTGATGTCATTCTTATGTACAGAACAGCAAACTGGGACATAAAAATATGACTCCTGAGTGTCAGGAAAAAAAAGTTGGACTCTTCAATTAAATTCTAATCTCGTCTTCCTCAAAACCCTGGTACTTAGTAACTTTTTAAAGATACTGTTCATGCAAACTTCGCATTGATTTGTATCTCAAATTCAGTTTCATTGATACGGTTGCATTGATACTCATTACTCAGAAAAAGATTGTTAGCTCTGAAGTAAAGATGCAAAAACTTGTTCATAAGAAACAAATCAAAAGTAATGCAATTAATTGATCCCTTTATTTCTCTCCAGCCTCCTTTTTCAATTTTCAGTTTTATCTGAGCAAGTTGACATCACATGTGCTGGATGCTCATTTTCTAAGAAAGCCTTGGCTTAGGACGTGATAACCCTACTTCGTCCTACATGCTTCAGCCTCTGTTCCTTTGCTTCTACACCTGTGTATCTAATGGTAAAACTTATATTCTTTTAGCCTTCAATCTCATGTTGAGCTGTCCCTCACTACAGAAGTCAATTCTTTCTTGACAGATACCTTCAATCATTGTGTTCACATAGGTCTCTAGATATGACATATGACATAGGAGACATATGAATAACTGAAAAATTTGAACATGGATTATATGTTCTTTAGACTTCCTTTTTACTGGTAATAAATTATTTTGATTACATTATAGCATTAACCTAAATTTCATTGTGATCAGTGGAAAATGCAGGTGTAACAGGAGACATGCTAGACAGAAATGAAGCCTCCTGCATGTCTGCTATGCTCATATCCACTGGTTTCCATTAAAAATGTTGTTTGTGGAAACTCTTCTCATCAGATTCATACAGGGAAGAATACACAGAAGTAAATGCCAGCTGACACACCAGAGGCAATAGTGCCTGTTTAATATATTGCCATCTTAGATATGTTATTAAAGGTACTCTAATCTAAAAACCTATATATAGAGACCTGGTTTAGCATTCTGGAAAAGTCTCTAACAGAATCTAGTCAGGAATAATCTTTTGTTTATTTGTTTTAAAATCTCATTCAGTTTTCAAATCTAACTGCTAGAGGTATTCAAGGAGACCAGTCCCTTATATTTCAATATTATTATATTGTCATTATCCATTATCTTTGCATTGCTGCTTTGTTATTCAGATATTTATTATTCCTACTGAAGAGCATTGAACATTCAAGACAAAGCTAATGTTATGTTTAGAGTCTGAGTGCAGAAACAACAAAACATTTCCTAATGTAGTTTCCCCTTCTCTTTCAGCATGATAAATAATTACACTGTGATAAATAATTACATCATGATAGAAAGGCTCTTCAGACAACAGTGTTTTTTACCTTTTTGTTAGAAAAGTTGTTTTCAATGCTTTACATGCACACAGCCTCAACAATTCAAAGTCAGTTTGACCCCTCACCCAGATTCTTCCAAACTCTGTGGGCATTAACTTTTGCAAGAGGCAACCTCTGCTACTGAGGCATATCACTGCTGTTATCTCGTGTATAAAAAAACAGGCTGGTAAGAAGTTCATTCAACAGGGAACTCATCATCCAGGGGGAAAAGGAAGTCAATATGGACTCAGGTATTGCCCTTCTGAATGTGAGCAGTCCCTTATCTTGCATAATGCATGGGCCTCGTAATCCTCCTGCTCACATTTCTTATTCAGTTAATAACGACTCACACTTACGGAGCTCTAAAATGAACATCCATGGAGGCAGAAAGCAAAATGACTGGGAAAGAGAATTAAAGCCCTGATTGTTACAGATTGGCACTACCTGGCACTAAAAACTGAGGCCATCACTTGGATAAGAAGGCAAAACTACAAAGCCATTTTCTTGGGTAGAATTCATAATTACATGAACAAAAATGTAAACCAGTGAGACAATTCCCAGTAACTGCAGGGTGGATCATCATGGGTTTATGGATTCTATGGGTTACTGTTTGGATTTTCTGTGCCTTTTCCCTTTGCCCTTCCCTTTCTAAAGAGCTAAGAAAATGGAGTTGTAAGAGAAAAGGAAAAAACCAGAATAAGTTAAAACATTGTGACTAAATGAACTTGGCAGCAGTCCAGAAAAGCTGATATCAGAGTATGGAGACAGGAGGCTCTGATGGCTGCAGGCTCTGGCAGCTAAGGTGGGTCATCTATCAGCCAACAAGACAATTTTAATGGATGGCATATAAAGAGTTCACTGCCAAAATTTCGTGGGTGGGACAAGGAAATGCTTGTGGCACTAATGCTCTTTCATCTGCTGGGCTCAGCACCAGCAGCAGAGGGCTGGGGGCAGTCACCAGCCAGGCGTGACCTTCCTTGAGGCTGCAGTTGGACACACTCACTTAATTGTCAGCAGATGAACATGAGGAACAGGAGTCTCACAAATTCTCATCTTTGGTGCAGATCCATTCTTAATGTTGGCAGTAAACATCCATTTGGAGTAAAGACTAGTCCACCATAAAGCTTGTGATAAACCTGCTCCTGTGTGCCTGGCTATTGCCTGGCTGGCCAAGCAGGCTCAGGCTGGGCTTTCAAAGTTCGCCAAAGCTTCAGTAACAAGAACTACAAGGAAAAGGTGTGCCTGTCACAGAAACTTCTCAGCTCTCACAAGCACAGACATAGTTAAGCGCACGAAATTTTGTAGTTTTGGAATTTGAAATAACTTTATGCATTGCCTTTTGTGCTTAACAAAACATATCAGCTCTGTACATTCAAGTTTTAGTGAAGATATCATGCTACATTAACATTTTTCCTGTTCGAAAGATAAATATGGTGGCAGCAATGACATTTTGCCGGCATTTTTATAGTAATATCTACAAAAAAATAGTATTGAGCAACTATTATCCCATGGTGGACTAACTTTTGAGTCAATAACAATTTCTATTGATAGGAGGCACACTTTTCCGTGTTTACAGTATCTGTAAACCTACTAGCATCCTCTGTCATACCAAATCTCAGATATATTTCGTTTTATGGGTTAACTGCAGCCTTCTGAAGACAGGGAGCTAGCTCATTTATTATCTTTTCCTCCCAAATATGAAAGAAGGACAATTTTACTCCTTAAACTGTTTTCCAAAAAGCTTATTTGCAGCAACAATCACTTGTTTCTTTGCTATATAATTTCCATAGCAACAGTGCTTACCATGAGAAACAAAGCCCTAATTGACTACCTACAAATGTTAAAGAAAGAAAGTAATCTGTTGCAAACAATTTTCTGAACCAATAAATCACTTCCACAATTCCTTTTAATATTTTGGGGAAGAGCATTGGCACATTATAAGTTTCTCTGGTTTTTTATAGGAAACACAGCCAATGAGACAGTATGGTTTTGCACATACTTTAATTTACAAAATATTTAATTTTCAAAATGACTCCTTAGACAATGTATGTACTAATATAATCAACTTTTAAGAAACAACAGTTTGTGGAAACTAGGATTATTTTTCTGCTAATTACTAGCTTGGAAAGGAAGCAATATTAATATCAATTTCTCAGAGCAAAACTTCAGTCAGTCTCTGAAGGGATTCGTGTAATTCCCATTATGTCTATATCAATTCAAGCAGGAAAAAAAGGACTTCTTACATCCCTAGGCTTCTAATGTTCTTATTGGGGATCACAACTTTCAACTCTCAAAGTATAGAGGAAAGTTAATATGTGAGCAGGATCACCACAGTGCATGCTTTGTCCAGCTAGAAAATTAATTAACTAATTGCATAGTAAATGTATTCATTTCTGGGAATATCAGAAGTAAAGCATAAGTTTCCACTTTCTCAGTAACTTTCATGGCAATTTTTCTTGCCTGAAGGTTCAGGGACTGTTTTTGCTCTTTATAAATGAGTAGACTGTGCATTAGGGACTAAGGATTTAGCAGGAAGAATGTTGCTAATGTAGCCAGCCCAAAGATGCTGTATTATATCCTGAGTATTAAGTTGTCACAGTTTCCATCGCTGAAATCAGCAAACGGATGATTTGTTTCCACAACCTCTGTTCAACCTGATGTCTTTGTTCCTTGCTTTGGGTTCCCAATGCATTGTCTCTGCCCTGTGCTGAGGTTTTTCTGCTTCACAGCAGTCTCTCTTTTTTCCATTTCTTTGTTTTTCCCTTATCCCTGATACCAGCCACTAACTTGCTTTCAGCTGCAATCTCAGAGGGAAGAGACCAGCTGCTCCTTTCTCCATCAATCCTCTGAGCTCCTCAAACCAGTGCCAGCAGATATAAGAAGAGACATGATGATCTCCTTCAGATGTCATGAGTTGCTCCTCTGGTTCCTCAGGGCCTGGGAGGAACAGACTGTTCCTGAATTACAAGAAGTATGCAGAGGAGGATAGGGAACTTCTCATCCCAACACATATCCCCACAGGGCAAAGGACATGTCCCCTAAGCAAAGGTGACTCAGAAGGCATAATACATAGAAAATACTGTAGTTCAAACCATACAGCAGCAGCAAAGAAATTATATTAATTCACTCTTCAGATTAGAGTCACATTTAGATTCACGGTGAAATATAAGCAAGAGATGCTTTTGCTGTTAATGACCTCCAGTGGAATCAAAAACCTGAGAATAATTTGGTAGAGGACAGAAGATCCCCTTTTCCAAGCAGTCTGAAAGACTCTAATAGGGTTTGTTCAAACTTCTTCCCACACTGAGACTGGGATACAGAAACTTAAGGTTTGGCACCCAAGAACTTTTCACACAGCCTCTCGCAGTATTCAGTAGAAAAAACTACTCACTGCTTAAATGAAAAGCAAACAGAACAAAATTAAAAGAACCATTGGCTTTGATGCTTCAGATTTTAAAACTAATTTTAAGCCTCACTGGCTCCTCTCTTTTATTCAGGTTGAAAAAGTTGAATTATATTGATTGATGTGCCACCTGCTGTAATCCTTACCTCTACGGCAGGGTTTATTCCTTAAACAAACTTTTGTTTAAAAAAACCCCAAACATATATATACCAAATACCCATGAAAACTATATCCTAAAATACACATATATCCTCTATGGCAATCATTCACATCAGCTCCATTTTATTTACTTTTTTCTAAGCTACTGCCACAACACATTTATTTTATGAACAGGGATGTTTGACTTGTGTACATCCAGCCAATGCCTAGGTCAATAGCAAACTGTTTTCTCCAGACACTGACATTTGGATTTCAAAATACCAAGGCATTCAAAATTCAGTATTAATCTTCACAAACATCTGTCAGGTAACCCTTTATCCTGGTGACATATCTATCAACCTTGTGGTAAGACTAGCAGAGCACTCTCTTCTCTCTTTATATTTTTTAGAAATTAATTTGATGTTTCAATGCATCTACAAGAGGCAATCTGGCTTTACCAAAGGTGTCTCATTCCCTTGCTCTAAGCATAGCTCTCTGTGCTGCAAGGCTCTTGGTAGCTCCTTTTCATGTTTGTACACCAGCCTGTGCTTGAATAGGGTTCTTTACCATGAAGGTGTGAAAAAGAATGCAGAGACTGTCACGTAGAGTGGCATTGTTGATATCTGACGATCTTTTTCAGAGACAAGGGGAGGCTGGGCTTAGGCATAGAGCAATGAGTGTGTAGGCTGCCAGGGAAGATGAGGACAAAGGGTGCAATATGTGTGGGGAGGACAGAGCTTCTGCCTGCCCAGTCTCTGCAGCTCACTGAGGAAACAGCAGGGGAGGCACAGGAACATCACTACGCCAAGACTGTCCTGAGCAGCCCTTCTATGGAGAGCTCTGCTGCAGTCAGCTCATAGAAGTTTTCAGCACAAGGAATAGTTAAATATTAGAAAATGATTAGGCAAAGAGAAGAGAAGCATAAAACAACACACAGACAAAGCAGCTAAAATAGTATTTGCTACATAACGTGAAAGAGTACTCCTTGGGCTTCTCTCCCTGTAAAGATCAGTAATAGAGCAAAGACAGTAAAGATATCAAAATACCTTCAGTATTGTTTTTTACCAAAATCTTTTCTTCCTCTTACCTACTGCACATTAAATTAGTCCCCTAAAGACCGAAGTGAAAAAGAATAAAGAGATAACTGTGGATAAGCAAGTGGGCAGAACTATTATTGATATTTCATAAGGGCAAATGGAGACTCAGAGATTAAAGATCCTTTGTTTATTGGTTTTCAGGGAAAGAAAAAACCTAGCAGTCTGAGCCAGAACAAGTTTTATTTTATTTTGCTCTGCTTTGAGCAATGCCACCTCAGTTGTTCTGAGAAATTCTAAAGGTTTCCTCTCAGGAAAAGTGCAATCACTATTCCTCCCAGGGCAGGTCTATATACACACACTCACACATATATGTCTTCATGTACATCTGATGTATCTGCAAGTGCCACCAGAGTGTTGGTGACTGAACACATATAAAACCCTAAGGCTTTGCAATCTAAGTAGACAAGATAAAGGATTAAGAGGATGAGATCTCCCTTGGCAAATTCACACAGCTGAAAGTAAAGGGAAGCTAGAAGCCCAGGAGTGAGAAGTATCTTGTATGCTTGATCTGTTCTTACTCTCCTGTAGGAATTCACTGAGCTTTAAAGACAGGATGAGGAATACATAGGCCTTTGGTTCAATCTACTACAGCCATTCCCGTCAAGTGTTTTAATTCCACTTTTGTCTCTGTGACTGAGTCTGGCTCTTTACTGCAAAGTGGTAAAAACTAACAAATTAGAAAATGCTGAAGCAGCCTGTCCTCTCTTAATGCTTTAGTTCAGGCAACTGCATTTGGAAATTTAGACCTCAAGTGTTCATATTGGTAGAATGTTGGTCTACCAGGATTCAAGTTGCCAGCGCATAAAAGGCAGTATGGTCTATTGGCCAGCTGACACATCAGAAGCAGCATCTGATATGCACCTTATAACACACTTCTCGCTGCTTTCCAAAGTTCAGCACACCCTTCAGCTCAATACCAAAATCAGAATTAATACATGATCTGAGGGCTGGTAGTAGCTGAGTCCTTAGTAGTATCCAGAGAGTAAGGTTTTCTGGGATCAGTGTGTGCTGGCTGAAAGGACAGAAGGAAGCAGCCTCAGGCTGTCAGAGGAGGTGCAGATTAGACATAAGGAAGAATTTCTTCCATGAAAAGGTTGTCAAGGATCATAATGGAGTAGAGTCACGATCTCAATCATCATCTCAAGTATTCAAGAAACAACTTGATGTGGCTCTGTGCTGTGGTCTAGTTTATATGGTGGTGTTTGGTCAAAAGTTTGACTCAGTGATCTTGGAAATCTTTTCCAACCTTAATGATTCTATTATTCTGAAGGCAGTTCTCCTACCTAAAATTAACTGGTTTTTTCACTTTGTAATTCACTTTTTGTGAATTGTGAATTGAAAATACTTGTGTTGTATGAGTTAGCTGTTGTCTCACCTGTTAGCTTCTGCTAGAATTTCTTATCACAAGTTACAGATTTCAAATAGCAAGTGAGCTGAGAAGTGATAGCAAGATGTCAAGCTTCGTTGTTCTTGTCCTCTGCTGCCTTTGATGTTGCAGAATGTTTTATCACAGATAACAGTGGAGCACTTTGGTTCACTGCAGATGTCACTTCTGCCCTGAACAGGTCCCACCAGTTTTTCCTCATCCTGCCCTACACTCATTGTGCCTGGGCTAAAATATAATGCTTTTCATCTCAAACAACACTGTTTCAGAACAATAATAATTCTGCCTTCACACTAACAGGAACCCCTCTTTTACACCACAGAGAATATAAGTGACTGTGGGGTTTGGTGTGATTTTTTAATTTTTTTTTCCAAAGATTTCCAAAGATTTCATTGCTATTTTTTTCATTTGTTTTCCAATCGAACTTACTGGGGACAAACTGAGATGTAAGGCATGATCTGGGGGATGAAGTACTAGAGGCAAGGCAGTGCAACTATCTACTCAGTGCTAGATGAGCACAATATTAGGACAATTAGATTAAATAGTTGGAGTGAGTCAAATAACCTTTCCTCATTTGCAAGAAACAGCTTTGTTCCTGTGATTCAGTTGATTGCTCAGTAAAGGTTGTGTAGCTCATTTGCTGTGTTTTTTACACCAGAAATTAATAAAAGAGGCCAGAGTGTTCTACTTGGTGACCCACTGGTAAGCAATTTTAGCTACCTGCCTACTATTTGAATGAAGGCTTGCATGACTGAAGCCATTCAGCAACATGGTAAGGAATGATACATAAAGCCACTCAAGAGTGTCAATCATGCCTTCAAAGAGCTTGTTCCAGAAATAGTTGTGTGTCCCTCAGCACCTCCATCTTCTCAAAAAAACCCTGTATAGCAAGCCACTACTGAATTATAGAGTTGACCTCTGCTGAGAGGTGGAGAGAGGGTTGTTGCTTTGTTTTGGTTTATTTTATATACAAAACATGACTGCAAACGAGAAGAAAATGCACATATTCAACTCAGTATACCAATCCAGCGTGACTTATATGAACAGCATAAAAAAAATTAGGAGGAAGAAAGTCTTTCAAACAAGATGCTGTCCTGTCTTCACTGTCTTCTCAGAACAGAGAAAACTACAAGCCTTTTGGAAGCACATCTTTTTTAGCCAGTTTTACCCAGCAATTTAACCAACCTCCATGTACTTATCTAAGACCCCTGGCATCCTGAGTATTCAATCCATGCTGCCACTGCCCTCTGACCTATACGTGCAGATGTCCCTCACAAGGAAAGAAAGGCTTGTGGGAGATATAGACAGGTGCCCATGCAGGTCTTTCCCCTGTACAAAACTGGGGTCCAGCAGTCCTGAATCTCTCCCCTCTTTAAATGCAGCTATTTTTAGAGGACTGTAATGAAGAGAAGGGATTTGACTATGTCTGAGGAGGTTTGACAAGCTGTAATTGCTTTCTAATCTCTTAACAATACATGCTTGAAATTATGCATGGGCTTAAGTGATTCTCTGAACTTGGGCTACAGTGGAAAATCAAGTAAATGGTTTGGAAGGATGTCTTCATAGATGAGGATATTAAATACATAAGGTTAGAATAATCAGGCAGTGATAGATGCCTCAAGTTGTGCTGCACATTTATCTCTTCTGTTTCTTTCTGTTTCCCATTTAAATTTAAAAATATTTTCACGGTTTCAGGGCTTTTTTCCCCTAGACAGCTCTCCTGTAAGTGATACCAGAAAGCCCTACCATGACATGCATGCGCTAGAGTGATACAAATCTTTTGTTTTCCTTTCTCTGGGTTACCAGAATGGGCTTTTATTTTCAGTAATGCTGTACGCTCTTTCAGATGACAATAATGTAAATTGATGTATACCCTGAAAGGATAAATAAGGGTACTGACACATAGAAGCTGATTGACAGGAACTCTTTAAGCGCTGTCATATGGCCGACATGTCACTTAGAGATCAAATTCTTCTCCTGCCAGTAAAAATTACATTCATGCCTCATGTGGATTTTAGCCTCTCTATAGCACCACAGCTCCATTCACAAAATTTACTATGAATACTGTACATTTAAAGAGATTGGACAAAAATCTTCTGTGCTTGGTTGACTCCTGCTCCATATTTGTGTCAGCTCTGCCTGCAGAACACACACCTCTACTGGTCCACAGACACATTCAATAATTTATAAGGAAACACACAAATAGTGAGTTCAGTTGGGCATATCATAGCAGTACATGAACCCTTCCAGATCTTTTGTTGGTGCAGGATACCCAGAAGGTACCCTTTTAGAGACAATTTTTATCATTTAAACCCATGACGAAAAACATAATCGTGTAATTATGTAATAAAGACATTAGTCTGCTGAAAGTATTTAGAGAAACTTGTGTACAGTATCATCATAGCTCAACCTGGAAGTTCAAGGAAGAAGCAACTGCAATTTCATCTCTGTTAAAACACCTTTCTATAGCTCAAATTATTACAAATGCAATTATGATTATTTTTAATTCAGTGAATTGTAGGATGGTTTGTGTTGGAAGGGACCTTTAAGATCATCTTCTTCTAATTCCCTTGCCATTGGCGGGGACATTTTCCACCACAACAGGTTGCTCAAAGCCCTATCCCATTTGGTCCTGAACACTTCCAGAGGTGGGGCATCCATAACCCCTCTGGTCAACCTGCTCCACTGTCTCACCACTCTCACAATAAAGAGTTTCTTCCTAAAATCTAACCTAAACCTACCCTCTTTCATTTTAAAGCTATTACCCTTTGTCTATTTTTTCTTGGACCAAAACTGTGCCTTTTTTTTTGAAGGATACTAACAAGATGTTTTGCCTAAAATAATAATCCACCTCCAAGTCACTGTTATTAAGGAGACTGAATTTAAACTTGGTTCCTGATCATGACAAACATTTAAATGTCAAGTACATACACCATCATTCCATGTCAACGGTTCCTTCATTTAATATTGCCATATTCTGCACTACAGGATGCTTTGTGAGTTGAACAAGCTGGTGCCATGTATGCAAGTTGTGCAAAGCTGCAGGCCAGTGCAGAAGAAAGGTGCCACCAAGAAGAAAGGAGCATTCCTCCCCCAAGGAGAGCTTGGCATGGATTTGGTATGCCAGACCTGGGGAGTTGTACTCTCCCTCCCTCCCTCTTTGTGGTCACATTATTTGTCAGAGGTGTGTCAGAGCCCAACAGTCACCGTGGGAAGGAGTGAAATAAAGCATATAGACAAGAGACAGAGGCATTTGTGCATGGCATGAGGTAGAGGAGGGCTGGAAGAATTTGAAGATAGATTGGCTGTTGCAGAGGCAGTTCCCGTTCTGAAACCATTGGCATAGAGGCGAGAGAGGTGGAAAGCCAGTGCCACACAGGACAAAAAGGCAGGGGTGTGGAAGCCAGCATTCTGAAAGCATTGATGGAAGGAGGGAAGGCATGGATGTGGGGGCTCCATTTTGCATATTGGAAAAAGAAGGAAGCATTGATCAGCACACACAGTGTCTGGAGATCTGAGGTTTGATGACACCAAAGGAAAAAACCAGTATAGGACAGAAAGGCATTTAGCAATGGAAAGTAAGGCACCAGCATGTACAGCACATCAGAGGCAGATTTAGCAAAGGGAAGACTGCAGAACTAGCATTTTATTGCTATTTCTGTTCACTGTGCAAATACAATATAGTAATCAGCTAATTCTTAATCTTGCCTGCTTATTAACTTTCCATCTAATTACATGATACAAAACTTGAAATTAACAGAACATTTATGTATTACAGATTTGTTTATTGAAGGTTCCCTACAGCAAGCTGCAAAGGAATTATTCAAAAATTTGAAGTGAAACATTGATTAAGAAATCCTTAGGAAATAAAGTCATTACTCAAGGGAACAAAATCCACTTCAGGGAAGCTCTGAAGATCTGGCAGTCATCAGATTTGTTAAAATCTAACTTAAATTCAATAAAGTTTTCATTAAATGAATGCACCTGTTCTGCAGCAGCTGAATGCTCACAGGAAACCTTGGAAAACATACAGCTTAGAAGGAGTTCTACCAAATGGCCTATATTTTATCTTTCTTCCACATAATGATACAAAAAGCAACATCTTTGCTTCTCAGAAGTTCATCTGTCTCTTCTCATGATGATTACCCATATGAAGTCATACTTCTCGTGACGACAGTCATTTTACTAGAACTACATTTGATGCTGAAAACAACAGGGAATTAGTCACAGATGCTGATGGACTCTTAAGAAGCAAAGTGTTTTCATGGAGAGGCTCCCCTGTGATGAAACCAGGACAATAAAAGATCCAACACTACTGGCACACAGAACAATAATGACATAAAGAAGAGTGCTCTGTGACGTTTTCCTGGACGTCATACATGATTCAAAAATAGACTAGTGTGTTTTGAAGAGAACACATAACAAAATAAAAGAAAATATGTTGCTGGGAAAATTCTCTTGTAAGATCCTGCCTTTGATAGAGCACTTCAACATATTAAATGCATGAGAAATAAATAGAAGAAAATAAATAGTAAGATATTATTTTTCAGATAAAAAAATGCACAATTTGAACAAAGGACAGAAAAACTGTGATCTGTTCTTTCAAAATGTGTTAAGAACTTTTGCCCTGTTCTTAACAAAAGGTAGAGAATGAGATTAAAACACTTGGACACTTGCCTCTTAGGAAGACAAACTTTGGTGGCAGCATCTTGGCACCCCTCCCCACCCCAGCTATTTGAGGATGATTGTCCTTCTTACCATGTAAATCACCAGCCCATTGCCATTCCCTTTCCATTTTATCGGCGTTCAGAAGCCAAGTGCAAAGCAAGTCTAGCCCACCAAACCAGCCAGCCTGCAAACACAGCCTGGTCCTATTGCACACAAGCAATCTTCTGCTTTCCTGGCAAAACAGCTGAGCAGTCTTCAAAAGAATGGATTTCCTCCACTTCAGCCATGAATATATTACTTCCTCAACATCTTCTTCCCCTGCCCAAGCCTAACACTGCAGGCTTTCTCAGCACAACCAGCTGGACACCAGGGCCCTCTCTTACTGCTGGGATAATTTGTAACCCTGTGGTGTCAGGAACACTGCCGCCTCAAAATGTCACTCCTAATTACCTCTTTTCTCATCTAGTTCAACTTGAAGAAAATTTTTCTTCTGAAATGCATTACTCACAGGAATAAAGAATCAGGCCAAAACCACATTATCAGCAAAAAAGTGAGAAGTTTTGCACAGCATCAGGGTTACAATCCTTCTCAGAAACAATAATAACTACTTTAGAGAAAAATAGATGCTCTCCTTCCCTAGTTGAGGCAGTAGACAACTCTATTGAAATCAAAGCAGTAAATGTGCTTTGAAATTTTGAGAAGTACTTTCACAGCAATTTTCACAAATTGATCTCCTTTTCTAAAGCACTGCAGAGTGTTGAGATCATTGCTGTTGAGCAGAAAGAGTTAAGTGTAGCAGCACTACAGAGCTCTTATTATATGCTGACAATGATGTTTTGACTTCAGTGCTCTCTTCGTACTATGTTGTCTGCCTGTCTGCTCTGTGCTGAAAGTTCTTCTGAGGTTTGAAAAGACAAAGGTTCTAAACCCACTCCAAGCAAAATCACCATTGACTTCCACAGGCATAAGAGAAGCCTTCATAAAAAGACGATATTAGAAAATACAAAAAAACCCCTTTATGAAATATCACTTATATTCTTGAAAGCTGTATAATCCAAATTCTATAATCCAAATATGTTTAACAACAGGAGTAATAACTATCTTATCTTACAAAACAGTGCCTCTCTTCAATTTTTGAAGTGCAGAGCTAAGTGCCAAATGATATCTCTGATGATAAATGACAAACTGAATCTTGACCAGCAGGATATACTAATTTTACAACTACTGGCCTCTTTTGAACACATTGGTTCATCTGAACAAGTAGGCATCATCCATCAGGAGCTAAACTTAGACCAGAAATTTTGTGTATGGCAGGAAATAAAGAGATTGTTTCACCACTGAGGATAGGTGGGACCATTAGGACACTGATCAAATTATCCCAGATTTGTAGTCTTTATGAAATAGTTCCTAAACTCAGTCTGATACAGATTTCTTCCATCAGTGAACACGCTGCAGGGTACTCCTGCCACATGCCCTGCTGACCCAAATGAAGTCAGGGATTTCCACACTCCCAGTTCAGTGCAGCTACTAGGTGGCACGTAAGAGCCAGCTCTCTTGACTTGCAGTCATGCCCATGATGTAGAGATCTCTGCCCACCCAGGCAAGCTTCAGGGCTGGGCCTCTTCATCCCTTTATATCAGAAGCCTGAGAGGCCTCAAATTTGGCACATTACCCAGCACAAAAGAGTGCTTATGACACTATTTTAATGTCTGTACATGAAAGAATAAAATCTGTTCCTCATGCAAATGTGATAAAAAACAGCTTTTACAAAGTATATCCTTTATGGTAAAAGATGGAAATGAGCTTCTATAACCCCTCACTCATGTTGTAACTGGCTTTACTTTACTACTGGTCTTTCTTTCTGTAGTAGAAAAACCTCTCTGAATTTTAGTTATCCCACTATCGCCACTAGCAACAGGAGCATATTTGGTCTGGCAATTCATTTCTGAAGCTGCTGTGGGATAGCCACAGCAAGGATTTGTAAAGCTACTGTTTTGCCTGACCATGATATAACAGAAATCAATTGTTCTTCTGACAGAAGAGGTCTCAGAGTACAAAATAATGCGAGATCTCAAATGCATCCCAGTTAATTTTTCTGTCTCTGTATCTTTAAGAGAAGGCAGGAAAATGTAAATTCAATTTAAAGGAAGAGACCCACTCAAGTAATCCACAAGTGGTTGTTTTTACCCTATCCACCCCACAAGAACAGGAACACCGCTGAATAATTCTTTAACCTGTCCTGACAGTATGGGAGGCAACTCAAAGAACTGAAACTGCATTGTGCCAATGGGTTGTAAGCACAAGGAAGATTTATAATGATTTTTTAACCGATTTTTGCTACGTTAAAGTCCCCTTTTGCTTCTGGCAGTTGCATTTTGCAAGAAAGTAATGACAAGTTGTGAAAGATATTAGGAGGGAACAGGGGTAATGAGGGGGGTGAGGTAGAGCTTCCTGTGTAAGGAGAGAGAGTGGACTTGAGGATCCTCTTAGCTGAATTAAATCACACCAGCAGATGTACTCATACCTGCTGCCAGCTCCACTGAGAAGATGCAGACATAAAGGATAAACCCAAATTACCTTTTATCAGGTTATGTTGCAAAGTTGAGAGGTGGCATTAGGATGATTGGAGGCTTCTCAGAGCACCACAAGCAGTGATAAAGTAGAACATTGCAAATGCAGCAAGCAGAACAGTTCTCTCATCCGAATCTAATGAATTCACTAATCACGTTGCTGTAATTTTCTTTCAAGATATTGGTAGAATAAGTGGGTACCTCGGGAGCCAGTACTGCTTGTGGAATCCAGAACTTTTACTGCTTGTTTATTGGTGTGCGTGGGAAAGTGGTTTCCCTGGATGTATTTATATGCTGGCTTTAAATACTTATATTTACTTGGGGACTCTAAATACTGTTATAAGTGGTAAATTGTCATTAGGTCATCTTCCTGATGCATCCCAGATTAAAGCTAATGCCCTTCAGGTGGGTGCTATTAAATTAGCCTACCACCAACTGACAGGTATCCTCTAATCAAAAGTGTATTGTCTTCCCTGTTTAGATCAACTTTGGTACCTTCTGGGTAGAAAGATAATCCCATGGGTAGCCCAAATGGTTTCAAATGTGTGGGGTTGTGCAGGCCAGAAACAAGCAGGAAATTACTTGTCCCCCTTAATTATAACTACAATTTGTATTTGAGTAGGACTTTTATTAGTGGTAAAAACTTTGTACTTTGCACTTTTTCTTTGCATAGATAGAATTTAAATTGTCAATTTAATGCTGCAACAGAGCAAGTGGTCTCAATGTTCTACACCTTTTCAGGATTAAAACACCTTGTTCAGGGACGTCAGCAATTCTGTTCATAAAATGGCTACATTTCCTCCAATGCCCACAAGAAGGCTGGGGTGATTTAGGAGTGGTTAAGCAGGGTTAAACAGAATAAAGGGGTGTCTGCATTTCCATTTCTATTTGTGGGTAACAGTAGTTTCTTGCCTCTCTATCTTTGACATATTTACCAAGTACTGTCAAAGAACAATTTCATTTTATCATGAGATGTTCACTCTGTAAGCAGATAAATATTCTGATTTATTTTTGCAAGGGTTGTTTAACCTAGGCAAGTCACATAGGAGTATTGTAGTATAAGACGTTCTTCAGACAAAAAGGAACAAGCATTTTGACAATGAGTTAGTTGATAGATGTCAATTTTAAACAAAATTATCCCATATTATCCCAAGAGATTGAAATTATTACAAAGAGAGCATTCAGAACAGAGATTAGTTTTCTAAAGAAAAAGGAGTTAGAAGCAGCTGAAATGGAAATGGAGGATCCATGCAGACAATATAACCTTCCATCCTTTGAAACAGACCCAAAGTACCATTCTGGAATAGCATTAATAAAACCACCTAATATGTCTTCTTTGGTCAAAGCCTTTCCTCCCAAAAAACACACGAAAAGAAAAGAAATTTCGTAGTTCTTTGAGCTGACACTAAGCTTTTCACAGCATCCATGCAAAAGTGGATCTCCACCTGTAATGAAAAATTGGTATTTTAGTTTTTTTAATATACAACTACTTGCACACTCATATTCCTACGACTCTTTACAGTCCAAGTGTGTGCATGTACATGCATAAATCAGATTGATGAAAACTTTTGACCTGTTAAGTGTATGAAGGATGTCAATCCATCTTCAATACAGAGTGCTAATGTGCTAGACATTATTCCTGATGATTTATTTTAACTCAGAGAAAACATTTTACTTAACTGATACTAGAGGTTATTTTCATGTGTTTTATTATGGTCTATTCCATTAATGTTTTGTTTGGTGCAGCCCCTCAAACTTTGCTGTGTTCCATCTTTGGTAACCCTTACCACTAAGCTACTCCTGTTATTGTTTTATTGGAGTGATTAATAATAATGTGACATGGTTTATAAAACACCAGAAAATGATGTTCATAAAACCTAAAATTAAAGCATCACTTCTCTACACCACTCCCAAACATGTAAGCAGGTAAAGAAAACAATTAATAATAGAAGTAATGAGTGTTCAGAGTAGCTCTTTCAAGTGAAAATGGAACATCTTGCAGGAATATTGCACAAGATCATCCCATTCTCCTATCCCTAGACAACACAGCACTGAGATAAAAAAACACTGAGCAGCTTGGATTAAGGTAACCCTCTTAAGGCCTCTAGTATGATTTTACATTGGGATATCTGAACTGAGATCTTTGTCACACAGTTACTACACAGCAGAGAGTTTGCAAACTGAGGCAGGCTTCTTCCAGGCAGCATCCCAGTGCTGCCCAGACTGCTGGCCTTCTCCTTCTCTGAATTTTTAGAATCTAGCACAGAGAAAAGACAAGCTGTTGATGGTATATTTGGAAACCTCTTTGACTGAAAGCATAGACTTTTCCCCTTTCTTATTCCCCATTCAGATGGTTGGTAACAGGGAAATGGCTGTCTCTTTTCTTCAAGGTCCCTCAGAAACTGGTCCAGCATGAAACAAAAGTGAATGGCCCCATTATGCTAAGGGATCATAATTTTAAAAATACCAGGGATGCTTTTCTTAGCCTGTAATTGCAAATTCAATTTTAGTACACTGAATGTCAACAGGCTTCGAGGAGCAAGCACATTGCAAGCTGGAGTTTGCCAAGTTCAAGACAATCACAAGTGCTCTTTATTTCTCTGGTCACTCAATAATATTAGACTTCATTAAAGAAGAAGGATTGCGTTGCAGAAACTGAGCCCCACAGATAGCATTCACTTACAAATACACAGAAAAACTAAGTTTCCAAGCTGCCATGGCAGAGTTTAAACTGCTAGAAAATAAAAAAATCCTGGTATTCTCATTTAATATGGCCTTTCTATTGTGCTGTTTACAGGATGTCACGTGCAGAGAGAAAGGGTAAAATTAGTAATCGAAAGAAGGATTGTAAAATCAGAATTTGCAATAACATTGTGTTTATAGGCTCTAATCCATAGATCACAGAATTATTTCAGTTGAAAGGACCTTAAAGACCATCTAGTTCCAAGCCTCTTGCCACAGACAGAGGCAACTTCTACTAGACGAGGTTGCTCAAAGCCGCGTCCAGCTTATCCTTGCACACCTCCAGGGATGGGGAAATCTGGGAAATCTGGGAAATCTGGGAAATCTGGGAAATCTGGGAAATCTGTTCCAGCGCCTCACCACCCTCACAGTAAAGATTTTCTTCCTAAGATTTGATACAAAGCTACTCACTGTCAGTTATAGAATTCTCTGTCCTGTTCCTACATGCTTTTGTAAAAGGTCCCCCTCCAACTCTCACAGGCCCCCTTTAGGTACTGAAAGGTGCTCCAAGGTCTTCCCAGAGCTTTCTCTTCTCCATGATGAACAACCCCAGTTCTCTCTATCTGTCTTCATAGGAGAGGTGCTACTGTCCTCTGATCATCTTCATGGCCATGCTGTGGACTTAACAGATCAGGTCTACATCCTTCTTGTGTTGGGGGCCCCATGGCTGAAGGCTTGTTAAAAGAATGGTATTAACTCTAATTTCATTTTGCAGAGGACTGAACCTTTTCACCTTAGCATCTCAGGTTGCTTTATGGGAAACTCCCACAGTAGTTGAAATGCTGCTGTGAAATCCCACTAGTATCAAGCACACCAGCACTCTCTGGCAGAACTAAAATAAGAATGAGCATGCAAAGAAAGCTCATAGCCCTGTGCTGCACCTGAGGTATGCTGTCAACCTCACAGCCCACAAAGAGCTGTGCTTACCCCACCAGAGGCATAAATACACCCACTGATCTCATATTTCTTAACATACATATTAATTTATGTCTAAAGCCCCCAGTCAGGTGCAACACATTTCTTCTTTTTCCCATCTTTAATTCTGAACATGGAACAGTATTTCATGGCTCTTTCTTTAAATTATAAACTTGCCATTCATTTATAAAGAAATTTTGGGTCCACTGATTTTAGTGAAAACAAAACAATCCACCTGGAATGGAGAAAGCATCTAGACTAAAGATGATTAACTATTCATATTTGTCTCTGCCTTTTGAATAGACATTCTCTCTCCCAAGAGATCAGGGATCAACCTCTACTTAGATATTTCATCCTTGTCTTTGGCATTAAAACCGTACCCCCTTCAAGCACTGTCTTAGAAATGTTCTTTCTATACTAAGGAATAAAAATAACAATGAAATGAATGATTAGACATGTTATATATGGCATTCAGTGATGGGAAAGAATGAGATGTAAAAAAGCTGCATTATATTTATACTGCTTCCTTATGCTTACTTTTTTGTTCCACAAATAAGATGCTTTCTCTTTTACATTCTGATTGTGCTGTGTGGCAATCACTATTCAGGGAATGAAGCATTTTAATGACTTTAAAATTAATTTAGTAGTCTCAGCCTAGCTCCCAGTGAACACGTGTCCACATTAAAAAAAAAGAAAAACAACTGACTAATTGGCAGTCTCATTGGCATTCACAGCACAGAAGCCAGGAACTCCATAGACTTTAAAACCAGAAGTGACCATTGTGATCATCTAGTCTGACAGGTCATGGGACTTCCCTGAATTAATTATTGCTTCAAATCTCAATAGCTGTGATATACCTCAAGCCTGTTTTTTTAGTAAAACATCCAATGCCAATTTTCAGGCTTCAAGTAATGGAAAATCCACTACAGTTCTCATTTAGGTTATTCTACAGGCTGATTATTCTTTCTGTTAAAAAGGAAAAAGAAAAAAAAAGATAATTAAAAAGAAACCACACAACAAATATCAATTTTCCTTTGAATTTTTGTACTATAAAGTTTGTGAGCAGCTTATATCTTAGTTTGCTTAAATGAAATGTCCTACTTGAAAATTATCAGGGTGATATGAACATCAGAAGTGAAGGATCCTTTGTTTTTTTAACAATAAACACTGTTGTTTAGCTGCTAGGTCATTTGTCCAGGAAATTATAAATCTATTTTCAGAGCATTCTTAAATCTCAGGAACAGGGAACCCACATTGCCCATTTCCCACAAAGTCCTAATTGCTAGTTTCCACTGCTGGAAACTGAGACTGGACTCTGGAATACCGAGGAGTCTTCTTGAAGATGGGTCATTTTCTTGGTCAAGAACACAGCATTTTTGAGGGCAAAGAGAAGACACTGGGAAGTTTTGTATTTAGCCAGAAGTGTGAGGCCCTTAGCTCAGAGTATGTAATACTACAATATATAGCATAGGCATTATATAACATCAAACTCAATATTTGAATTGTGGAAGACCTCAAAGAAGAGATTAAATCTTTGCACAGTCCTTTCTATCCCCATCCCCTTTGCCTGTAGAGTGCCATGGTATTTTTTGGTTATAATTCAGTTTATCTTCACTTTATCATTTCACCCCTGTATTTCCTGTGCCATACCTATTTACTCAGCACTACTCACTAGATTTTACCTTACAAATCTGGTAGCCCAATATATTGCATCACCAGTTATTTTTTTTTCAGTTGTTAATGTTAGGGTGCTAATTCTTCAGTTAGAATACGACCAGCTAACTACTAGCGCTGTGATATTGGAAAGCAACTCCATCTTTTCAAGGGACATAATTAGACGTAGCTAGCACTGCATCTGCCAGCAGTAGAATAACTGGTTTTTCCAACAGATTGAGTTAATCAGGATTCACCCTAATTAAAAGCTTGAAGTTTTAATGAAAATATAAAGCCTTTCTTGGGAAAGATCTCTGCTTTGATTCACATTCAAGTCACAGGGGCAGCATGGTTCTTAAGAGACCACCAGCAGAAGTGAGGCTGTTGAACACTCCAGGAACCTTCAAGAGGACTAAGGTATGAAGCTTATAATAGGAAGGCATAGTAGTGGGTCAAGGTCTCCCAGTGAAAAAATGGTGCATTTGTGCTCTAATTAAAGGACTGCTGTTTCTTTCTTTTTTGGCTATTAGACTTTATGTGTACCTGCAATATGTTAGCACCCTGACTTCTAGTGTTTTTTAGAGAGAGTTTAGTCTAAGCAGACTAAACAATATTTTATTCTATTTGCTAAACACAGAGGATCATCACCTATATAAATAACAGTATTTTATTCTATTTGCTAAACTAAAATTTAGAATTTGTAATGTTTTGTTTGGGGCTTTTTTATGCATAAGATCCTCTTCCCTACAAGTTCAAATAGAAGAAAATTAACATTGAACAGCTGGTTACTAAGACACACAGTGCCTTGGTGCTAAAAGAAAGATTTTTTAATAGGTGCTTTAATTACTTAATAACTTGGAATAAAGTTATAACCCTTTGGTTGCAGTTATGATTACTGACAACTAAAATATCCAGCTCTGGCAGAGCAAGTCCCTCTCCAGAAAATAAAGCCTCTGCTTCTGATGCTACCCAACACTCCACTTAATTACGTTATTCTCCATTTAGATGATGATTCTATTGCAATATCTAACAAGGAGAAGATATTGCACAGTAATGGTGAGTGGCTAGGACAGCTCCTTGATCAAGGCATTTATTGAATTACACATACTGAGGATACAGCTGGACAGTGAAAACTGATGCTTTCACTAGGTGATGAAATTCTGCTCTGTAGTCTTTTAATACAGACTGTATCCAGGTAAAGATTAAAAGAAGAAATAAGGAGCATGATAGATTACTTGCACTGTGGCATTTCTACCCTAATATATTTTATTAATAACAATATTATCTCTTTTATTATCTTCGGGACACTTTAGGATCACTTAGTTGGCCTGGCTGCAGATCTACCAGTTGTCGCAATTAGGTGAAATCATCAGTACAAGAGATATTAAGTGGAGCCATTAAAAGCTCCTGCTAAGCCATTACAAACTGAATACAAACCATACCAGGGCACGTGTAAACGCTAACCTTTTAAAGCCAAGTCCATCTTTCTGTCCAGCAAGAGAGCTACAATCCAGGATTTCATAGGGAAAATGGCTCTCTGGCAGTGCCTCTGCAGTACAGGGCAGGGAGCTGGTTTGCTGTCCTGGCAGTAGAGCTGGGGGTGAGGAGCTGGCAGCACCTGCTTTGGAGCGCTGCCGTGAGCACAGCAGGGCCGTGCCGGTGCCCGGCCCCGCGGCTGCCCCGGACTCCGGGGACAGCAGCCTGGCACCATCCCATGCCTGGCATATGGACTGCCCGCAAAGGAGCACCCCTGGGCCCTGCTGACACAACGTGGCGTGAGGATGGTCTTTGAGGTCCCACAGCAATTTCAGAAGGCTTTTAGGACTCCCTGTTTTAATTAGAATATTAAGCTTGAATGGCCACTGAAGCCAAGGGATAATCCTGGATCAAAGCCAGGAAAGACAAACTGGATCAACCCCAAGACAGGCAATCACACAATCAGCATTGTAATTATTTTAGAATAACATGGCTTAGCAAATGGAAGTGGATTTGAGTTCAGGGACTCATATGCTCAGCCTCAGTAGCTATGCAAAGGACCTTTCCTGCAGAACAGACCATGCTGTCCCACCTCTGGATCTTTTCTCCCTCACCAGCCAAGACAGCATTTCCATGCCCCAGAGTACTTTACTGTCAGATAAAGCCTCAAACATCCTGATCTCTGCTTGAAAAAGAAAGGTAATCTATTCTGATGTAACCAGAAAAGACTTCTCAAAAATTCTGGGAAGAAAGGGAAGGAAGAAGGAAATAACATTAAATTTTATAATAACATGGGAGAAAGTAATAAAGAGAATAAACTCATGGGAGCAGAGCTAAGGTTTCCTACCAAAACACTTCTCAATATCTGGTTTTGGTAGCAGTGATTTAATTTTTAAACATTTGAAGGAAAACTATGCAAAAGCTTTAGAATAATTCAAGTTAAGATTAGCTGTTCTACAGGTTAAAGGCATTTCCTTTGCCTTACTCTCGATTCAAGAAAGACAGAAAAAATTTTATGTGCATTTGGTACCTTTTTTCAGTTACACACACACACACACAGAGGATCATCACCTCCAACAGCTTTTAAATAAATGCTGGGCGGCCTTCTAGAAGCCCCGCCTGGTTACACAGGGGGAAGACACGTGGCAGGGTTTCTCTTACATTGTTAGGACAGATGTGACCGCTGAATTTCCCTCAGCAGTTTACATATATCCTCCAATATATCCTCCAAGGGCCAGTAAATTGACCAAATGAAGCACTAAAGTCTAATTCCATAATTCTGCAGGAGAGGAGAATATATGGAAGTCTAACTACAATTGCCAAAACCTTGCTTTGAGCGACATATGGCAGTCTAGCCCAATTGCATGGTGACTGCCAGAAAAATTATGTTTCTACTTTACTTTAAGCTCAGTTCCTGCTTCATCATTGTCCCTGTCCCCATGTAGTCATTTACACCTGTGCAAAGTGAATGGAAAGCATTACCAAGTGAGAATGAGAGCAATTTATCATTCCTTTCTACACCCACAGCAAAGAGGGAGAAGCAGGCACTGAATTTCACAGGTTCAAAAGAGATTGAAAATTCAAACAAATGCTTTTGTACAATTCTTTTACAAAGGAAATTAAACTCAAAATTGTAGTCTAATACAACATTATCGTTTTGAATTTACTTTCAACCAGGAAATACATATTTATGCTACCCTTAGTAGCCGCTGCATGGCTACATTTTGGACATTGCGAATTCTATGGACTCTGTTGAAGTTCAATGAAGTAATACATAAACAAAATCAGCTTAAATTGCAAGAAAATTTAAATGTAATTGGCTTAAATGACCTTTGTTTGAAATTACATATTTATGCACATAGTTATATACATTATATGTATACATTCCTCACTACAATTAACACAAAATGTTATTTGCAAAGAAATGGTGTTCAGATTACAGTTTCAGAAACATTAACATATTAGAGCAACAATATCAGAAAGCACTGACTTGCACAAAAATTCTCACGTATTATTTCATATTGATTCAACTGTTGCAGCAAGTTTTCTTTTCAAATTCTTTCTCTGGCCACTGGGCTGACCTAATTCTTAATTATATCCTCAAATACAGTGATACAGAGCTTTGGCTTTTAAATTATGATATAAATAATAAAAATCATCAGAATTTGGAAATCATATGCTTTATGAAACCAAAATCATATTTACATGAAGAGGTAAAAATACTTCAAATAAAGGTGTTTCATACTCAATATTTGAATCTCTGATTAAAAACATAATGAAATATGAATTTGCAAGCTGCTTGGTATATTCACATTGTATCTACAAACTGTTTCACAAATGATCAGCCATATCAGGTACAGGATAACTGGAAAAGAAGCATTATAATAATGACATAATCCAACTATTTAGCTCAGGTATTAAATGTGCTTAGATTTATATGCAGTTTTAATTAAGTTTTCACTTTCTGTGGAGTACTTTATGCATAAGACAGAATGTATAATGACAGACCTTGATTATTTTTTTTGCTGCTGAAGACACACCATTATTTGAGAAGCAAAAAGAATGGTAATAATACGGCAGGATTTAAATCTTCCTTCCAGCTTTCTTTAAAAACAAAAGGGAAAACAATAACCTTTTGCAAAACACTTTTCATAGATGACAGCCAATATTTACTAATTAATTCAAATGGCTATCTCTGGGGCAGAAACATGTTTTGTGGAATTTAATGTAGAAGATCAGCTACACACCTTTAATAAAATAAAATGTTTACTAGCATAACATTTTCTGCACTTGTACATTATTGTTATGCAGATGTTTAAAATTTTGTTGTCTTGTTCCTTCAACTATTGTGCATGAGTAATAAAAAGCTTGAATTTTAGATAAGGAGTAACTCTACAAAGGAAATAAGACTACCAAGCAGCTTTTAAACTATGAAAATTTATCCTGGATTTTTTCCACTTACGTGTCTTTAAATAATGTTCAAA
Organism: Anthoscopus minutus; assembly: GCA_013399455.1. Lineage (NCBI taxonomy): Eukaryota > Metazoa > Chordata > Aves > Passeriformes > Paridae > Anthoscopus > Anthoscopus minutus. The sequence goes on from VWYI01002137.1 coordinate 91,253, forward strand.
CTGAGCCAGTACTGACACAAAAAGATCTTTCTTTCATATTTATGTTATAGAAATTATTCTGCTCCAAAAAATAATTTTCAGAAATGGAGTTTATTTCATATTAAGTCTAGCCCACTCACTGATTTGATCAACAGTACTAGGAAATATGTTACTGAGAAATAAAGCCAGTATCCACTCTGTCCCTGCATTAAGAGTTTTATTTAACTCTTCTTAACTTTACTTTCAGAGTAAGATCTGCCTGTCTCTTCAAACTTCTAGGAGAGATAAGAGCACAATAGATGGTACTAGGGAAATAAAATTTGACAGCTGATTCGCTCCCCAAGACAAGGGAGCAGAGAGGAAGGTGGCAGCCTGGCATTGTAAAATTGCTGGAAAGACTAAGAGATGTGCATATATTGAGCATTTCTGTCTCAGAGGGTGGTAAGGTCTGCTAGAAGGAAGAGGGATGGATAGTGGGAGAAGCCCAGGCTTCAGTCAACCTGAGATAATTTTTTGCAAAGTTGAATCTCTAAGTCCTGGGGCTGGTCGGCACCATGCACCCATGTGTCCAAGGAAAGGCTAGCAGGAATAAACATAGAGAGCTCTCTTCAAGACAGCTATACATTGCAATGAGAGTGAAAATTAATTGTTTGGATCATCAATATGAACAGTAATGGGGAAGAACTAAAGGGAAGCTACGAGGGGGCAGATCATGATGAATTTATTGGAAACCCCAGGTTTCATCAGATGCTACAGTAGAAATGGAGAAGGACTCATGAAATTCAACTTTAGCTAGCATTTTCACATAATTTTCAGCCTTTACAAATTAATATTTTACAATTACCATTTCAGTTATGAACAATTATGGATGTTCTACTACATTTAAAGCACACACAGAAGGAAACAACCATGTAACAATCATAAGACTCTCAATACCTTCTTAATGTGGAATCCCAAAAGTTTATGCTCTTCCAGATAATTATCGAAAATGCAGAGTCCCTTCACACAAATGTAGAACAATTTGTAATCAACTTGTTCTTAAACTATGTCAAGTGTCTAAATTAGGCGCTTTGTAGATTACCATAAATACAATTCTGAAATAAAATTAGTAAAGAAAATATTTCCAATATCATTATCAGGCCTAAGACATCAAAAAAGCCTGCCAAGCAAATCAAAGTGGCATGATTCTTCACACACAATATGAAAAATAAGATTTTTCTTAGGCTTGGCTATTTGGGTTAGGTTGTATAACAATTTTCTTAGCAGAAATGCAGTGCTAGATGAAACCAGAACTTAGCAGAAAGCAAAAATGAGAAAATTCATAAAGAGAAGCTTACAAACTCTTTATACACATATAAGAGAATATATAAACATGTTTTGGAAATTTTGCATTTAAAAACTAGGATGGTGTATCTGGATTCTTCTTCACCCAGCTACACTACATTATTTTTCTATCAAATATATTGAGAATGCATGTCACTGCCCACAATTTAATGTCACAATTCTTCTATGAAGTAAGGAAGCATAATCCAGTTTTGCAGATCTCTGAGTTGCAGAGAAATGCTGCAAAATACAGAAGGTTGCAAAGATTACACGTGGGGAAGTTAGGATGTTAACCAAAATCCAGTTTTAGCAATCTCAGTACTCACAGAGTAAGAAAACAAAATTCATTTTAATTTAATAATTTAATAATGCTCCAATCACTTCAATTTTGTTAGCATATATCTGTTTGTCCTCTGCTTTTGAAATTGCAAGATGCTTCTGAATTGCACTTCTTATCCTCAAGGGCAGAGTGCAGAAACAAATTTGTTTTAAAAGCAAACCTGAGTGTACACTTTTTACTAACTATATGAATATTTGCTTTTACAATTACAATTTCAGCAGCTGAGACACTAAGAAATGCACCAGCCATTATGATAAAGTCAGAATGTCGTGGATGATGTCGGTACCGCATCTCATACTTTATTTTATGTCTTAAAAATGTTTTCTCACTTAGTTCTGAACTATTTAAAGACCAACTTTTAATGACTGGTTTTGGTACAATGCTTTATAGTGCAAGACTGCTTCATTTAAGAGTGCTGTGCATACCGCCAGGAAATCCCCAGGATTACGCTTTTTATTAGAGATAAAAGCAATACTCATCCTTTTCCTCCTGAAGCCTATAAAATGGAAAAATCTGAGGTACACTAACCAGTTACACAGAGGAAATAATTTCTTTGGATCTGTGCCAATCACTAATAGGTGCAACTCCATCAGAAGTTAGCATATTTAAACTACTTTTCCTGGGTAAAATGTAACACTTGGTAAACAAAATTATATGTAGTCCTGTGAGTTTTACTGAAGAATCATCAGCCCAACACCACTGGAGGCCACAGCAGGAGAAGCTTAGCTTCAAGAGACTATAAAAGGGGCCTGCAGAAACAGCCTCACCTCACACCAGATGATGATCTGAACCCCTTGAATACCTCTTTTGTTAGAAGTAACAAGAATTTTTTTTCCCTGTAGTTGGGGAGTGCAAATAGCCACAGGACCAGATATGCCTGTGCAAGAACAGTTGTGCATGACTCTTTCATTTTCACTCCATCTCTTGCACCTACTTTTCATGTTCATCGATGGCATTTTTTCCAGATCTATTGCTTAAATCACTAGAAATTGCACCTGTTTTTCTATATTACTAGAAGAATTGCCATGGGGTTTCAAACCCTTTTGAACATGCTACTTGTGCAAATAACCTCTCACCTTAAACAAAGACAGGCTACTTTGCTTTAAGCATAGTTTGATGTGTGCAAGGGAACAGGTTTAGATATCTTACGTTATTTCTAAAATCTTGTTTGTGCCCTAGGCAAATTTCAGCATATGTTGCAAGTTTCTTGTTGCGCTGAGAAACAAAGTACAAAATAACTTTCCCTCCATACAGAACATATATCTATGAGATACAACTTCTCAGTTGTGGATTATAAGGCTTATGTTTTCTCAAAAAAAGAGACATTTTCTCTGATAAGGAGTATTCTTATGATATCTCATTCTTTGGATTTAAATGATACGTGGTCCTCTGCTCTGCATATGCACATAATGGAGTGAGCTGGTAAATGCTTAAAGAGGACCACAGAGAGATCAGAAGAGACTAAGAAAAGAGAGACATAAATACAAACATGCTATGAGGACATGAGTAATAGTTTTCCACGGGTTTTAGCCCCATTATAATGTTTTTTTTCTCTACAATTGTAATCAATTCTTAAGAACATACATACAAAGTGAAATAAGAACCATTGAAATGGCTGATTGAGATGAGCTGTTTCTACAGTCCTTCAAAATTATTCAGGAGCCTCATGGAACTGAAGATCAACAAGTGTCAGAGGTTTGCCAGGTTTTTTTCCAGCTATGTCATATTATTTGTTCTAATAAACATATTATTTCTTCACGCAATCTCTAACATATGGAAGACAACATGAAGTTTAAAAATGTTAGAATATTGAGCAATCTTTCTCTTCAAAGCACCCTAATCACTTGTAAAAATGAATAAGCATATGCTCTTTTGCTTCTATGTGCAAATTAATTAAAAGCTTTTTTTGCTTTCAAAACATATTGCAACTTCAGACCAGAGAAATTCAAGCTGGTTTTACAATTGCTTCAGGTGAAAAATTCATTTATGTTACTGTGTGCTCCCAATCACCTGAATATTCCTGGTTAGAAATCATAGACATTTCAGAGTAGATTCCCAGGTTGTCACTGAACTGATAAAGGCTGTGAGCAGAGAGCTGGCTGGTGTTACAACTCTGTAGCAGGGGCACAGAGTAAATGAGCTCTCCAGACATGCAAATACATACACTTGTTTCAAAGAAAGATTTAGAAGTGGATAAAGCTTCACAGATCCTTATTCTGGAGTCTGGCAAAGGGAATCATTGACTTCAACAGAGAATGTTTCTCTATCAAGGACATAGAAGGATGCGGCTTAAAATTCATAATGTGTCTTCAAATGTTCCCCTCTTTAAGCAAAAGCAACAATGAATCAATTACTATGCATATTTTAGACCATATTCCCCTTAACAATATTTTCCTCACACTGCTTACTTCTTCTTTATGTGCTGGTCACCACTGAACTGGCATAACAGCTTTTTTGGGAAAATTGAAACTGTCTTTTCAATTAAAATGGGATAAATTGTTCCATTTCTTTTTCCTCATCACCTCCCATCCGCTCCGTAGCAAGCAATGCTGTGCCCATTCTCTCCAGCAGCTGGAAGCCACTCAGGATGCTTGAGCAGGGGCTGAAAAGGGAAGGGAATGACACCTTACAAAGAGCTGGCCAACATTTGTTTCTGACTCAAACTCCATTTCTCATGCATACATTTCTCATGTCATTGCCACAGGCCAGCAAAGGGAAAGGAAATAATTCCCCTGGCTGAAATGGTTCAGCTTGCTACTCTAGAGAGCAGAGAGAATGGGAAGTACTGAATAATGCTTGTCTTTAAAACCCAGTAATATGCTTCCCACTAAAATCTCAGGAGAGTCACATCCCTTCCTACTCCACTCAGGGCTCAATGCAATTTCTTGTAGGCATCTCTCAAGAATTTTGCACAATTTTGACATGGTCAAAAGTGATTCAAATTTCCTTTTTAAAGCAATCCACACTGTTATGGTTCTACAAGAGATTCGTTTTTCATTGTTATAGATGATTGCCTGTGTCCCTATTACCAGCATTAGTACTACACTATATTGTATTTCTATTAAAACTAACAGTGCATAATTATTGCTCTCTTTATCAATTTGATGAGATTCTTCTGGCCCAGACTTTTCAGACCTGGCTCCAGAGAAGAATTTCCTGACAATAAGGAAACGACACACGTTGTTGGTGTTTGCTAGCAAAACCAGTAAGGAAACCTAAGCAGCAATCTACCAAGACTGAATCCCATAGAGGCCTCTGAAATAGAGCATGTTCTATGTACTGCATCCCAGATAAGCTGACAAGATGATGATGCTTGTTACATCATAGCTAGCCAGCGTCCTGGGGTGACTTTATGATGCCTGTATCCCCAAATCGTGTGTTCTGTTTATGTTACATATTAAGTTCTGCACCTTTAAGACTGGTTCTGAGAGCCAAGAGGAGAAAGAAGAAGCCGCACTCCCCCACAGCTCTCTCCGGACTGTGCTGTCTGCAGCACGGACAGACAGCTGGACAGAGCTCTCCTTTGCTTTTAGTTAGTTTTTAGCTAGCTGGGGCAGGGAAGTTCCCTGGACTGTGGTTTCCTTTTTTCTTTTTCCTTGGATCTGTTCAAACCTGCTCTGGACTGAAAACCCAGAACACCTCAGGAGCTCACGCCTGTGGCCCACCGGGGCCTGGGCCTCGGCACTCTCCAGCCCTGAGAGACTGAGAAGGGACTGAGCGAGCCGAGCTGCACCTCACAGCAAGGACTTTCCTGGATTTGCCATCTCTTTGAACAGCGAGAGGTTTCATTGTTTAATATCATTCCATTTTTATGCTTGTGGATATTTTGCTTGTTAAATAAACAGCTTTTTCCACTTTCCTTCAAGGAAATATTTTTTTCCCCGAACCAGTTGGGGGAGGGGCATCTTGAATCTGTTCTTTTTTTCACTAGAGAGACCCCATTTGGAGGTTTTCTCTCAAATTTGTCCTAAACCAGGACAGCCAGCTACAACACAACTGCTGTTACATCTGCTTTGGACTGGGCTAAGTATGGGACTGGACCTGGGTGACTTGACCTGGGTGAATTCTGTGGAGACCCAGTTTCAGTGCATGGCATCTGCTAAACAGTGTAGAAGAAAACAGAAGCCAGCAGTTTGCTTGTTCTCCAGCTGCTAGCTATGCTCCTTCAAAACACATTTTTGTTTTTCTTTTGAAAAAGGGCCTGGCAACACAAGAGAAATAGTCAAAAGGGCAGGATTTAAGGAGATAGTGTATGTTTAGTTCTGAAAGTCACGTATAATGTTTATATGCATAGATTTCCACACAACTTAGAAAGTGTGAAATAAGACCATGCATTTCCTCCATAAAGAAGGCAAATTCAAATAGTTTTGTGATTTTTGCCATTAAATGTTTTGGAAAATCAAGAGGTTTTTTCTGATTTTTTTCATCTTCTTCTGTTTGTGTTCCTCAAAAAATGAACAAAAAGAAATCTATGGCAAACTTGCAGGTCCCTGTTTTGCTGAATTCTCTTTTGCATATTGCATAACATCTCCATGTAGATCCAGAAATAGTTTGATTGGAGGCAACAGTTTTCACTAATTTATAGATTTAAAGGCCTGTGGATCAATTCCTGAGATAAAGAGTAGTGATGTCCTTTACCTACTTCAGAATAAAAATCTTCTGTCATCTTGTTCTCCTTTTATCTTCCTCTCCTCTTCCCTACACCTTTCAAAGTTAATAAACCTACAGAGGTCCTAACTACTTTGTTTTGGGCTTTTTTGTGCCAATCTTGCAGTTTTCTTCTTCTGCAGCTAGTGGGAGCAGGCTGTAGGCACAGGAAAGGCTGGATGACCACCCATTAGAATTCAGGAATCCTTGGTCTTAAAAGGGTGGATTTCAGAAATACATTAAAGAAGAGCTCTTATATAAAATTACATTTTTCCAGATACATAAAATGGGTCAAAATATGAATTTAGACTGACTTTTTTCTTCCTATGAAGATGATGTTCCTTCATTCAACCTACATTTTGTGTTTAAAGGAAACATTGGAAATTTCCACTATTTGGTTATCTTTACTAATAAATGGGCACACTCAGTGTTGTACTGCTGAACTCATCATTTTTTCATGGCATAAATTAGAAGTAACACCTTGCTTTAAAAAAACCTTAGAGATATGGTTTGGTCAGCCCTCCACAATTATTTAGGACAAGCAGATTGTACACAAAGCCACACAAAGCAGTTTTTACCTTCCTCTCACACCCTTCAACTCTGTTCCTGACATCATACAGAGTAAAGGAAGCTGTTTATAGCCCAAACTGCTGCAACAAAAGCCAGACAGAGAGTATCTGGGATGCAATCTGCATGTGGGGGAGTAAGAGCTCCAAGCTGAATTTAGGCAGAGGAACTACAGCAGTGGCTGATCAAATACTTCCTGTGTGCTGCTTAGCAAGACACCCAGTAGCAGCAAGGCACGTAACTGCACAAGTGCAAGCAAGTCACCAGACACTTGCAATTAAACTCAAAGAGGAAGACCTGAGACCCAGCACTATCCACAACTGCACTGTCACTACATTACTGCATCCACAAAACAGACATGTGCAAGCTGGAGACTCACAGAGATCCATATATGCCCTAGAGACACAAATAGATGCATTTAGACGTCTCATGTGGACTGCTTTTAAAGTAATTATTTGCTCCGTAGAGACTTCTGTGTTTTTACTAACAGGAAAATGAGTGACCATACTCTAAATGTGTTGTATAATATTGTTCTAGTTTCCTAAAATAACTGAGACACCTCAACTGTAACCTTTCTTAAAAGGGAAGTAGCCTATGAAGTGAAGTTTTAATCATGAACAGAGTATAGACTACTCTGGGATCTACTGTGATATAGTCTTTCCAAGAGTCAGAGCACTAACTAAATAATATTCATTAAATCCCAACAAGTAATGTCTGGAGAACACTCAAGAGAAAACTAATGTCTGTCACACGATATATGAGCTGTGTAGACTCATTGCCATGTACACTTTTATAATTTCCATCAATAAGGTCACTTATATGTATATATAAGCCCAGTGACTCCATAAATAGCACATTAGAAAGCCTATAGGTTTTTTTTTAGCTTTTCAAACATGTGTAGAACAAAGATTTAGATTTTTTTATGAAGAGGGAAGAGGCCAATTTGACTTCCTTATGTCATGCTTACTTATGTCAGCCAACACATTATTGTTTTTCTTTCATTGATACTCATTAAAATGCTTCCAATTCACAGATGTGTGCAGATAAAGTAGTTGCAAATTTTGGTACAGGCCACATTTCTAGAAATTCTCGTCGGGTGGGATCTTGACACTCCTCTTTTCATTGCCTCTATACCTTGCCCCACCCTATTCACTGAAAGTAGTTACATTCCTTTAGATTTTTAAATTGAAAGATTGACAAAAAGTCTAAAACCCAGGCACCCAATTTAACATATATTCTTGAAACACTTTTTTAGAATGAAGTAATGATTATTGAAGAATTTATTATATTAATTGATGTTTTATAATTTCTGATCATAATTTATCCTTTGTCAGTATCTCTGTACTGACATTAATCTGCTCTCCATAGATTTTGAAATGTAAGTGGGTACTTTACAAAGGAAATTGTTCTCTAAAGGAAAGTTCCTGAACACCAAAGAACACATATCTCTGACCAGGTAGACCTGCAAGGTCCAGAGAAGTTATACTCATGTCTGTAAAACTCATGTGCACTGCCACAAGTCTGAGCATCTTGTGATGGATGGAGGTGTGTGTTTCAAACAGGAAAAACATTTTGTGAAAATGGGATGCCTGTGGAAAAATTCCCTGTTCGTAGTTTTCAGCATTTAGAAATTGTCAGAATACTGGACTATGTTGTGGAATTTCTAGTCTAAAGAAGCTTTATGAGATATTTTCATTCCATCAGGACAACAAAATGGTGTCTTTTGAAAAGGTCAAGATTCAAAGAAAATGTTTCAAAATTCTAAATGAGAAGCTTTATTGAAATGAAATTTTTCTTTTCTATTTATTTGAGGCAGGGATACTTAGTTTTGGTATTTGTTTTGAGTTTTTGAGGACTTTGGGTTTTGTCCCAACATTAGATCTCCAGCTCCCATGACAGAAATGAATGAAACTGAAACCATTCCCTAAGTACAGAAAAGTTCCCTGGCATCTGTGAGGTTAGACCAGATATCTACAATTTTTCACCTAAAAATAGAAAGCAGAGCACTAAAATATTCACTGTGGTGTAGGCATATGTCCAAAAAGCAAGGAGCTTCATTGAATAAAAATACTGCAAGTAGAAGTGTGCTCTTTAAGCCACTGGCACGCAAAGCTGTTCTGCTTGGGCATTTAAACACCATGACTGCACAAGCCAATTAACTATCAGTCATCCTGAGACCTCAGCAGCGCCTTTCCATCATTGAATGAGGTGGAGATTGGATTTATTGGTGGTCCTGCTCACCAAATACCTTCTCTAAGGTGATAATGTCTTCAGAAATTCTATCACCGTGCTGGAGGGATTTCAGAGTTAGGCCCTCATTTGGAAATAGGAAGGCAGATAGTGGAGCACAAGCTTGAAATAAATGCAGGTGAAAGAGAAACATTCAAACAGAGTTTCAGTCGTTCTTAGCAAGTCTATTTATACCTCAGCATATCCTTTGAAAATATAAAATTCTAGTCCTAATTTATTAATGGAATGTGCCAGCACCAAGTTATTTTTAAATTTAGAATATAAATGGCCTTCATGAACTAGAGCAAGAAAGCAGCATCTGACATGAGTCTCAGCGCTAGTGTGAAATTTACTTTTAAATTGCGGCTGTCTTTCCAAAAATTATGCACCGTGAGCATGTGTCTTCACTCGTGTTAGCTTTTTCTTTAATTAGAAAACAGAACCGCAGGAAGTGGCACATAGAAAGGCTCTTGCCCTTGCTCAGATGTAAATAACCCTCTCAGCTTATTTCAGCTGTTTCTTCCCAGTTAAATTCAAGTTGTCAGAGGAATGTGATCCTGAAAATAAAACCAGAAATTTCAAGCTATTTGTAAACATATGAGGCAAAGGTTACTTGTATTTTATTTTATTTTCCAACCTTCTTCTTCTATGGCAAACAGAAAGTGGGGACTGCAGACAACTGAAATAGAGAAGGATTTTTAGCTCCTGGGGACTCTGATTCCCAATATTAAATGCAACGAAAAAGGGTATTCTTCTGTGGAACTGTTCCTCAAAAGAACCTTGCAAATCAGCCAGCTCAAATTATCTGCCCTTTCAGTTACACACTGTTGACTTTTTCCAACGTCTGTCCTCATCACAACTTTATAAGCCCATTAGAGGCATGCATTTGAGTGTTTTAGGGAATGACTAGACACAGCAAATTATTTCCTATAAATAATTCATCCAGTGACTTCGAAATTCTGAGCGTTCCTGTAAGGACTGCCTGTCACAGAGCAATGATGGTAATAAACAGCTGCTTTCTTACCACCTGACCCAGGGCTCCTTCTATAACCCACAGAAAACCTGCTGAAATTTCTCCTAGGTTTTGTCTCTCTGCCATCTAAGTTAGAAGGAATTTTTCTAATAATTTTAGCAGAAACTGAATGAGTTCCAGGACCTTCCTGATCTTCTTCACCTTCTGAGAACAAAATCTAAAACTTTGCAAGAAAGCATCCTTGAGCATGAATCAACTCCAGGACAAGAAATGTGGCAGCCAAGGGTCTGATCTCACAAACTGCTCAAGAAAGCAATGTTATTATAATGAATAAAGTTATACAAGACTAAAGCACTGAAGGGTTTGTAAAGGTTCAGTAAATCCTTTTCATACTGAGCTTTGCTGTGTGTTCGTATTTCCAGAATGCAGTACACATGAAAATGGTTTTAGAGTTGTTTTAGAATAGGTGAAAAGATTTATATAAATTTTCATTAGTCTTAGGTTAAGAGAAGGCTGAACTTTAAATACTTGTTCGTGTGAAAAATCAAAGGTCCTCCAAGAGGACAAAAGCAAATGGCCTCAAGTTGCACTATAGAATGTTTAAATTAGATATTAGGAAAGATTTTTACACAGAATGGATTGTAAATCATTGGAACAGGTTTCCATCCCTGGAAGTGCTCAAAATAAGTGTGGATATGGCAGCTGAGGACATGGTTTAATGGTGAACATGGCAGTGGTGTTGGATTTAAGGTTGCACTTGATGGTCTTAAGGGTCCTTTCCAATTCCATGGTTCTAAGAGAAGTTTTTGACCAGGGAAGAAGTTTGATACATGTTGATATTTTGATACATAAAACATGCATTTGAAACATTTCTGCATATGGGGATATTTACTGAGAAAGTTCTTAATATATTTAACACATTGTGTTCCCATACTGTAACCTCCAAAACAACAAATTCCTACTCTATTAGCACTCCTGTGTCTATCAGTCAAGCTTCTGCAATGTCCTTGAGTGATTTTTGAGGTAAAAATTTCAGATAAGTCTTTCTCCTTACCTTTGTCACTGAAATTAAAAAACAAATTGAATTATTAATTAAGATTAAATGTAGTAGCTGCATACAAATATGCAGGCAATTCATCTATCAGTTTTAGCAAGGAGAATGTTTAAATTATCTCACCTCTGTGCCAGATAAACAATCAATGGACTTTATTTAATAGCTTCATCTCCGCTGCTAATTGTATCCATTTAAATTAAATTATTCTGATTGTAATTCCATGTAGTTATTTGGTGATATGAGACCTCTCAATAGATACTATTGATTTTGGGCAACCAGGCATCATCCATCAAGGCTGTGAAGACAGGAATTAAATTTAAATAGTGGGCTATTATTTTCTGAATGTCTTTGTGGACAAATAGGGTAGCGGAAGCAGGATAATTAGGAACTTGCACTAATTTGTCTTCTTGATTTATAGGTATATGATTCCTGAAAATAAAATGAGGTCTACAAAGTAATCAAGAGAAACTGGCAATAGGAAAAACCTTGTGACTCTTTTAGCAGAATGGACAAACAATTCATGTGCTACTGGTTTTTAAGAGGTGTTTAGGTAGGTAAAAGAACTACTTTGCCTCCTGATGAGATTTACAGCAGTGCCTAAATGATTTTTGAACTGTTAGATAGAAGCAGAGTAAGACCAAAAAAAATAAAAGCAAAAAAAAACCCAGAAAGATCTTTTATTGCCCCAAAGTATAACTACAACACTAAAAAAAAATTTTAAAAAAATCCAAGATGTGTGATAAAGATAACTCTCACGCAATGTTCCTGAGGTGGTGGAGGTAGAGAAACAACTACAGTTTTACAGAACATCTGAAGTTGCAAGTGAGCTGAACAAAATCAATGAACTCATAAATCACTTCAGGCTGGATTCTAACCAACAGTTCTCATTTTCTGGATGTTCCCAAGGCAGTTAACATACAAGTGCAACCTCATTTTGGTCCCAGATGGCTAGAGAAAAATGGGATAACAGTGAGATTTAGATCTCACCCCTCCAAGGAGGATGCCTGTTACAATCATGAATTGTGGTTCATGCCAGATATATCCTTATACAGGCATTCACGCATTTCTCAAAATGTCCTGTGTGCTTCTGAGCAGAGAAGCCACTGATATAGATGCAAAGGTGCTTTCTAAGCAGTGAAACAAAGTGGTTCAATGAACTGTGTGATGGGCCCTCAGAGATGAGCCTGGAATCAGACAAAGCCATGTATAAGGAGTTGCTGGGATCTGTCCCACAATGCCAAGACAACAGAGTGCAACCAGAAGCAAAACTCATGCTAAGCACAGAAATATAACTTTGAAACAACAGTGATCTCTGGGAACATCTTGGGTAAGTGACAGCTGATAAGAGTTCTAAGGAGATAAATTTTAGACTGAGATACTTTCACGCATTTGCCATCCTTCAGATCATCAAGGCTTTGTTTCTAGCTCCGTAAATCCACCTTCAAGGCCAGGCTCATGGACACTGGAGAGAGTGAGCCTACAGCAACAAGTCAGGCAAAACTATGCTTTTGCATGGCTGTGCAAGCCTGGATATACACAGGCAGACAAAAGAGAAGGGTAATCTAGGCTGGCTGTTCATGATCAGTGTGCAAGCTACCTATAAAAGGGACCACATGGTAGAAAAGCAGGACAAAGGCAAAACATGCTGTGTGCTTACAGACACATACTATATCTTTTATAGCTTCATGAAAATCAAACCTTTGCAAAGTTGTGGCAAATGAAGAATCAGCTAAAACCCTCATTGTCAGTGCAAACTTCCATGAAACTTTCTATATTTACAGTAATTGATCTCACATGAATTATCTTTGATTGGTTTTAATTGCACAGTTAGACTGTCAACCAAAATACAAATATCTTATGCAATTCACTTGTAGTTTTAAAATTGAATTGGTAAGGAATTTGACATGAATCTACAGCTTTTCTCATAAAAATGAAGATATTCTCAGTGGTAAAAACAACGCCTATTAACTCGGATCATTTTAGTAGAAACCAAATGCCAAAGATGTAAGTCTTAGTATCATCAACCAAAAAGCAGAGCTACTGGTACACCACTGCAACACTAAATTAGTCCAAGACTGAAAAAACATCATTTCATTATTGTCTTTAGTTTGAATATAGCATATTTCCATTCTCAGATGACTTTTAAACTTATTCTAAAAAGAAAAAAAGGGTTTCTAATCTGGCTTTCCTAACTGCAAATATTTTGATTTTTGGCAATAAAAATGCCTGGCTAAGACCACTGAATGTTTATACAGAATCTGAAGGAGTGCAAACTAGGCACAGTCCAGTTATTCTTTCGAAGGCAAAATTTTGTTATTTTGCATCTTGAGGCACAGGAAAACCTTCTCTAGAATAAAATAACAAAGTAAGTATTGTGCAGTAGCTACTCACGGAATAAAACTTGCTTTGTCTGTTGCTGAGTTCTGCTTCCCCTTGATGCTGATGTCATATCTTGGCACCAAATTACAAGAATCAAGATCAACTTGGTCTTGAGACTATGCAAGGATGTCAGGAAAAGTGCTGCACACCATTTGAGTAGGAGAGAATGAGAACAGTGGATGGAAAGGAATTGAAGCTTTATAGTGAGGGACACTTATTGCAAATCAAGTAGTAAAAATTATTTTCTGATCTGTCATATGAGTAGATGACATTCTTAACCAGTGGAGCCAATAACATTCCATTAAGACAGGGAGTAGGGAGTATGAACTCAAACAGTGATATTTAGAGCATAAAGACAAACTCCATGGTGGTATATTGCACAGTAAGTGTGGGGTGCCCCGCCCAGGGAGGGCAAGGATTTGATTATTGTTAAAGTAAGAGGCGTGGCTTTGAGTCCCAGGAAGAGGGGACTCCACCCCTCTGCCTTGGGGGATGTGTCTTCTAAGCCTGGGAAAGGTAAAACTCCACTCTTCCTCTGTAAAACCCACCACCCTGCCCCTGTATGAAGTTCTCTGCCTCTGGATTGAGCTGAGTTTGTTCCTGTATTGGTGATGCCCCAAAAAATGGATTTTTAAGCTTAAACAAGCAGGGACCTGTCTTGTTGTGTCTCATGCTGGTCACCAGACCTCCCTGGACTTGATCCTGCCATCACAGAAGCCGGCAAGTACGGGGTTACATGGGGCCTTTGGATGAGGAGTGCTGAAATCATCCTGTGGAGCTCAGTTGTTACTCTCTCAATGATGGACTAAGTGGAAAGCAAGATTCCTGGGACATGAGGGTCAAGAAATGAGACAATTTGCTTGCTGGAATGGGAGAAAACAGCTCTGATGCTCCAGAGGCAGAGATCTGCAGTCACCTATGGAACAGAAGATTCTTCTGCTGAAACACAGTGACAGAAGAGCAGCACAGAAAGTGCACACACAAGAGAGATGTATGTGCTAATAGCATTGATTGTCCATACATGACTTCATTACAGCCTCTGAACTGCTCCTGCAGGGCCCAGAGGAGAACAATTCATCACAGATCTCCTTAGTGCACAGCTGGTACTGAACTGGCAGAACTTCCACCAAAGTTTCCACACAGAAGCCTGAGCACCAACTGGAACCAGCACACATGTGCAATTGTTCCAGCCAAACTTTTCTTTTGATATGGAAATTAAATACTATCCACTCTTCTCCTGGGCAGAGAGTCTGCCAACCATCAGCCTAGTAAGGACTTTTATAGCAAAAATGTATTCATTTTTGTGAGCTGGAGTTTTATCCTGTGTAAAATGAGTCACTCTTTACTAGTGCAGTAATACAGATCTGCGCTCTAATCGCAGATTCCCATCTGTACCATTTATTTGGGAATTTATGTTAATTGAGCCCATTCCAACCACAATTTGAGTTTTATCCTGTCCTGCCACATTTTACCCTTGTTCCCTTCCTTTCCCTTTTCCAATGAATTTCTTTCCCTGCTTTTTCTCATCCTCTCAGACAACCTCTGCATTTTTCTTATATTGTAGTATTTTCCAGCAGCAAATACAAGACTGAGTCTTTGAATCATTGGGAAACACAGATGTATCTGCTTCCTTTAGCATTTAGTGTTGTCTATCCTAAATTTACCTTTTTTAGCAAACGAAACCTAGCATATAATTTCATTGCTTCAGGACACTCATAATAGATCTGAATTAAGGAGAATCAACCAGTGAGTTCCAAGAAAAATCAGAAAAAAATCCCCATAAATCAGAAAACAAAGTCCTGTTGTTTCTCTAGTGTAAACTTGGTTGGCAGATTTGAATTCTGGAACTTGTTTAGTTAGAGTCTAATAGGGACATTAATTTTACTCAAATTTTAATCTTAAAAATGACTATATAATCCCAAGGGTAACATTTAAAGCTAAACTAACCTCATGCTTACTCACTAATGATTTTTTATAAGAGTGAAAACAGTATTATGGCAACTCAAACACAAGTGTTAGTATGCACTTTAGACTACAAATAAAGTACCATTTAGCCAAAAGTGCCATTTAGCCACTTCTCTAAGTAGTGCTGAGCTAGATCAGACTAATCCAGAAAAAATAAAAAGAATTCTAGCAATATCAATATTCGTGTGCTTAAAGGTGCTTTTATAATTTTTGGAGTTTGAATGAGAACAAATGCAGCAGATGGATAAACAAACTCAAATGGATCATGCTCTACAAATTATGAAGCTCAACCAGAGATAATGTCAAAATTTAGCTGACATTAAATATCTCATGCTACCAATACCACTGTCACTAGCTTCAAGACCAGAGAAGCTACCTCCGTGATAAGGCAGAGCAGTTAAAGAGAAGGTATAAAGAAGACATTGCTGCAATTAAATCACTCCATTACTAAGCAGTCAACACACTAAGCAGTTAGATCAGGCAAGGAAAAAGCAGCCAGTTTTACAGCAAAACACATAAGTATGAGGCCTCTTTATTTATTTTTTTTTGTTGAGGCCATTTATTTACACAGGCTCACCAACAGCCCCAGGCACCAACTTAAACATGGCATACATCAGTATCTGATATTCACTGCAGTGGGTTAGCATAATTTTTATTCATCTCTATGGGGTTAAGAAAGGCTTAGGAAAGAAAATATTTTATTATTCCCTTGCATAATTACTTGATGTTTGATGTTTACACAAAAACTGTACAATGGATCAAATCCCTGGCAAAGGGGAAGGACATCAGCCCCTCCAGCAAGGGTTCAATCCCATGGTACCAAAACAAGGCAAGGGGAGGAGATCCAGTGGAAGCCCTTGGTTTAGTCCCTGGCTGCCATCAAGTACATTCTCTGTGACAAGAGCATGTCCAAAGACAAGCAAGAAAGTCAAGTCAGTAAGGCCAAGCACAGCATTATCACAATTAAGTTTATGCAAAGGCTGAGCACCAAGGCTTCCTAGGCCAGTGGGGAGGGTGGGTCCTTCATTGAGATGGTGGCTCTCCATTTTTTCTTTCTGCTGATGGTGAAAACAGGCACTCATCCATGAGAGACTATAGTCCAGGCATCTGTCCAGTCTTGGAGCTTATTAGGGAATAGATTGGTTTTAGCTGTCTTTGTAAATGGATCAGAAAAATGAAATGCACAGCTTTACATCCCAAACTTATGTTAATATAGCAACTAAATGATTTGCGATTCATTCTTGTTCTGTGCTGTTTGAGCAAAGGACTAAAAAAAGCTGCCAATATTTGGCCTCCTCTGCAAAACTAGAATGAATATTTTTAAGTGAGAAAATACCAATGAGGCAAAATGAAAAATAAAATATCAAAAGATAAATGAGGAATTCTGATATCTCACTTCCGTAAAAATAAAAAGGAAAATTAATAAAAATTTACCTTATAACCAAGATGGCCATCAGTTCTATGAAACTACAGCAGTTGGAAATTCATTCCTTTTTCTGTGCACATTGTTGAACCAGGGCTCTTACTTACAGTGAGTTGAAAGATGCTACGTTTGAGAATACAGCTGTTATTGTTTTCAAATTTATAGACATACCTAGAGGTAATTGTAAACCATTTGAGCGACTGCCATAAGCTACCCTGAAATGACTGGCAGCCTTTCACAGCAGTTACTCAAAAGGAAGTTATAATCCCAATAGAAGCAGATGAACAATTATAGGAATATCAGAGATGTCTGGAACTGATTTTTGTTTGAAATTTTTCTAGCAGATTTCATCTGAAATGTAGCACTGGAAGGGGGACCTCCTGAGTTACTGAATCCAATTTCCTATTACCACTGCTAACAGAGTCAGAAACACCATGATTTTGGCAAGAGCTCAGTGATGGTAAACTGCCAGTCTCCCTGGCTTGGCATTTAGAGGGAAAAGCATAGACAGGTAGACAGTGGTGAATTTACTGAAAATTGCTGCTGAAATGTAACAGTTTCTCAGACTGGTAGGGAACTGGATTTTGGAGGATGCAGCACCAGGATAAAGGCGAGGGAGCCCTCCCACTAGGGGAGGGCTGAGAGTGGCTGGATGCCAAAGGGCTTGGGATTTAGAAGGTAAGAACCTAAAGAACTCCAGAACTGAGACTTAAAGGATAAGAAATACCTTTGCATAAAATAATTGTGCTCCTTCTTAGAACAAATGAATCAATGAAAACAACTCCTGCAAAGCCTTGGCTGTGTAGCTTCCACACCTTGAGGGCAGTTTCTGTCAATAATCTGGTCCCCTGAGCCAGAACCACAAACTTCAACACTGAATTTTAGTCTTGTACAGCTCAGAGCGAGACTGGGTTTAGCTGAATCTTGAATGAAAGGCATGGTAAAGGCATTTTTTGGGTAAAAATCCAGTAAAACACCTTAGAGGATGGTAACCCATCAATGCAAATTTAAATCAGTATCTAGAAGTCTATAGCAAGTGGGAGAACCTTGTGAGGTGTTGGACCTTAAGGACTTGTTTCAGAGCTGTAGGGCAATGAAAAGTCTCTCACCCTCAAGAAGAGTTCCCCAAAAGCAATTGTGTTTCCTGAAGTCCTCCAACTGCCAGGAAATGGGAGGGAGGGATGTTCTGTGTGTGGCCCTGAGAAGTCCAGCGAGTGAGCCCATCAAAACTGAATTAACACTGCATTTTCTAGGCAGAAATATGCTTGAAAACCTTCTGAACATGCTGGAAACCCATTGTCCAACACCTCTTGGTAAGGCAAGTTTCCTTTCTGAGGGTGGACTTTATGATTTTATCACTCTGCCCCTCAGGGCATAAAGAGACTATGGTATAAGAAACATCCCCTGACTCCATCCCTCAGTACAGGCTGGATCGACATCCTGGCTTTGCTGCCTCAGAGCCACACTGGTGCTGTGAGAAAAGAGGAAGTTATTGAAACTGGATGGATGAGCATGTAGATTGACTTTGTGCTTTGAGCACAGCACACCAGGTGCAGAGTTACTTTTGCTAGGAGCAAAGCTGAATGCCAGCAGGCAACCAGGCAAGAGGTCGAGTCTCACTCTTGTATCCTGTCCACAATAAAAATTTTTAAAAAGTTATTACATTATAGAACTCTTCAAAAATGAAGAAATTGTGATCTTTTTTGACACTATCTTGTCAGTTCACCCTCTGAACTGTCTGAATCTGATCTCCACAGTAAGTCAAAAGGCCATCCCAAGGTAACTGGCAGATTTTATCTGATTAAGGGTAGAGTCTTCTCAGTTATATTTTAATTAACATTTCATTTCCTTCCAATGAAAAATGAGGAAAACTTTTGTGTCCTGGAACACAGAAAGTATCTATAATCACTTGAGAGCTTCATTGATTAGTCTGTTTTCCTCAAGTGGTGCCATAACCCTCTGTTTTCATATGGAAATATATAGAAGCATAAACATAAATAAACTTATGCCTTATGGACTCAGGAGCAAAACAACAGAAATTGCAGACCAAGCATTTAAGGTCATTTTTTTCATTCAGTATTGCTGTGCAAAGCAGTCTCGAAATCACAGCATAATCACTGAAATATCATTTAGTGTAAATTGTTCTGTGACTTCACTAAACATATTTGCTAAAAATTATGGCTAAGTAATGCAAAAAATTCACATCTTGTAAATAATGTATTGATCTGCTGATAGACAACAATCATCTAATACATCATTAGATAATGTGTCAGCCAACCACATAATTGGTAGACTAATGAATACGATAGTTCATACATAATTTACTCAAAGAAATATGCTTTATTTCCCAGATTTAAATAAATGATTCATCTAGATGTATTTGTTAGCTAATACAAATATCTTCTTAGTGTCCAAGTGAAAAGGATCTTCCCACTGCATTTGAACACAGGCTCTTTAGAGAGTTTAGAGCATATCTGCCAATGCCTTTTTACTGGAAAAATGACCGCAGATTTCAAATATATCTACATGCAAATATATTTTCATAAATTCAAGTGTAAACCACCAGCTTGGGGTTTTTTTCCCATCAAAAAGTCTCTAAAGAGTAAGCTCCATAACAAACTCCAATGTCTGTGGATAAGTGTCCTAATTTGAGTTGTTGCAAATCTTTATTTGAGCCCATTAGTATATTTGCACTTTATTTCTCTATAAAATATTATCTCCACTTTTTGGCAAATACATCCAGTGCAAATGGAGACCAGAGCAGAATATATAGTTGTGTAAAACTAAACAGGTCAGTTGAGCAAGGTAGACATTAGAATTGAGTCTGGCAAGGAATATCAAGGACAACAAAAAGGGCTTTTAAAAGTACATCAGCAGCAAAAGGAATATTAGAAAAAATGTGGGGCTGCTGCTGAATCAGATGGGTGGCCTGGTAATGGCAGTCGCAGAGAAGGCAGTTATTAAATGTCTTCTTTGCCTCAGTCTTTACTCCTGAGGACGGTCTTCAGGAATCCCAGACCTCAGAGGTAAGAGTGGAAGGCTAGAGAAAGCAAGACTTCCTCTTGGTTGTAGAGAGCTGTGCTAGAGTAGACAATATCAATAAATCCATGAGCCCTGATGGAATGCATCCATCGTTGCTGATGGAGCTGGCAGGTGTTGCTGCTCTGCCACCCTCCATCATTGAAAAATTGCAGAAAACAGGGGAGAAAAGCCAGTGTTAATCCCATCCTCAAAAATGGCAAGAAGGAGGACACAGGAAACTACCAGCCAGTCAGCCTCACCCTCAGTCCTGGAACAGATCATTCTGGAGGTCATCACCAAGCATGTAAAAGAAAAGAAGGTCATTGGGAGTAGTCATCATGAGTTAACCAAGGGGAAATCACACACTTGACCAATCTGAGGATTGGTTATGCCATCCATCTATGATGGTGTAATAGGATGGAGGAATGAAAAAAGGACAGTGGATGTTGTCTACCTCGATTTCAGCAAGGCTTTTGACACTGTCTCCCATAATATCCTCCTAGGTAAACTCAGGAAATGTGGGTTAAATGAATGGACAGTGAGGTAGATCAAGAACTGTCTGAATGGCAGAGCTCGGAGGGTTTTGATCAGTGAAGCAGAATCTGGTTGGAGCTCTGTAGTCAGTGCTTTCCCCAAGGATCAATACTAGGTCCAGCCTTATTCAACTTGTTTATCAATTACCTGGACAAGGAGATCGCATGCACCCTCAGCAAGGCTGCTGATGATACAAAACTGGGGGCAGTGGCTGATACTCCTGAAGGCTGTGCTGCCATGCAGGGGGACTTTGACAAGCTGGAGAGTTGGGTAGAAAGAAACCAAATCGGTTATAACAAGGAGAAGAGTTGGGCCCTGCACCTGGGGAGGAATAACCTTCCATGTACAAGCACGGGCTAGAGGCCAACCCACTGGAGAGCAGGTCTATGGAGAAGGACCTGGAAGTCATGGTGGATCACAGACTGACCCTCAACCAGGACTGCCTCTGTGGCCAGAAGTGACAATTGCATCCCGAGGTGCATCAGGAAGAGTATGGCACAGCAGGTCAAGATAGCTGATCCTCTCCCTCTACTCTGTCTTAGTGGGGTGACATCTGAAATTCTGTGTGCAGTTCTGGTCTCCACAGCTCAAGAAAGACAAGGACCTCCTGGAGAGGGCCCTGCAAAAACTGCAAAGATGATGAGGAGTTTGGAACCTTTTTCTTATGAGGAGAGATTGCAGGAGCTGGAACTGTTTCGTCTGGATAAGACTGAGAGGGGATGTCGTTAATGCATATAAAACCCTCAAAGGTTTGAGAATGGTACCAGACTCTTTTCGGTGGTGCCCAGTGACAGGACAAGGATTAATGGCCATAAAATTTCCGCAAAAATTTCCTTGTCAGCATGAGGAAGAGCTTCTGTACACTGAGGGTGGCAAAGCAGTGCAACAGATGTCCTGGGAGGTCATGGAGTGTCCCTCTCTAGAGATGTCCAAAATCCACCCGAACATATTTCTGTGTCACCTGCTTTAGGTGATCCTGCTTTGGCAGGAGGGTTGGACTGGATCATCTCCAGAGGTCCCTTCTAAACCTAACAATTCTGTGATTCTGTGACCTTGCAGTGACAGCTGGAAGATCTGACAGGATATGGGGAAGTGCAAGGTGTTCTCAAGCTAAGGCTTCCTAAATTGTCTGGAAGGAGCGTCTGACTTGGTTAACTACAGGTTTGCAGGTATAAGTGGTAGGACCAGGTCAACAGCACATGCACTTTTATTACTTTCTCTTGCAGCTGCTCTTTTGCTTCTCTGGAGCTTTCTCAGGAGACCCCAGACATTTAAATGCAGGGCACCCTTTCTGTACTGTGGAGTCATGGACCACTTCAGAGCCCCTCCTGAGTTTAGTGCAGAGGTGCCGGGTGCCATCTGCCTCCCTTGCCTGAAGACAAGCTTGTTGTGAAGTACACAAATCTCATCAACCCTTCCTTACCAAACCTCCAAACCTTAAAAACAACAGAGACCATTTGTGGACCATTACTTTATATGTTAAAACTATTCAGCACATAATAAAGATGTTATTAAAAACATTTCCTAAAAAAACCCCAAAATAAAAAACACCCAAGATTTCCTAAAAGTGCAATATTTTACTTGTAAACAGTGCTGATGAAATATTATCACAATATATTGTGCTATCTTTTTAAAATTGGTTGAGCTGTTCCTGCTGAAGGTGGTATGAAGATAGAAAGGTGAATTCATCCTTGTAATTGCTTATATGTATAATACAAAATCCCATCCACACTATGGTTTCACACAAAATATTATAATTAGGACAATTAGGGATTCATAGTCAAAGTTCTGGAAATCAGCATTATCTTTAATACAATGCATTTAAAATTAAATCTGCTCTGTTCAATCTGATTTCTTACTTCCTTCATACCTGCATGGATGCTCATGGAAATAGTAAAAGTCACTTGACCATAGGTGTATTCCTTTGGAAAAATCTACTGCTGCTTCACACCATAAAGGATCACATTTTTAAAACTCTAATTAAATTAAATCATTTCTCCTCTTTCTCTGAATGTTTAAACCATTTTCAATAACACTGTAAGTATTCAATCTGAAGCTATTTACCATGGAAAATTTCTTTGTGAGCCGATAATGTGTGGTAAGGTTATTAGTAAGTGTAATAAACTTTAAATAGGTTCACAGAAAAGAAGATTTTTTTTTAAAAAAAGAACTTTTAAAAGTGAAATTTCACACTTTTTGCTACACTTTGTCTAAGACAAAGCACATGCTACAATCCCAAAGCAGTGGTCATTGCAAATTGATGCACATTTTAACTAGAACAAGGCACTGGACACCCATTAACTCTTTTTATTTTAATTTAGCAGTAAAAGCTTTCATTACAGCCATTAGACAAGAGAAAAACATTTGACATTAAAGTAAGAGAGAAAACATATATAAGAATGAAAAAAAATTTAATTTACAGCATGGGGACTGGTAAATATATATTAATAGAACTTAAAACTTACGTCTAAATAATTGAATTGGATTAATATAAATGAGAAATATATTAAAAAAACATATAAAAATCTGGAGGGAATTCATTTTAGAGCTCTGCAGATGTTTAAATATACATTTTTCCAGTTATGGCTAGAGGAAATAAACCAATCTTGCTTTCATAGCTCTTTCTATATATTTGTAGCAATTAAAATTTCCCACAATTTCTTGTAATAATTGGTTGACAAAAAGGGTAGATAACTGTAAATGTTTTCAGGCACAATAGCCTGTTCTTTTCTTCAGTTTGAGAATGCTTTTTTTCCTTGTATTTCTCAAATCTTAGCTTTTTTAAAAAAAAGACTTGTGAAGGAAACCTGGCCATCCTCTTCCATTCGGTATTTTCATTGTCCAGTGAGAAGAATCATGAGTTTGTTACACTAGGTAATATGGGGGGAAAAGAAAAATAATTAAGAATTGAATCCACATTAGAATGGAAAACATAAAAAATCCCTCTGAGGCCTAGGCCAAAGTAAGTTGGAGTTTGTTGTTTTGATGTGATTCCTCTCCTGGATGCGCTCTATAGTTTTAACAGGAACAAGATTTAGATAAGAGGGCTTGGTAACAGTGTTGAATGCTACATCTGGTTTGCTTTTTGCATGGTTTCTGCCTGGCCCTGGCAGATAGAAGAGAGACATGCCAAGAGACAGAAGTGGCTATGTGTAAACCACTGTTACATATCCAGCCCAAACACCATCCTGTGGGAAGTGGGATACCAAGGCTCCCCAGAAGCTTCACACCATCCTAGAGCCTGCAAAGCTGTCCAAAGCCTGGGGATGCCAGTGTTTGCCCAGACCCTACCACCCAAACACCAGCAAGTACCCAAATGCCAGATGACAGAGGCAAACTCTGTTTCCATTTTTCTCACAGAAATGTGAGTTTTAGCAAACCAAAAGTCAGCCTTTGCGTGGCTTCTAATTCTTCTTTCTGTGTCGACACAGTGCTATGTAGCAAGCAGGGATCCTGACCTGTAATCCAGGCTCCTCAGACAATATTTTTATTCTGCTCATAAAAATAGCTCCCGTAAAGAAGGCACAGTGAGCTCTGCTCATCTTGCCAGTTTAAGCTTTGCCCATCAAGCAGGACATACTTACTGTGTGATTCTGAATTTGGTAAGAAATTCATCCTTCCATCACATCCCTCCTTGAATTTTAGCTTACAATGTAAATATGTAGACAACACATATTCTGGCTCTGCAGAGACTCCCTTTTTAAAAGTATCAAATCCTGTAGCAAGAAGTCCATTTGCATATGAGTGGGCTGAGCTGTCCTTCAGAGTGATCTGAAGGCCATTTTCCAAGCCATCAGGGGATTTGTGGTGATCCTGCTATGAAGTTCTCCATTTTGCTGTAGTCAAGTCACCAGGACTCTGTGAAGCACTGAAGCCCACCTGCACAGAACAGCTTGTGAGGCTGGGGCCTGGGCAAAAACAATAGCAATTCTTTTGGCAAGCCTGAAAGACCTTCTTGTTGGCAGATTGAGGAAGCCCACGCTTCTCCTACTGCACTGTCGTTGATCAGTATCAGAGAAGAGCATTAATCAAACATGCAATACCACTATTTTTCCCAACTGAGTTCTCAGGTCTGTGATAAGTGCTTCTCTTAACACAAAATTACATAAATATTATGCAACCACAATCCAAAACTGCTCTGTTGAGAAATTTGAATGATAATGAATACTTTTGGGAAATGTTGCTCCCATCTTGCCTCCGTCTAGGCAGGAAAGACTGATCATGGTCATGGTGCTACATGCTGCATCAGTTAATTTGTCTTTTTACCTGCTTTTGGCTCATACTTCACCTACAACTTTGTGAAAAATGACAGAGTGTAAACATCTTGCCATTAATGGGCCATGTGACAGACGCTGAGCACAGCAGGCCAGGGAGAAGCATCTGAGTCTTGCAAACTCTCCCCACTGCTAGATTTACTGATGGATGACAGAGCTCCATGGTGCTGACAAAGATGGTGCTGACCTCACTTCCAAGCATGCTAGATGGTTTGCAGCTTACAGCAGTGCATCCAGGACACAAGAGACAAGAACTAAGTATGCTTTTATCAGGAGATAGGTTGATTTTTTTAATATGGAATATGATTCAGAAACGGTGAAATCTCGACTGAGAAATGTTTTGGAAATATTTGTGATTGACAGGAGCAGCAGATCTTCTTTTTAAAATGTTAATCCATAGAACAGTAGACAATCCTCATCTTTTTACCTACATGCTACCTATCTTCTGCTAGAAACTGTCTAATTAACCTGTTACAATGCTTAATCTGGCCAGTTCATAACAAATATTTGGAAACAATGTTTTTGTAATGGGAATTTTGCCAGGGTAACAAAACTCTTCTTACGACATTTCTTGCTATTTTCTGTTTTATTTTTTAACATTTTCTTTTCTTCCATACAGAACAAACACTCAATTTTTTTCAGGTTTTAAAAAGGGAATGAAAATGAAGATAGCATGTGCTTTCCTTTTCAGACTGCATTGTTTCTGGAAGAAAATAAATACAATCTTCTTGTCTGTGAGGAATATCAGAAAAGTAGGACACACAAAATAAAAGCATCTCTGAGTCATACCTCCATACACAGCAAATCCAGAAGTTCCTTACAACAACTTAGAGAAGTTGTTCGTGTACAGCCCGTTGTACATTTGCACCAGCATTTCAGTTCAAGCCAAGAATTGCTCAAAGATCACTGCTCTCCACACAGTGACGCAGCAACAGAGCACATGAACCAGATTCCTTCCAGGTGAAGTCCCATCCCCAGAGACACTCTCCAAAACATCTAAAGTAGCCCAGCCACAAATGAGCTCTCAATCCTACAGCCAGCCAAAAGGAAAAAGCCTTGAAAAGCCATCATTTGGGCATCATGAAGACGAGGGGCTCCTGGCACCGTGTCTTGCCACAGGTACACTTACAAGACTCCTTGACAAATTAAATGTAACCAGTGTGTGCTGAAAAGGTTAGGAGAAAGATTTGGGATGTGGGAAGCCAAGTTCAGATCAGGTAAAACTTGCTTCCATTCTGCCCAACAGTGAGGTATGGTAATGGACAATTAGGATTTGTGGTTATTCCAGCCAAGAAACTGATTCAAGGAAGTCCAAAAGTTAGAGTAGCAGAGTTTGGAACCAGATTAAAGAAGCGGTGACTTTGACATTAGCTCCTGCAACCATAACATTTAGGGGCAGTCAATGAGACCTCAAAAGCTTTAAATATAAAATATGTACTTTTGTAGTAAGAGGCATCCTGAGTCAGTACTGCAGCTGGCATTCTGACCTGAAAAGCAGGCAGAGAGAGGAGTTCTTAAGCTTGGGAAGAAGCCAGAAGAGCTTCAGGAGACAGATCTGTAGACACAGAGACACTGAGAACACAGAAATGCAGACTTACTGCCTCATTCAAATATTGATGCAACACTAAAGAACGAATGACTTTCTGGCCTGACAAAAATGAGCTCAGTAAAGAGCAGTGTGTCCTCTCTGCTCAAGTACAGCAAAGAAATTCCCACAGACATGCGGGATACTCCCTGGTGCTCACATGGAGAGTGTCCACTCAGGGACTGACTGCAAAGTTTCACAAACCACCTCTGCCACTGAGGAATGGGCATGGAGTCCTTCTGCAGCCGAGTGCTCTGGTGCCAAGGGCAAGTGGGTGTACTTCATTAAAACTCACATACCTTGGAGATGCATTTGACCTACTTATCTATCATTGATGATTGTCTTTACAGTGACCTCATTGCTGCAGTATATAAAGGTGGGGTTTCTATCCCCCATAGGAGAGATTTAGGCCTAGAAAAACTTGGAAACGTGTGTCTCAAACTGGAGACAAGATTTCTATTTTTTAGTGTTCCTCCTCTTTTTTATTCCTGATTATATTTAAATAACAAGTACTTCTCTGGATGATAGACACAGAGAAGAAGAAACATCTATAAATTGAGCTTTGACAGAAAATAGATTCAAGCTTTAAAATGAAAGGAGTGAAACCAAAATAAATGAAGGTTAAATCAAATAAATTCTGGATCCCACGTGTCCAAATATGGTGGGTTAGGCTAGCCAGTAGCTAAATGCCTGCTTAGCCACTCCTTCCTTCTCCCTCCTCAACAGAACATCAGGGAAAAAAAGCTTAAAAAGCTCATGGATCAAAAAAAAAGACGAGGAGATAATTTAAGTGTTACCATCGTGGGCAAAACAGTCTCATCTTAGGAAGAATTAGTTTCATTGATTGCCAATTAAATATACAGTGATAAAAAATGGCCCCGAGATACCACTGTTTTGGTTGAGGGGCTCAGTTGTGCCCTGCAGTAAATTGGTTGGAGCCATCTGAAATTGTTTGTGTTTGGGCAGCCTCGACCTTTCATCCCAAAGTCCACTCCTCCAAAGGCCACCCCTCCAGCCCCCACTGCCAGCACCTACAGCAGGAACACCATGTAAAACATTGCAGAGCATGAAGACCCCCTTCCAACTGGCTGTAAACAGCATAGGGATAAACAGGCAGGAGTTGCAAAAAGGGAACAGTCACTGCCACAGCTTTCATTCCAGAATATGCAATTACATATATCAATTCTTAATAACCAGGAACTCTACTCAAATTATCATAGACACCTCTTTCATCCATATTCAAGAGTACATCCTTTAAATGTGATGTTTCCAGAAAAAGCTCTATTTTCCTCAAAGATATAGTGTTGGTTTTGCAGATTTCTTGCATATTAAATCTAAGTATCTTTATATTTTCCACCTGGATGCCAGAGCATTTCCATATTTCATAACACAACATTTAGAAGTCTCATCAAAGCAAGTGCACCAGCTCAGTGGTTTTGAGACTTTTGCTGTACTTAAAGCCTTAGGATCAAAATACTTTTGAAAAAGTCAGAAGAATCCACAAAATATTTTCATTCAGTTCGGGCAGGAAAGAACCTACTTTTAGAATAAATATTCTTCAAGTAACTCGCTCACAGCCAGAGATGCAAATCTAGAAAAAAAAATAAAGGAAATCAGACACTTAAAAAAAAAACTTATCCTGCCTCAGAGGAAGAAAAGACCGCTGAGGTCTGACTGAAACAAAATCAAACTTCACATTAAGCAAATTGTACCATTGATTTATCCCAAAGTCTTGGCTTTTCCTGGTGAAAGAGCATGACAATAACCTGATCTTGTACATCTGTTAGACTGAGCCTTTCATGTAATGCATCAGAAGGTGTTTTTCAGCACATCCAATTCTGACAACATTAATCAGCAAAGCCTTTATCAAGCCAGAAAATTTACAGAACAGATTTGCAGGCTTATTATTAGACCAGAGGCCCTGACACAGCAAGAGCCTACCTACAGGAACTAAGTACATGACAAGCTATATAAGGTGTTTTACTGGGAGGCTGTGATTTTTTTTCCAGTACAAATGAAAGAAAGGATTTCTGAAGCAGGGAAAACTGAATCTCAGTTAAAATTAGGGTACTTTAAGACAGAACTGGAGGTCCTCAAAATGCTATTTCTCTATCATGGATTGTCAAGGAAGTGTGACTTGGTGTCTGTGAACTGATATATCCTTATATTTGCTACTTTAGGTAAATTGATATAACAATTTGGACTATGGGAAACCCTAGATTAGTTTAGAGCAAGAGATCAGTTTAGAGCAAGGGATCAGTTCTTGCCAGGTCAAAGATTTCAATTTACCCAAAATGAAGCCAGTTCCTGCATATTGATTCCTCCTCCTAGATGCAAATTATCACTGATTATTTTCAGGGCAGAAGTGTTGATAGCTTCCTGCTATTACGGACCTAACTGAAATTAAGTCTATAGTATAATTTTCTATTTATAGCAACTAATATGTGGCTGGAGCGCTTTAGTGTTTCAAATCTTACAAAATAATAAATCACAATTTCAAAGACTCTTGTGGGCAGTGGTGTTTCATTGAAGCCAATAGACTTGTTCAAAATTTCTGGAGGACTGATATTCCCTCAAAATATAAATATAATTTGTCAATAATCCTGATTCAAAATGCTTAAGGATTCAGTGTTCCTCCATGTGTAAGTCTTAAGTACCTACATGTGGCATGGTGCAGTGAGAGAGAGGAGAAGGAAGAGGATCTTGAAAAGATTCAGTGATGGTAGCTTGGGATCTATACTGGCTTACAAGCCCCCAGTGCCTGCTTGTCAAGAAAAGCTCAGTCCATGCAGTAACAGCAAATCCATGGCTCCTGGTCAAACTCTCTATTTATTTCCTTTTCTCAAACACAAGATACAGGTCCCCCATTGAGCTGCTCCTCAGAGAAGCCAAGTGTAGGAGATCAGACAAACCAAGAACTGCCCACAAATCCTGACCAGTAGGGATTTCTCTAGTAAACAGGAGCATCTTAGTGGAGTAAAGAGAGGGAGAACTGAATGGTTACAGCTCATGTGCAATTGATTGAATGAGTACAAGCTTTAAGTTCGCAGAACTGTCAACCTGATCTTTTTCACAGATCCCTTTTTTCTCTTAAGAATTCATGTATCCTTTCTAGACAAAATTACAGGGTCTCTCCTTGAGTAAAATGGGATTGAATTCATCAGTAAAGTCAACCAGAAACAGACGTTGTCACCTTTATTTGCTTTCAAATCTTGAAAAACAGAAATAGAGTCAAGAACAAATAGCTGAAAATCCAAACTCCCTCTCTCAGGACCTTCCATCAGCAACACGATGAAGTCTTAAGTCATATCACGTCTGTAGCTTTTGGGAATGTGCTGAGCTTAAACTGTAATCATAAAATGAGTTAACTGATGTGGATGAGTAGTGCTCAGTACAGGCAGTACAGCGGTGTTGCTGGAGGTTTATACCTCCTGGAGGTCTGGACCATTACTTTTTTGTCAGATAAGGAGGTCTGGTTATAAAATAGGAACTGTTGACAAAAACATTATTGATAGTAAGTACTCAGAGCAGTGTTCATGGCCTAAAGCAGGAAAAACAGTAAGGTGAAGCAGAAAACATCCATCTGACAAGAGTAAGTATACAGCACGACAAACTACTATCTATATCCATTTATTCTTGATTTTTTTTAAACTAAAATAACTCTTCAAAGTGCAAAGACCAAAAAATGTGTATTAGAAACTTCTCTTTCAGGGAAACTTTTTCTTCCTCTTTTAGGTTTCTTATCTTCAAGAGATGAATAACTTGTGCCTGTGCCTGTTACAGCCCTTAAAGGTCTTAGAAACACATCTTTATTACCCAGAAAAAAAATACGGTATTCTAATGCAGCACTTGCTTCTTAGACATGAGCTATTCAGCCTAAATCTGTAAAAAATAAATGCTCATCGTAAGATACTGCCAAGGAAAAGCAATGAAAGATGTCCAATCTTGCCACAAAATTTGAAGTTAAAATCATTGACCATCCCCCTAAAACTCTCACCTCTAATGGGACAGTTGAAAGAACACAATATGGCACAGGGGAAAATGTTTTGATCAGTGCAGAATTAATTTTAATTAATGGAAAGCTATTTCTTCCATTCAGTATTGATTTTTCATGGCCTATTTTTTGGTAGCAGGGGGGCCACAGAATTGGCTTCTGTGAGAAGCTGCTGGAAGCTTCCACCATGTCTGGCAGACCCAATATCCCTGATGGCTCTGAAGATGGACCTGCTGCTGCCCAAAACTGGGTCAATGAGAGAGGCTGGTAATGTGTCTGTGATGACATATTTAAGAAGAAAATCAAAACAACATCAATGGTTTTTCTCTTCTTGTCAAAGAGGAGGAGGTGAGAACATGTGAGGGAAACAACACGGAGACACCAAGGTCAGTGGAGAAGGAAGGACAGGAGCTGCTCCAGGCACCAGAGCCAAGATTCCTCTGCAGGCTGTGGTGATGGCCATGGTGCAGCAGCTGTGCCCTGCAGCCCACGGGGATCCATGGGGGATGCAGAGATCCACCCACAGCCCCTGGGGATCCATGGGGTGCGTAGAGATCCACCCACAGCCCCTGGGGATGCACAGGGGATGCAGAGATCCACCCACAGCCCCTGGGGATCCATGGAGGCTGCAGAGATCCACCCACAGCCCCTGGGGGAGTTGCCCACCCCAGAGCAGTGGATGGTGTGGAGGAGGCTGTGATCCAGTGGGAGACCTGATGGAGAGAGGGGCCCTGATTCCAGGCTGGAGCAGCCTGTCCTTGGAGGACTGCACCCTGTGGAAGAGTGACCCACGTTGTGGCAGTTTTGGGAGCACCATGCACCCATGGGGGGAGTTCACGTTGCAGCAGGTGAGGTTTGGCTGCTGCTTGTGAGTGGAGCCACGCCAGAGAAGTTCACAGAGAGCTGTCTCCTCTGGGAGGGACCCCACAGCCTCACAGGGCTCCTCTCCCAGAGCAGCAGAAAAAAATCTCAGTGATGAACTGACCCAAAAACCCCCATGCCCTGTCCCCTGTGCTGTCAGTAGGAAGGAGGGAGGGGCTGGGGGGAAAAAAGGTGATTTAAAGCCTTATTTTGCATCTCATTATGCTCTTCTGGATTTATTAGTAATAAATTCACTTTGAAACTTTAAGTTGAGTCTGTTTTGCCCTTGAAGTGTTTTCTCCCAGTCCTTATCTCATCTCATGAATCCTTCATTAATCTTTTTCCTCTCCTCTACCCAGCTGTGGCAGGAGAGGGTGAGCAAGAGACTCTCATGGATGCCTGGCACTGGGCCAGTGTCAAACCACAACACTCATACAGTCAGAACATACATATAAAAATCACACCACCAGCAACTTTCATTTGTGCACTTTCTGTGGCCGTTTGCCTTCTATCAAAAGTGAGAATGACAGCCAGGATTTTCCCCAAGATATTTAAAGGATTAAGGTCTGCATTCCTGTTAGCAGCATGATGTGGATCTCTGCATTCTCCAGGTAACTCCAAAAGTGCCATTATCTTCTGTTAACTATACCACAGCAATTCTGCAGCCTTAGAAGAAGACATCTCTTGATGGTCACCTATTTGCAGAGAGGCTTCCATTGTCTGTGCTTGTCCCAGTTGCTCCTTCTTTAAAGCTGATCTTCTGCAGCAAAGGGGGAAAATGCCTGTAGTGAGACAAGATTTCTGAAGCTGGGTAGCATCTACTTTACACAGACAGTAGATTCCCTTGGAGACTTTCACAGGAATTCTTGTTACAGACGATGCAGGAAACTTGTCACTTACTCCAAGACTGCTTCATGGTGCACCTGGCATTTCAAAACAAGTCCAGTACTCAGGTTCAGCAGACTGGATCCCACACACTGTTTCTTTTGTTTGGTTGTTTTCTTTTCCTTTTATTTTGGGCAGTGTTGCAGAGAACCCTCTTTGGAGACCAAGTTTCCAAAGTTAGGCATGATTTCAACCATGGTACTCCCAGAGCTCAGTGAAATAAAACAAACAGATGTTTCAAGCTTTGTAATGAGTGTAACAGCATGAGAGTGATAATACTGACAAAAATCTACCTTAATCTAAATTAATGGTCAACTTTTTATACAAAAATCTAGCTTAATCTAAATACTTTTTATACTGCATATTACCAGATCATTTTTCTCAAAGTCTAGTTGAAAAACATAATTCTCAAATTCATCTGTTTTATTTGTTAGATCCCAAAATTATGCAGGGTGTGTAAGTATCTAGAGGACATCTTTACTTATGCTTTTCCTCAAAACTGACTCTTTGCCTGGCACAGCATATGTACCAGTTTAGATCACAAGTTTTAAAGGTAAGATCCTTCTTTTTGCTTTTCCTCCATTCAATGCCCAACAAAACTGTCAATTATTTGTAGGTGTTCCCTAAGAGTCAGTATTTAGGTAAAGAAGATTCAGAGCTTGAAGATAGCACCCAACCTAAACTTCATTTTGGCATTTTTTCTAATTATATTGTTGACCTTGGAGGCTGTACATTTGGGTGTTTAAACCCTTCTAACACCTCCAAGGCTTGTGTGAAGGAAGTCTTGGAGCCCACTAGTGACCAAGGGCTCTGTCCTTGTCAGTCCAGCCAGGAACAAGACATAATACTAGTGAAAATTACTTGGCACAGGTTTATTATTACAAAAATACCATCAAATTTGGAAAAGAAAATAATATATACTAGGTAAAACCACTCATTTGCATACATATTCAAATGCTCAGTGAGGCTTACAAAGTCTCCATTTTGAGTGATGGACCCTTGGAATAGCACTAATGAAAACACTTCTGTGTTATATTTCCTGTGTGTACTTTAATTTCATTTATGAAAATGAAGGCTTGATTGTGTATCTTCCTCTGCCATTTGGTAGCCTGCCATCAAAACTCTAAGTGACATGACACGCAATAGATTTATGCACCATGAAGCAGACACAGTAGGGGTCTGGAGTATTTGTGTTTTATTTCCAGTTAAACAATACACAGGGGGCTGTCACACTAACAAGGTATATAATGATTGACTTGCTCAGCCACTCTGAGACCTTTACTCTGATACAACTGAAATCTCAATAAACAGGAAATTTATATTTGAACAGCTGTTTGTTTTGAAATGCTGCGCTCTAGCCGCTTCTTTTTCTGAACAGTACATATGGTTCATTCCTACTTAATTGAAAAAAAAAATCATTTGTTGAAATTGAGTCATAGTTGTACCAATTAAAGCTTTTGAAGTGAGGGTTTTGCTTTGTTCTTTTCACACTTCTCTTTAACATGTCGTTTGCCCTTTGATATTCACAATTTGCAGACAATCCTTAGCAATGTAACTCTGAACTCTGTAATGCTGCAACTCTTTTTTTTAGAGGCATCATAATACAAAAACATGAATGTGGTCATCCTGTTGTCAAAAATCCACAGAAAAATTTATCCATCACATCACTTTATGAGCACAATAAACCTCAGGCTCACATCCCTGTAATGGCATCTCTGGTCCTCTATCTCATGCAAGAACCATGAGAAGAGAAAATCTCTGCAATTATCATCCCGGAAGCTTGACTGCATGAGTTTCAGGTGCAGTGATGCTGCCAGCAGCCCTCTCCAAACTGCTCTAGAACAGACGGAGGGATGTGCAAGCTCAGGCTCTCCCACTTTTACATGCTGCATAAACAATGATCAGTAAAAATTAGAAATAAGCAATTATACATTTAAAGTAAAGCAACAATTTCATCTTTTAGCTGTGAGAAAGGTTTGACCCAGCTGAATAATTTTTATACTCAAATTCTAAGGCATAAAGTCTTATTTTGTAAGTATTAGTTTTCATTCAGTACAATTTTAATTCCCTAGACATTAGGGGTAGGCTTCTTGCTACTGGATCACACCACATTTTGGCTGAGTTTGGAAGGATGTTTGTTTTATATTGAGGGCTTATATCCATCTTAAAGTTGATATCCTGGGCTAGAAATGATGAAGAATATCCATTGTCAAAGACACCATGATCTTTTTGGAAAAGGGGTCTTACACAACTTCAGCCCATGGAACAGGAGCCGGTGTCCACACCACAAAAGATTTAACTCCATCTGTACATGCACTCCTTGCAATTTCAGTAAATATAGTGGGCTTTAAAACGTGAAAATTCTGTAATTTTACTGTGTCCACACATTTTAGCCAAACAACAGTACTCTGTGAAAAATGACCATTCAACTACCGAGGATTTGGCAAGCAAGGAGGCACAGAGCAAAATCCTCAGCCATGACAAATCCTTGATTTATATCAGCTGAAGCTCTGACAGCACAAGTCTCTGAGTAAAGCTGACACACTAGACAAAGTGGAAAGATATTTGCCACTCTTGCACCATAAAATGAGGCTTAGCAGTCAGCTTCTCATCTCGTAAAATTCTTTGAATCCAAACAGGCTCCTGGTCAAATAGTTCAGGTGTGCTTATCCCAGAGCAATGATCTTTGTCTTGTATCTTTGAATTGACATTATAATACATGGGTAATAAATAATTTCTGTCATGTGAGATGCACAACATGCACTGAAATTCACTGGCAGTAATTGAAAACATTTGCCTGCAGCAGGCAACTGGACTAAGCCTTATGGGTGAGCTCTCCTGGGTGTAGACATGTTGGTCTGTATCACCCAACACTCAGCAGGAAAAGATAGACCACTTTCTTGTTCTAGACAGTTCTAGGCTGTTCTCTACTAACAAAAACTAGAGAGATGGAGGCATGAAGAAAATTGTCAGAGGTAAATCTGTATATACAAACTTTCCTCCTTTGAATCTGCCAGAGCTTTAGCACATTGATCTTTGTCCTAGTAGTGGATGTTTCTCTTAAAGGTGGGACACTTAGCACAGAATATAAAACTCCTCTAACAGCAGCTAATTTTACCATGGCACTGACCATGCCTGTAAACTTTTTTTTGCTTACTTATTTGTCTTACCATAATATTGCTTACATTTTACTTTGATAACAAAATGTAAGTTCTGCTTAAAGGCAATGCTTAATATCTTCTCTCTATCAGCCACATAACCACATCCTGCTCTTCAGACAGGCTGCAGATAAACAAGGTGCTGTTCCTTAAACACAGTTTGCCACACTTGAGCAATATACTGGGAACCTATGATGGTTGTGAATTAGAAGCAGAAATCTCCTCACATTTCTTTGGGAGGGCGACCTCATCTTCACAAATTTTTTGCTGTTGGTTTGTTTTAACATTTCCCTATCTTTCAGGGTGGCCAGTGGAGGGAGTTGGCAGAACATTCCCCCTTTCCTTGATCACACTGCACTTTTGATACTCCCAGTCCATAACAGAGGTTGTAATATTTAACAACATTCTGCACAGGCAGCTTTGCTGCCTGAGGCATAAAATTAGGTTGGGTTTGTCTTGCAGTAAAGCATATATTCATGATCCACAATTCACCTTAAAGGCCACAGCCAAACTAGCAGCAGCAGATTCAGGAGCTGTCATGTTTAAATCATTCACAAAGATAAAAGAAACCAGAAATGAGTTT
Source organism: Anthoscopus minutus (assembly GCA_013399455.1). NCBI lineage: Eukaryota > Metazoa > Chordata > Aves > Passeriformes > Paridae > Anthoscopus > Anthoscopus minutus. The sequence goes on from VWYI01002137.1 coordinate 127,027, forward strand.
TATTGCTCACTGAAGGAGCAACAAGAAATAAGTAGCTGTAGATTGGAATGTCCTAAGGTCTCTGTGTCTGTATCAGTAATGGTAAATAAAACTGTGATCAAGGGCTTGCCCCCTTTTCCTTCACTTCATTTCCCTCACACAAGACAGCCTTAGAGAGGTGCATCTTCCTCTTGTGCTCTTGTCCATCCCTCCCTTGGCACCATCGACTGCCCTGCTGTCAGCTCTGCAGCCTTCCTGAGGCTGTGCCTGTGGCCTCCACACTTGAGGCACAGTTCAGCTCCTGTGGCACTGGGAGGCAATGGGGACCCCTGCTCTAGAGAGAAATAGAGCTGTGGGATGCTCAGCACACACCCCTCACATTTCTGGGGGCATCACAAGGAGAACAGCTTGATAATGCAAAGCCTCCGTGTATGGACTGGGGTACAGAACAGTGCTGCTCCAAGTTTTCATGCCCTGCATCCATATTCACAGGAATGCTGTGCTGTATTTTATAGGTGCGCTGAAAGATTTAGCCCACTGAAAGAGACCCTTAAGGCTTCTCCATTGCTTTTCCTGGTATCTTCACACAAAAAAAAAACCCAATAACTATTTTATTTAGTTTATCACCTAAATATCAGGGAATTAAAAAGAGCCCGGAAGCCTGTACTCAGGTTTGTCAGATGGATGAAGTGTTTGCTCTCACCAAAACTCAGGAATACTCATCCCAACTTTCCTATGAGTCTGTGTCTTAAAACTAGGAAAAACACCTTCCAGATTTCTTCCCAGAGATTTGGGGAAGGAGGGATGTTTTCTTTTTTTTTCTGTACTTGCATTGCCAAAGCTAACTTCAAGGAAAATCAATTTAAGTGTTTGCAATTTCTCTAGACAGATATATGAAGTCTGACTTGCCTGACTTGCTTTTGAGTTCTGAACAAATTGTTCTCTATGCCACATTACATTATGAATATCTTGGGATGTTTGTTTGGTTTCTCCCTTGCTCGAAAATTAAAAAATACATTATTAGAAAATAATATAAAAGGAAAAGTGTACTTGTTCAAGCCATCCTTTAATCAACACCACACAAAAATTGCTTCTCTAAGTAATTTAAATAGCAGCACTGCAATTCTTATATACCTTTAGATATTGAATTTATTCAAATGAAATCTAGCTAGCATGGAAAAAATACTTCCAAAATAGTCTTTAATGACTGGAGACTTACCAGAATATCTTTGGGAATACACAAATGCAACAAAGCTCATTATTTCAAGAAACACAGTCTTAGGAGAGCCACCCAAACACAGAGCTTGTTCAAATACTAACAAATGCTACACAGTCTTGTCATCTTCAGGAAAAATCAGCCTTCAGGTTCTTCTCTGAGTAACGCCCCTGTTTCAGCAGGGCACAGCCACATACACTCAGATCCCACTGAAGTCAACAGCACTCAAATTATACTGGCCTGTGGGTATGTGACTCAGTGCTTTCCTGAACAGGTGTGAGCTTCATTTGTGTTTAAATGCATTGCCTGAGAGAGGGTTTAAATGAACACTGTCAGCTCAGTCAGCAGCCACTGTGAACTAAACTGCAGCATCAGTTTGTAAGAATTCCTGTATACTCCTCATAAATGTTAAAGAAATAAAGAAGTGGTGTTTAACTCTGCTGATATAAAGCCTTCATCTTCATGTTATACTCTGGGAAAGCACAAAACATATATTTTGTGCAAGGCCTCCATTCATTCTTCTTTCAAATTCTTAGTTCTATAATTATTAATTTTCCTTGTTACTTTTATATTTGTGCCCTGTTGGATTACAAATGTCTGAATCAATACCATTTTATCTTTCAACCACAGCAGACATGTAATGGAGCAAAGGTCCTGCAACTAAAACTTGTCTCCGCATATCAAGGTAACCACTCTAATCTTGCTTTACCCTACACTGGCTAAAATGTTTCTAGCTATCAAACTAATTCAGACATCTTTGAACTGCCCCTATTCAGTAATTAACTATTATTGTGCTACTTTACAAATGGGAAGTGAAGGCCAAGGATCCCATTCAGTGTACTGGATGTCTCAATGATTTACCACAGCCTTCAAAGAGAAGCAGTACAGAGCAGAGACTTAGGGCCCTATTTCTGGCAGGAGTCTAACCTCTTCACATCAACTGCTCAGGGAAGTGAGCAGTATATTTATATTTAGTCCACAGTAATCTAAATTTACCTCACAGCTTCCTAACACTGGGAGCCTACATATAGTTTAAGAGCCTGTCACAAAGGTTATCTGAAACCTCATTCATTTTTTCATAGATAAAGCTCTCCTAGCAGATGTGGCTTTGACATAAAGCAGGCAAGAATTTCAGATATGCTTTCCCAAGTGTTAGTAAAAGATGCTTGAAACTTTGCTACCAGAATCAAGACAGGCTTGCAATTGCTTCAGAGTTGCAAATCAGGAGCAATGTCATTACCCCTGGCGTCATTGTTCTCATTCCTAGCAGTGGGGTGACAGAAGTGCAAAATCAATGTGAATCCAGACACAGACTCATCCCTTTTTCTAGTAATCTTCAAAAATGGATCACAGTGCAGTTGCAGCTGAAGTCTCCTGTGATGCAGTACATACAAAAGTATAAAGCCAACAAGTTTTATAGGCTGGAAAGATTCCAAAAAGGCTGAAGTTCTCAAATGATAATGTTTTGTCCAAACTGAAACGTGTCCAGAGCTCCAGAGAATTATGAGCTCCTCTCTTATGAATAAAAACATCTACATCAAAATTCACAGACAGAAGATCCCAAAGTCAAAATCATTTCCAAATGTCTTGGTCACAATATAACTTCTTGCTCTGTACTCTCCTTAAGCCTGAGAACTGTATCTATTTTTGTGCACGTGTGAGGGCATATTTGTGTTTGGATATAATGCCCAATTCTGTTCACTCTAGTCATTATACACCAAGTAATAATTGCATCAGAACAGTTAGAACAGCCTTGCCCTTTGTATTTTAGAAATGCTTTTACTCATGTACTTAGACAGTTGGCCACTTTGCTTCAAGTCATTGCCTGAGGGTCTTTTTTCTTCTGTGAGACTATTGATCAAAGCAGTGATGGTAGTGGCCATGCTAAAGCACTCAGCAGGGAGGATCATGCATAAGTTCCTTTCTTTCAACCTATTCAGACAGAAGAAAAACTAAACATAAACTGAACTTTTTAAGGCTCCATTGAATGTTTGTGCAAGTGTGAGGAGAAAATTCAGGTCAATTTACCTATCCCTCAAGCACTCCTGAGAGTTCATTAAAATTGAAAAACAAATAACCTTCTAATAGATATAACCATCACTTAAGAAGGACAAAAGTGTCCTTCTAAGCTAATAAGTCTGTAAAACATCACATGGGGAATCATAGACTCTCTTTTTCTCTTAGCTTGTTTCCTAGAGATGGCAAGCCATAGGAAATAAATAGAAAAAAAAGGCATTAATCCGTTGTTATATTTTACCCACAAGTCTATTTACTCAAATATTTTCTTACTGCAGGAGCTGTAAAATGAAGACGTTTATGGCTTGTATGAAGCTCAATAAGAATGATGATTCATTTCTAGAACAAATATTTGGACATTAAAAAAAAAAGGAAGATTCAAGAAATGATGCCTGCCTTAATACAGATCCTTTTGTGAACAGTAGTGTCCCTAACTCTATCACTGACTCAGCTCACCTTTTTACTCCGAGCAGTCAACAGACCACTGTCTCCTTTTCCAAATATTCCTGACACGTGTAATGTATAGCGTTGTAAAGCTTCTTCACACTGGTTAATTAAACTTTTCTTGGTCTATAATCTGGTACTGAGAGCTACAGGCATGACTAGCCTTGTCCATGTTTTTGAACTCTCCTAGTCTCCAAGAGGCCAAACTGCCTTTGGGGAGTTACTAGGTCCTGAATCACTCTGAGCTGGCTGCAAGCTGTTATTTTCTGTGGGTCACAAGTGTGCCATTCCTGGGCTGTTACAGAAATAACAGTACAGACAACCAGGTGCCTGTGCCCCGGGGCCTTCCCTGTCACCATTTAATTTCCTGGCATAGATGTAGCTGTTTGCTCAGTCTATCATTGCCCAAGCTCATCATCTTCTTATACCTCTGAAAATCAGGATTTTCCAACAGCTAACTCTGTACTCTGTAGCAACTCAAACTCTTTTGTGTTTCTGCTGACATTCCCTAAGTGTAAAAGTTATTAAGGATTTTTTTGAATAAGCAAAACACTGGAAAAGAGACGTCACAGCTCATAGATCTGACACTATGCTTCTGGTTTACACTTTCTGCCCATGAAAAGGGGCTAGCACTGCTATACATGGGATTTATTTCTCAGTTGCAGTAATATTGCAATTATCAGACAATCCCTCCATAAATAAGGATCACATCCACAAGAAGTCTTAACCACTGTTGTGAGAAAGCTGAGAGAGTAAACATCAAAATAAGACACCTTTTTTAAACCTCTAATAAAGCTGAAAAGCAGTTTTGGAACAAAATGCCTAGGTTATAAGAAAGCATTAGATGACTAAGGGTAACCTTTCCAATGGAAATGAAAGCTCAGACTTTTAATGGAGAAAAAAACTTCTTTTAATTATAAAATGACAGTGGCACTCATCATAAATAAGGTGCCTGGCATAGCAAGTAATTTGTTGCTGCATCATCAGATCAATAAAGATTCAAAATAAGAATGTGCTCCAGATTTTTGCAGGATCACAGCAAAAATTTCTAACCTGCTGAGAAATCATGTAATTCCTACTTCTAACTAGGTATATTCGAGATGATTGCATGCAGATAGGTTCAGATATAAATATATAGATATAAATGATACAGATATAGATGGATATTAATATATATATTAGTATACATGGGGTAGTATTGACATATGTGAAAGTGTGTATCTGAGGTGCTACATATTTATTCTGCTATTCCTACTTCTAACTAGGTATATTTGAAGACATTGCATGCAGATAGGTTCAGATATAAATATATAGATATAGATAGATATTAATATATATATTAATATGCATGGGGTGGTATTGACATGTGTGAAAGTGTGTATCTGAGGTGCTATGTATTTATTCTGCTATATCTTCTACATGCAGCTCTACAAAATGTAAATTTTAAAATATATGTATCTAGTTCAGTGTTGACATTCATCATTATTACTCTGGCATTCATAAGAACTCAATTCAGAGTTTTATTCAGTACACAGTTCTTCTTTTTTTATTAATTCACAGTACCTATTGATTCAGGAAGCACTTCATAATTTCTTATGCATTGACTCACTATGTAAGTTAATACATTGTTTTTTAAACTTAATATTTTTAAGTTCTAAGGGGTTTCTAGATATTAACTAATATATTGTAGGCTCTATACTAAGGAGATGGCATTCTGGGAAAAATGTTAATGGGACCCACAAAAAATAACTCTAATGTATTATGAGTTGATTATTTGAATTTTGAAAGGAAACACAAAAAAATAATGAATAACATTAAACCTAACATTAAAAAGAAAGCCTTTGTTATCAAGCATTATACTGGCAACAGCCCTATCAAAGTTACAACTTTATTACAAAATGCTGTCTCAGTTAGAAGTGCTCCAAATGACAAACTTATCCACTCTTTCTAACAATTTTGAACTCACGTCTCTCTCTTTCTAGCTGTCATTGAATCATAGAATATTCTTCCTCATCTATGCTCCATATATTGGTGTATAGTGTTAATAGTACGCCTAATTCCTTTTGCCATAAATCAGCTTGCATTCCCATTTGATTTGCTGGCCAGCTTTGAAGACTTATCTCTCTGTTTTGACAAATGACCATTAACGATCTGTCTCCTTTGTTTACCTTGTTTCTATGTCCAGATCACAAGCACAGATACCCCCTTCTTCTGCTCTTTGGTGTCTCCTACTCCCTCTTTCTTTCTCCTCTCTTATCATATGCTCATGAAGTTCTCCAGACCTTGTGTCTCTCCACTCACACTTTTTTCCTTGCCTTCCCATAGCAAGGTATATCCCCACCCTGCTTCCTCTCTTCCTCCTCTCTCCAGCCTGGGCTACACCTTCCACTCTTTATTCCTTCCCTTCTCCTCCCTTTCTCCTTCAGTTCTGCTACATCGCTAGTCAAGAAAAAAACCTCTATGCTTCTATACTTTAACTGAATCCCATGTTTTCTGAGCTGGCATGTTACCACTATCCTCAATTAGTCCTTCAGTCACCTTTTCCTTTTCCTTTTCCTTTTCCTTTTCCTTTTCCTTTTCCTTTTCCTTTTCCTTTTCCTTTTCCTTTTCCTTTTCCTTTTCCTTTTCCTTTTCCTTTCCCTTTCCCTTTCCCTTTCCCTTTTCCCAACCATTCATTTCTCCTTATCAAGAGAATTGTCAGGTTTTTCAACACTCCTTCCCTTCTGCAGAACATGCAGGATATATATTCTGCAATATTCATTCTAAGCAGACAAGCATCTTATTTGCTTCTTTCAAGCTTGTTTTTTAATCTCACTGGCACTCTTCCACTCCTTCTTTAGTATCTCTATTTCTCAATTTCCTCAAGATGCTCCACCTCACAATATAAATGTACTTTTAAAAATAAACCATCTTTGACTCCACTCTCTACCAAACATCCCGCCCACCTTTTTTGTCTGCAAATGTATTCTGGAGCTCTTCCAATTAAACTCAGTCTTAAGCCTTCTCTTTTTTTTTTTTCCCTAACTTCTTCCCTTTGCCCTCCAGTGAAGAAGACACATTTTCACCAAAATGCCTCACAAATCATTCCTCCCAAAACCCAGAACTGACACCCTCTCCAATCTGCCTGCAAGACTCTTCTTCTTGTAAAGCTGTTCTCCGTGGACTTTGACCAATCTATGTCTTGACTCTCCTCTTTTCCCTCTAACCACATTCCAATGTGCATTTCAAAAGATTTTTCTCATTCTTCCCTCCAGTTTTCCACAGAAGCCTTCTACACCTGGGCTCTGTCTCTGTTTCTTTTCATGTTGTCTCCAGATAATTCATTTACAGATAATATGCAAATAATCCAATTCCAGATAATCTCATCTTCAAAATAAATAAATAATGTACCTGGTCCATGTTTCAGCCATCTGCTTAAAAGTGGCACAGTCAGAATAGGGTTCTTCATCTTTCCCTCTGTCATGTTCCCCTTTTCCCATCACTATGGAAATACCACTACCTTACCTCTTCTGAAGAGTCAAGGGTCCATGGCCTTGGCATAGCCTTCAGCTGAATTCCCAATTGATTCTCACTCTATCTTTTTACTTTACGGTTATACGTTTTACACTTTTATTCTCATTCATAACGTAAAACACTCCTCCAGGCTCTCACCATCTCCCATCTCAACTAACATCATCCTCTACAAATTTGTCAAATATAACATTGGTACCTATTTCCATTCATAACATTACAGTGAAGAAAAGTTTCCTAGCCTTTTGCTCTGAGCATGTGATTTCACTTTTCACAGCCTTCCCCCTCTTCATTCACACCAAACATCAGCTTCTTGTCTCCATTCTTCACAGCTTGTCTCCACAGTATTTATCATCTTTCATATACTAAAAGTGACAGTAACATTTAACACACGTTCCCACAGTACACTTGGCAGGAACAGGCATTCAGGGCCAAAAGCAGAGGAGAGGTGAATTAGCATCCTTTACATGAAACCAGCGGGATGTACCCAACTTATCCTATCTTTTCTAGTAAGGAAGGGAATTTACTCATCTGTAGCCTGAGGAGCAAAAGAGAGATTAGTTCATGCAGGATAAAGCAGGAAAAGACAACCCTTCTGAATCAACCCCTCAGAAGGCAGTAGTGAATGGAAGACTGAGTTCAGGAGCAGAGGCAAAGAGCCCCTAGGCTGACTTTGGCAGCCTTGTTCTGTGCCCAACCATAAAATATCCATCAGAAGAATCCCTAAAAAGCTAAGGATGGATATGACTACAGCTCAAAGATATAGCAGACAGCTCAGATGTAGAGCTCTGTGGCAGACTATGCCAATCAACCTCAAATATTTGAACACATCACCTCTGTACAGCTAGCAGGCAATTTTTATGCTGTCAGACCTGAGTCAATGCCTACAACAGAACGAGTCATCCAAAAAATATTCTCCAAAGCAGTTAGTATGTGATCCTCCTAGTCCTTCTTTCGAACTGTCCTCTAAAAGTATTCACAAAAGGCAGCCACCATGCATGAGCCATCTGAAAAGGGCTCTTTACATCCCAACCCATCAGAGCCAAACTGAGCTGTGCACACAGCCTATCCATTCATCCATCCTTCCTTTCTCAAATCACTGCTGTTCACCTCCCTGGGCTTCAATCTCTGCTGCACATCTGGGGAAACTTCAGGGTCCAGTTTTGAGAGCATCTTTATTTCATCTGAACATGAAGGCTTTATGCCAACAAATGACAGCGTTTGAGACATAAGCTACTTAATCTGTACATGCATGCAGATACAAAAAATTATAAGAGCTAAATACTGTCATTTGACCTTGAACATTTTCTAGCATCAATTCTGAATTAGTTTCCCATTCATTTGCCTCTTTACAGCAAATTGTCCAGGCATTTGGCTTTAAAAGCCTCATACTCAGAAGCATGCATTTTGTCCAAATACAGACTGAGCACACCTTGAAGGTTTGCCCTGCTTCCATTGTGATAGAAATGATTTTCATTTATTTCTTTCTGCTATGTATAATTTTTCTATATAAGAGAATAGACAAAAACTAGGATTGTCCTTATGGTATCCAAAAGGCCATGCTTTTCAAGCCACTTTGCTCCTGTAAGCCCTATGTCCAATCAGACAGTCAGATTAAGATGCTTATAAATTCACACTTGTCAAAGAGAAGTGAATAAATATCCCAGACTATGCTGTCACAGAATGCCTAGGCCCCTTCCAGCTTCAAAAGGTGCACCCTGTTGACAGCTCCCAAAGCCCAGGGTTCAGCCTGCAGCTCTTGCCAGCTGTGCCCATGAGCAAAGCCAGGCTCCAGGCACCACGGCTCCTGCAGGGTGGACGAGAGCAGAGCCTGCTCCCCACTTCTGCCGAGTGATAAGTGAGGCCGCCTGCAAACAGCGGGACTTCACGCCAGCTGAATCCCCCTTCTGCAACAATATCACACACACTCCTGTCTTATAAAGTCTTGCTGGTTGGAAACACTGGTTTTAGTTCTCTCTTCTGTTTTACAGGATGACCAGGAAGATTTATGAGCAGTTTAATACAGAGAGGGAAAAGGGCAGGGGCAGTGAGTTGTCAACGTCAGGCAAGAGCACATCCCCCACCAGCATAGTGCCTTCAGAAATAAAAGAGAGCCTCCCTGCAAAGATCCCTATAGCAATTTAACCTGAAGGAATATGCCTCCCTCTGGACTCTTCTTATGGCTGCCAGACTTACAAGGGCCACACTCTGCCACATGATTAGTATGGTGTGTTTAATTAGCATGGACATGTTTGTGTTCTTTCTCTTGAAATAATCCAAAACTACATGCATTGTGCAAACTCTCTGCATTAAAATGACATAATTAATCATGTCTTCTTTCAGGTAGCAATTTGAGAGAGTAACATGTTGCAGAAAAAAAAAGAGTCAAGAGCAAGAAAGATAGAAAAATGAATTGGAAACTAAAATAAAGAGATACTGAAGAAGGGAAGAAGTTAATGGAAGTCTTTATAGGGCACAAAAGATCAAAGGAAGATTCCAAGGCATTAACAGGGCTAACATTTCTGGAATGTAAAATAGCATTCATATTATATAGCTGAATATCATGCCAGGAATCGATATGCTCTGAAATGTAGTAGAATTTAAGAAGGTCATTGTTTTGTGTAATCATGGTCCTTTCTATGGTGTCCCCATTGTGATTCATAGAGTCGTAGCTTCTTATGGAGGGTTGACATCTTTTCTTATTTATGAACAAGAAGGTTTCTTCATGTCAATGGCAAGATAATGGGAAAGGAATATTTCAAGGTCCTAGGTTTGTTGAAGTCTGAATTCTGCACCAAAGAGTTTTGTGTAGCTTTCCTCATGCAAGGAAATCATGCTCAGATGGATCAGCAGAGATGTTCCCAGTAGCCATCCACACAATAAATGTGGAGATGCTGCAGCATGAAGTCCTTAGTTGGCCCTCTCTTCTTGGCTGGATAGAGCCTGAATTTATTTCCTTAAGGGCATGGCTCAAGGTCTGCTGATAATGCCAGTATTTCTCTAAGGAATTTTAGCAGACAGCCAAGTTATCACAAAGGGTCTGATTGTGGTTTTATTTATCCTTTATATTGGAACTTGCTTTGCATCTTTTGTCTGCAGCTGCATACGTGACCTCAGAGACCTTTTAAAATTAAGAACACCTTATTAATGCGAATGTGAGCTCCTCATCTGTTTTTCCTGTTTGTGCAGTTCCTAGAAAAGTGGGGGGTTTGACTGTGGCTGAGCTCCTAGTTGCTATGGCAATACAAGTAATAAATAAATAGTAAAAAATAATACATTGGAATAAAATATTTTGATTTTGTAAGCATGATCTCCAGAATTATAATAACTGCACTTACAATTTAGAATTTCTGAGCAACATTTCTGAGAGACATTTAGAGTGCCCCTAAACACTTGTAGCTATCATGCCTTGTACACACTAGAAAATGGTAATGTGGGTCTACCATGTAATGCTGCAGCATTTTGGCAGTGCTGGTCATGATTTTGCATGTTGCCAGAGGTGTGCCTGGGAGGAGATGTGTGTGTGGACATGTGAGTGCACATGCCAGAGCCAGGCATGTCCAAACCCATGAGTTTGCACGTATGAAGGAGGCCAGTAACTTCTTGGGCTTCTCTTTCTCAAGAATAACATGCCCACTCTCATTCAAATGAGAATATTCTACACTTCTCCAGCTGTGCAATAAAAGCCACAAAATACCTGTAATTTGCATTTATACTCCCATTAAAGAGTTAAATATTTTTATTTATTATATAACAATAATTAAGCTCATGTGGCCAAGATGCGATATGAAGCTGTAGATCAAGAGTTACATTTGAAAGAACTGCAGAACTGATATGTTCTGAATAATCTCCAAATTATGAGATTCTTCAGTGTCTGGGGGGTTTTTTTGGAATGTGTAATAGCATGCATTTCCATTGTAGATGGACATCAGTTTTAGAAATCAAAGCCATGCAGAAGAATAGCTACTTTTCCTCCTATTTTGCAGGAGGTAGATAGGTAGATATTGGTAGAATCTGATGTGCCTGCAATTTTTTATTATTGAAACAAAATTATATTTAATCCTATAAGAATTATACATTAAGTTAATACTCATTATGTTAAGAGATAAATAGCTATGTTCATATGCATGTGCATTGATTATGTACAAATTTCTGCTAGATATATTTAGAAAATAAGAAAGTATATAAACATTGATTATTGCAGTGACAGATATATCTTATAATATCCAGTAGCTCCAGTTGTCATTGAAATGATTAAGTACATTTTTGCCTGTTGACACATTTCTGAAACAAATGAAGAAATAAATGTTAAAAATAGAATGTGTAAACTTTGCTGGCTTGCAAAGAGAGAAGTTAAATCTGCAGGGCTCAGAGAGTGTATAAACACCTGATGATGTTGTGCAGATATAAAAGAAGCTCATGTTTCTAAAGACAAACCTTGAAAAATTAAGTTGATAATTTTTTGCATCTTTCTTTCAATATATGGCAGTACATTGGACTAAGGACCAGTAGTAACATAGACATATGGGAATTGCTGTTCCTTACTACTGCAAGTTTTGAAAGTGACTTTTTTTGAAGTAGTTATTAGTTACAGATAACATTTCTAAAGAATTAAAGTATAGCAGTAACAATTTATTTTATTTTTCATAGCAGGCCTCAGCAGGGAAGAATGGGAAATTAAAAAAAAAATCCTACCTTTTCCCAAATCCTCTGGTTACAGAAGCCACTCCTCCAGCTCACATCTTCTTAACAGCAGCACAGCAGAGAGTAATATGACTTTATATCATGACGAACATTCTTTGAAAGAAGACATTACTTGTGAGAAAAGTTAAATTGCAGTTCAGCCACAGCCAAAGTGACATTATCCTCTTTTGAAGACAGCAGGTTATGAAAGATCACTCTGACTTTGCCATGGGAAAACGAGTGGCCAAAGATGCAATGGGGGAGAGCAGGAGGATGCAACCCCCATTTCTCGAGCTCACAGCTTAATCACTGGCTTCTGCCTGATTCTGTGCCCTACAGGGGTGGCATCCCTCACAAGCACACCTAACAAGACAACACCCTGAACAGTAAGTAGGTGAGGTAACATCTGGTTTATGGATCCTGCCAAACAGCCCAACATTTGTTCATGTCAGGACATTAGGCAGCCAACTGGAAATGTTTGCCCACAGAAAGTGTCTGCCCACAGAAAACTGATGTGTGTTGCTGGGACAAGGAGATACGCTAATGAACTTCAAACATCTGTACAGCTGGGTGGGAGGTACATGAACATGGTGGTCTCTCAGGCACCAGGCCATCTCTTCCTCCTCATGTCTCCAGCCCTCAATGTCAAATCCTAGATTATATCTAGCAACAGTGAAAAAAGTAAATTTATCATGACAAGTACAATGTTTCAGGAGCATGCAGTCCATGCTTTGCCTCAGATCAAAGAGACAAGCTGCTTGTTAGCAGCATCAACTTGATGCATACTTTTAAGGCCAACTTTTGCCCTAAATAGTCTTTTTGTGTATTGAAAATACAAAATCAAGGGGGGAAATGAAGGAATATAGAGAAGCCTTATACATCTTTTCCATATCTTTTCCCTCCTAAAGCTGCAAAAACATTTAGTGCTACTGGTTAGAGAGTCAAATTTTGAGATGGTGAGTAGAGGCTAAATTAATGTTTAAACCTATGTCATTTAAATATTTAAGCCTTAAAAAAAACCCAAGATTTGTAATAGGATTTGCACAGCCCATTCAGAGTTAGAATAATCAATACANAAGATTTGTAATAGGATTTGCACATTTGCACATTTGCACATAGGATAGCCCATTCAGAGTTAGAATAATCAATACAAGCGTGTTCCTACATCAGCTTTATGTAGAGAATAACCCGAATTGTCAGGTCAAGCTGGATTACTCTTGATCTTTCTGACTGAGCAGAGTATGACTTACCAAAGGACCACCCACCCTCCCTCTACACCTTTGGCAAAGGCATTGGGGCCACCCCTGCAGAGCTGAGCCACCAAGAACATTTCCAGGATTCCCTGTTGAGACTTCATTAAAAACAATAACATTTGTGTTCAGTATCATTCTACATCAATATCCACATTAAAGCACTGTCTGCAATTTGCTCATTTGCTGCATTTGCAAGCAGCTTCCAGCCCCCTCCAGGCAGCAGCACGAGAGGGAAGCCTCACTGAGCTCCTCCTCTCTTCTACTGACCATGAACATTAAGCTGTGGAAAAATGAGGATTTGTGGAAAAATTTGTTAAAACTTTACCACAACTGGAGAGACAGATTTCCTTCACAGACTTTTCCATGCACAGAGTGAGGAAAGCAGAGGGCTTGGCTGCTCCAAGGCTGATGGAGGCGTACAAGTAATTGTGGGTCTGTGGGAAGGTATCTGATTCTGAACTCACAGTCATTACCACAATTACTTCTAGCAGAACTGGAAGTCACAAAAGTTTCTCAAAACTTTTGAGAAAAAAATGCTCCTTAAAAAATCTGATGAATTTCTGCTGTCTTGGAAACACAACAAAACCCCTGCACCCAACCCAGCCTCAGTGTATATGTCACTTTTGAATCATCTGATATTAATTGTACCCTCTTTTCCGCCAAGATGAAGGATTCACACAGTGGTTGAATGACAACCACTCTCTGACCTGCTTGGCTTTTCCCATGGGTTTGGCATAAGTTACTCAACAAAGTGATGGATCTGTCAACACAAGACAATTTGATATGTGAGCATCCCTATCAGAATGGGCCCCAGTGCTGAAGCTCAGCTCCTTGCCAATACAAACCTTTACCTGAAGTTTTCCCTGCTCATGTTGTCTGTGTGGTGGCACCAAAGAGCTTTGCTGGTTGAGCTGAGTTCTCCTTCCTGTAGGTATTTCTTATTCTGCAGCCCTATTCCTGCTTTTGAGCTACATGCAGATCCCCTGCTGAATTCACTGACTTGCACTTGCCTTTGCTCATGACCACAAGAGGTTCTTTGCTGTGCAACCTGCCCTGGTGGCAGCAGAGGTGGTATGTTGTATAAGCATCACCAACATGGAATTATTTCTTGTCATGGTGGATAAAGAACACAGTCTGTTATTTTTGTCTTTATAAACCCATCTGGACATCTTCAGCTCACCAGATTTTTTTTCTGATTAAGGCAACCAGACTCTAACAAAGTCCTGCTGGCTTATGTCTTTCACCATGATGCACAGTATCCTAATTCTAAGTGGTCAGAGAAAGGCAGCAGCATATCCAGCCCCTTTTGTATTCCTACAGCAATGAGTTTGGGCTGATTTCTCTGCATGCAGAAAGTCATTGAAAGCCAAAGGGAATCTGTACTTGAAAGAGTTTCAGACATGAAATGCAGCAAACCCCAGCAGCATCTCTCTGTTAGATTCAAAGGAATATGTCATTCTTTGGGTGTTGTGAATCTTGACAGGTGTTTTAGGAGTATCTCCTTTTGCCTACATGGCTACACTCTAGTCTCTGTACAATTGGGTGTGTATATATATGAAAAAGATCAAATTGCAAAAGAAAAGCAATTCCAGTTCTTTACCAAGCTGGTGAAAGTCTCAGACTGGACAAAAAAATAGATGATTTCTTCAGAGTTTCACTGTAATCACTACAAGTTGTTGGGCAAAGATGTGGAAACACTTGAAGCTGGTGTTCAAATATGTGGCTTTGTATTACAGAAGCGTACGGAAGCACTGGTGAGTTTACTTGTGGTTTAGTTGCAAAAATTCACTCCTAGGTTTCAAACTCAGGCTTTGGAGCTTCATGGAAAGTATAACAAAGCTATCAGACAATGCTTTCTCATGGTGCTGATTCTAAAGGCACTGTTAGAGAAACATAAGTCGGAATGAACATGAGACACAAAAAGCTGTACTGCATAAAAACACAAAGTTTATATATAGCTTGAAAATCATGGCAAGAAATATTAAAAATCCCTAAATTGTAAACAAGATAGGAAGAATGGACAGAAAATAACAACTCAGATAGGATTTCAATGGGTTGTGATTTTTTCCCATCATCTCCAACAGTCGACATGCAAGTAACAATTCTTTGAATGTAGACACTCAGAGGTGTCTTCAGAGGGTGGTAATGCGTGTAACAATCTAATTTATCAAAATACAAGAATGTATAGTACCTAATTAAAATGGGATATTCATTGCTAAAATAAAGTTAAAAATAAAAATGGACTTTAAAATGTAGCCACTAAATAATGGATGTTCACCTGGCCGGTTAAACACTCATATAAAGGCAGCTTATGCATAGCAAGCACTTAATTTACTGATGGCCAGATGCTCATTTTGGCAAAGATGTCCCTTCTCCATGCCCAGATTTGGAGACATTTCTTAAACTGCCGATGACCATCAGAAGCAGTCTGCAGGGCTAGCCTTTGGCCTGATCCATATGGAAGCTCTTATGGTTTTGCCAGAAGAGCAGAGAAGGAAAGTAACCAGTTCTTATTTCTCACAATTCAAAGGTGGAGGAAGAAAGTTCTTGATTGGTTCCTTCTCAAGCCCTCTGCACACAGATGCAGCAGAACCTTTGGACACCCCCTGTTCCTGCCTCATACTCCCAATTTGTGCCTGCCAGTCCCCAAGCACAGGCATGACATTCATTGCCATTTAAAAACTACTTTTCCATTTGTCATCCTACCTGTAGCAGGGCAATCTAACAAACTCTTGCTGGCTTTTGTCTTCACTGTGTGTGTATCCTTATTCCAGGCAGAAGCATTTCACTGAGGAGTCAGAGGACGCATTATTCCTCTTTTATCAGTACACAACCCCAGTCATAATGTATGCCCACAGGAAGAAACATTTCCCATGCAGGGAATGACTCAGACTAGGTCAAAGCAGTGATATAAGGAGTGTGGAGAAAAGTGAACAGTAACTGCAGCTTATAAAAGGTAGCATTTATCTTAACAGAGTGACAGCTGCTCACTATGAAGTTACAAGGGAATATTGTGATTTTCTGACTCTGAAGCCCACCCTTTAGGAACCACTGATCTAGAATATGAAAAGACTACACATGCTGAAAAAGTCTTTTAATGAGACAGGGTCAGATTGTGATGAAGCTCTCTCTGGTTGAGTGGGCAGGCATTTTCCTTCTTGATTTGGCCCCATTGACATTAACACTACCATTATTAGTATAATAAAGCTGAATACAATGCAAATGCAATTGTGGTCCTGTTGTGTACTAATAATCGATAATTAAGAGATTCCAGTGTGGGGGGTTTTTTCTGAGTGATTAGGTCTTTTGGGAAGAAACAACAGTATGGGGTTTCCCTGTTAGGACACTTGTAATAAAGTGAGGTGCAACAACTATCAGGCATGAAGTTAGCTCTCTGTTTATAAGATTAAACAATGACTAAGCTTTAAAAAAGGCATAAACAGTGGTGTAATAAGGCTGTCATTGAAGTATAAGGAATAAAATGAAACTGGTAAAAAATATAACTACATTTTATTATAGCAAGTGAAGTATAATCAGAAAAATGCTTCCTTTCAGTTTAATTGTTCCACCTGCCTGCATACAGCATGCTACCCAAAGTCCTGGGCTTAATCACCTCTTAGCTGTGTCATGGCTCTTTCCTGATGCAAAACACAGCAATGCACCAAATCAACTAGAGACACCAGAAATTATTAAACATGCATAACCTTAAAGAGGTTAAAGAAAAGCCAGCCTTTCTCAGTTTCTTTGTATTCACTGCCCCAGGAAAAAGGTGGATAAAACCGGCAGAAGTTGTACAAAAGCAGATTAACCCTTTGGTTTGTATCAGAGGTGAGTTGTGCCTTGTAATATTTATCAGTTGGGCTGTGCTGGGGACAGATGCTGAAAGACTGGAGGGGAACTCATGAAGCTCTAACCCATGTGGCACAAGAAGTGCATCTTGTGTCTGACATAGAGGAAAAAAGACTCATAACCTGGGAACAGCCTGGCTGCAGCTCCTTTTTGGAGAGAATGCACTGATCTTCCCTTGTTCTGGCCATGAGTACTGGTTTCAGAGGCGTCCCTCTGAGGAGAGGAATGAGCTGGATTTCTCAGGCTATGGCACGCCATAACCTGCATGATACCCTTGGTCTGGCAGGAAACTCATTGGCCCACGGAAAGTTGTGGGAGGAAAGAGGGCTGAAGAGAGTGACTGTGTGTACTTTTATATCAGGCAGATACAAACAGAGGTTGTGCTGAGTGGGCTGGGTTGGATTGACTTTGCTCAGCTTCATCTGGTTGTTTTTTTCCTTGAGACTGGGGAACACTGCTTTGTGTAGCTATCACTTGAACAGACCTCACATTTTTTCATTTATGCTTTTTAATCTCAGCACTCCTGAAACAGAGATGTCTCAAGGTACTATTTGCAAGGTCATCAGCTAACCTGACCTTAAAAAATCAGATAGCTCATTAAATTAAACTCTCTGATTTACTATAGAAGACTGGAGAACCAAGGATACATTAAAAAAATCAAATAAGAAAATAATAGAAATTTGGAAGAAAGCTTCTTTTTTTTAAGCACTGAGAAGGAGAAAAGCAGAGATGTAAAGGGAAAAACTTGGAGCCAGAAGATCCAAACTTCCCCTTGATGCTAAACTTAGCTCAGCCACTGGTCCACCATGCAGATGACTCAGTGCACTTCCTTGAACTTAAATCATTCCTCTTACAAAACTTGTTAAAGAAAGACGTCAGTGTAAATTAGATGTTGTGTCTAAGTTTAGCTATGGCCAATACATAAATATCAGAACTCTGATGTGTTCTCATTCTTGTCTGCCTAAGAAAGATGTGTATATACATTCTTATATTCATATATATACATAGCAAGGGAAAGAAAGACTTCTTGGCACTATTTTTACAGCTTCATTTACATATATTGTTATTTTGCTGGTGACACAAGAGCTCACCGCTGATTAGAAGTTTAACCATTTTCAGAGCAGCCTGATTGCCACAACGCCCAAGCACTCTTCACTCTCTCAAACTGTCAGGAAAGTTTCAATCCCATCCAAGAACTGGGAGCTGAGAGAGTACATATTCAGCATATAACATACATGATGGCTGATTTCTTGTGACAGTAATCTTCACTGCTGGGGGAAAGGCAGTCATTTATTCATAACTCTACCCCTCAAAAGTAACCATTCTTCTCACCATGGAGACAAATGTCAAAACAGAGATCATCGATAGGCTGAGTCTAATCTAATCTGTCCAAAATGAATATATATTTAGATCTGTTGTCAAATCCTGAATAGCAAACCCTTTAGCCCAGGCAACTATTTCCTCAGTCTGCCCTCTCCATCTATAAATATGCATATCAGAATGAACATATGCTATTAGAGAAGCATATTAATCCTGCTAACATGGACAAGATAGGATGCTGACCAATCTTTCTGATACTAAGATGAAAAAGCACAAGACTTCTAGAAATGTGTAACAGAGAGTGAAAAAAATATATTAAGTTTAGTTAAAATATCTTTATCATTCAACACTTAGCTAAAATCGACAGGCCCTCCACTACCAAGTGGCTGGTCCAACAAATGAGTAAAACAGGATACTACCTGGATGCCTGTGGAAGATGGCAATGAAAATGTCTCACTTTCTCATAAAAGTGTTAATTTATATTGTCTCTCTCCTTTTACCAGTTCACATTTCCATTTTGGGGATGTCAGGTGGGAAGTGTTTATTTATGCTATATCTTTTCCCATCAAATTGTACCTGTGGAATTCCTCATACCCTCTTGAAAATGGTTGTCACAATCTCCAAGAATGAGAAGGATGATCCTAGAAACTACAGGCCTGTCAGTCTCTCTTTGGTGCCCAGTAAAATCATGGAAAAGGTTATTCTGGAAGGAGTGGAAAAATACCTGAAGGACAAAGCAATCATCAGTCATAGCCAGCGCAGCTTCATGAGGGGAAAGTCCTGCTTGTCAAATCTGATTTCCTTCTATGACAGGGTAACCCAGCAAGCTGATCTAGGAAAGACAGTAGATGTAATCTTTTTGGATCTCAGCAGAGACTTTTATATTGTCTGACACAGAATCCTTCTGGATAAAATGTCCAGCACAGAGTGCGATAACCATGTTACATGATGGGATCACAGGCTGGGTACAAAATGTTACAGTGACTAAGGTGATACCAGACTGGCAACTGGTCACTAGTGGAGTTCAGCAGGGCTCCATCCTCAGCCCTGTGCTCTTCAACATTTTCATAAATTACTTGGAAGCAGAACTGGAAGGAATACTAAGTGAGTTTGCCAAGACCACTAAACTGGGAGGAGCTGCTGACTCCATTGAAGGCAGGGAGACCCTGCAGAGAGAGGTGAAAAAAATTAGAGACACCAACCATGTGAAGTTTAACAAGGGAAAATGCTGGATTCTGCACCTGGGATTGGCAACCCTGGATTTGTGTATAAAAGGTGAATGAGAGGCTGGAAAGCAGCACTGTGGGAAGGCACCTGGGAATCCGGGTTGATGACAAGTTGAATCTGAGTCAGCAGTACCCTGGCAGCCAGGAGGGACAGCTGTGTCCTGGGTGCACCAGGCACAGCATCACCAGCCAGGCAAGGGAGGGGATTGTCCTGCTCTGCACTGGGGCAGCCTCACCTCGAGTGCTGGGGGCAGTTTCAGGCACTACAAGATAAAAATAACATTAAGGTTTTAGAGAGCATCCAGAGGAGGGCCACAAGGATGGTGAAGGAGTTGGAGGAAAAGCCATACAGAGAGTGGCTTAGGTCACTTTGCTCATCCAGCCTGGAGGAGGAAACTGAGGGGAGACCTCATTGTAATCTTTAACATCCTCACAAAGGGAAGTGGAAGGGCAGATATTGATCTCTTCTCTCTGGTGACTATTTTCAAGACACAAGAAAATGTCACAAAACTGAGTCAGGGTGGATTTAGGTTGGATATCAAGAAAAGGTTCTTTACCTAGTGAGGTCAGGCACTGGAACAGGCTCCCCAGGGAAGTGGCCACAGCACTAACCCTGAGACAGCTCAAGAAGTGTATGGGAAATGCTCTCAGGCATATAGTGTCATTTTTGAAGTGTCCTGTACAAGGACAGGAGTTGGACTTAATGATCCTTTTGGGTCCCTTCCAACACAGTGTATTCTATGACTCTATGATATTCTATGATATCCTGGTACTGAGAGAATGGATGACACCATAGAAGAACCAGGAGTCAAGGTCATTTTTCTGTCCCACTCTTCTCTTTCATGCTACCATGAATTTCCATTAAGTTCTTTCTGAAGTGGAATGTCCGAAATTCATCTCAGAGCCTGAAAAGAAAGAAGTTTTCTTGCTGTGGTCCTCACAAAGGAATTACACTGTTTCAGGAACCATACCTCTATCTCTTGTAGTTATTTCATTATTGAAGCTGCATAACAAACACTACTGCATAAATGGTAAAAATTGTTTACCCTGCTTGTAAACTGTCGTATTTCTGGTGCTCAAATATCCTGGTTCAAAACTAAATTCCATTTTTACATTTGGATGAATCTTATCAGCAGCCAATTAACTAGTTATTTCAAAAGATGAATTAGGTTTTACGTTTATTCTACCTTAGCAGTTCAACCACATTACCATTAATGCATCATGAGCTACTTTGCTTGTCTGTGTATTCCAGTTGAGTAACTGAGAATGGTTGTATCAAAAAGCATTTTCAGATGTCCCACATAGGTTTAGAGTGAATGGAACCTCAGCTATGCCAGGATTGCCTCTAGGAACCCAAGTGCAAAAGGAGATCTGGCCAGTAACCTGCTATGAGTCACTCTGACTTACTCTGTAACAGGATTTGCACTTACAACTGGGTCAAATCCTTATCTGGAATAGTTAGACAAATCTGCACTGCAGCAGGATTGAGTCCATGTATCACAATGCACAAATACATAAGCAGCATTGTTAGAAAGGGTCTACCAGAAATGGGTGCCAGGTGCACAGAATAGTCTTTGTGCAGGAAAAAAATGAATGTTTTGCAAATAGCTCAGTAAGGTAAAGTAACCAGAAAAAAAAATTCCTTTAATACAACATAAAACAATAGTACAAAATAGGAATCAAGAAACATGGTGCCACTTCCAGGCCATGACTTCTGTGCATGTGAAGTAATCATCTGGAAAAGAAGCTAGCTGTGGGAGAGGATTATGAACAGGTCGTGATGTCACAACATGACAAAATGGCCAAGAGAGCAAATGCAACCCTTGTTAGCAATTAGCAGCACCTGCAGAAGGAGGAGTTAAAGATGTTGCTGCTTTTTGTCACATCTCAAGGTGATCATTGCTAGTTATTGTAACCATTTCTAGACTCAACACTTTAGAAAGTATGTTAATAAATACAAATGGTCCAGAGATAGCACCGCCTGAGGAAAATCTCCCTCGTGCTGAGCACTTAAAGATCAACCTCATTGCCTCAAAGAAAGGGCACAGAGAAGAGCAAATCACTGCCTAAGACTACCAATGTGAACAGGGAAATCTACAGGCATTGGAGATTCTTCAGCAGGCTAAAAATCTCTTGGACTCAAAAATGAGACAAAGAACAGAATGCTAAACTGCCACATTTAGAACAACTCATGCAGTAAATTTGCCATCCTTCCTGGCCTTGCAATCAATACTGCGATCAAACAGAATAGCTCATTCAGAAATCAAATGCTGAATGAAGGATTCCATGAAATGCCCTATAATATCTAAAACAAAGAAGAAGATCACAAGAGTTCACTTGGGTCTTAACAATCCATGAGTGCAGTTCAGAGGACATGTTGTTCTAGAGGCTAAGTATGAGGTCCTTACCTTTTTCAGGATGAGTTTGTCGTTCTAGAGGCTAAGTATGATCTCCTTACCTTTTTCAGGATGAATTTTCCCTGAATGTTTTTCCTGAAGACAAAATTATTCATCCTATAACTGAAAAGTAAGCTGCAATGGTATGAAGTAGTGAGCCCCCAAAAGATCAAATTTCCTCCTGTTTTCCTATTTTCCTTAATTCTAGGTGAAAACATGTGAAGACAATAGACAAACTTTGTGTTTTGAAGAAGACTGAAAGGTTCTGAAGGCACGTGGAGAGGAGGTCAGCACCCTCACAAGCAAATCTTGTGAAAGTCAGATACTGGCTGCATCTGGGTTTACAACAAGGCTCTATAGAAACTGGCTTTTCTGGTTTTGATGACCTATGTAGTTCTGTGACAGATGTGGTATTTACCACATTTCCAAGGGATAGAATCTACAGCAGCCTCCTTTACTACCTAACTGGATTTTATCACTTTGACTAAATGTCAGAAGGTTTTTATAATGTGAGGTTCCAAAACCATATCTTGCCTCATCATTCTTGTGTCCTCAGCCAGTTTTATGCATTTCTGCTCCTAGCTGTATAGCAGCATACAGAACTCCAGTAATCCCCACAAAACTCATACTGTAAGACTCAGTATTGCACATTTTCCAAGAGTAACATTTAAGATGGTACTTTAAACCACTGGGAAATGAGCTGAGCTTTTCCACGAAATTGTATTTGATTTGGTAAAGAGGAATTTCATCAGAGTGAAGCTAGGACTATCTCCATGTGATTTACAGCAAAATTTCCATCTTTTGCACATCTTCAACACATACCAGGACTTGATGAAGACCTTACTTTTTGCGTGGATCAATGCTAAGTTTCATCCTCTAGCTACCAATACAAAGAAGGTACTCAGCTTGGTTCTCTTAATCACATTTTCAGTTTTGATGGGCAGGAATGTAGTGTAGTTATATGTGTGAGCCCTGAACGAGCTTAAGAGCAGGTGTTTGCTGCATGCTGGTTTTGGGAAACAGTGGCTGGATTTTGATATGCTGTAAGCCTGGGAAATCACTCCCTCTCCCCCTCCCCTCAACAAGTGTGTTTTGGAGAGCATGGAGGGTTGGCATTACACTTTTATCTCACTTTGCAGTAACTCCTAACATGTACCTCTGACATCATCAGCTAAGTTGTCTCAGTGTTTTCCAGTTTGTCAGTAAAATACTGTTGTTGAATCCAGTTTAGAAAGTGAATTCATAGCAGAGAGGATATGAGCAGACCATCTCAATTCCTGGACTTGGAGTTTTGAAAAATAAGTTTCTAGGCAACTGTCACTTAAATTCCTGTGCTTTGCTTTTCAATTGTGTGAGCTTAGAAAGAAATAGAGTTTGGTTTAAACTGAACTGCTGTTACTTTTCAGCATACTTGAGTAAAGTCCCAAAGCTACAATAAATATAATTTACATAAGCAGCTATCACTAGGCTAAAGTGAAGATTTAAGTTCTAACATCCCCTTTGTGCCGACAAACTATCCTGTGCCTTTTCGCGACAGCCACGTATTACCCTGAAAAACTCAAGCAACAACTTGTCATGTTGCAGTGTAATTTTTTTAGGACAGCTAGTACATCTTTAATCCAAAGAAAGATACTGCCGTTGCCCAAGCCGGGTGACACTTGGAAGCACATTATCACATACAGAATGTTCATTAAAAGCGGATTAGGAGAAGATCTCATCAAACATACCAATTCCGCTTGAAATAAACGACTTCTAAGCACAGGAATTGTTAGAGGAATGGACCACAGGCGCCGACTAGTTCAGTTTGCATATTTTAGAGACTGTTTTGAGTTGATGTGTGTGAGACTAGGTTCTTTACTCTGGGAGTCCTGTTAGTTTACTGGAACAGAGTGATAAAATGTGGAAACTTAAGAGATACCCCAGGAATGAAACACTGCAGAAGAACTCTGCTTAATAATGAACTAATTTTAAAACAAATTAAATGAAATGCAGCTTTCACTGTTAAATTCTAGATTTGTCTCCCCCAAACATTAGACGAAATTGCATTGTTTACAAAAATTTATTAATACAAACTTTACACACTTTATATAACAGTTATCAAAGTCCTAGTTATAGATATCATGTGTGTAATAATACTTTGTTTAAGTTCTTTTTATATTCATTTGCACACAAAATAAGTTCTCCAAGACTAACATCTACCTACTATGACTGTATCTCAAATCTGCTCAAATTTTGGTAAGGCTGTTGGCATTTCTGAAAAAAGAAAAAAAAAAGAAAAAGAAAACGTACAAAGGATAATAACCTAGGTGATCACTTCATAATGCTTGCGACTAGCCACTGAACTCTAACTGATAAGGTCATAAACAAAACGTCAAGAGAGCCCTATGTCATTATACCACAGCCGACATAAACACAGCGCACTCTGC
Source organism: Anthoscopus minutus (assembly GCA_013399455.1). Classification (NCBI taxonomy): domain Eukaryota; kingdom Metazoa; phylum Chordata; class Aves; order Passeriformes; family Paridae; genus Anthoscopus; species Anthoscopus minutus. The sequence continues at coordinate 151,345 of VWYI01002137.1, forward strand.
CCATGGCCAAAGAACAGAAGGACGACTAAAACGCAAGCCGATGTGTTGCAGCATCGTAGGGCCACTAAATAGCCATCCGTGAACTCGTGGCGATTTACAAGGTGAAGAGAAGGCACGAAAGCTGCACACTGCGCCCCGCGTCCCTGCGCCCCGGCAGCGCGCCCGGGCGGGCGGNTGCCCGGCCCGCTCCGCTCCTCCTGGCCGGGGAAGGAAGGTTTTACCCGCGAGGGCTTGTTGTGGGGGTTGGGGGGTTGCTTTCCGACGTCTTGAATGCGGGGCTCGTTTTGTGTCTTTGGAAAGACTCCTTTAAGGTTTGTGTGGTGAGCTGGAAGGAAGCGGGTACCTACGTGTCCTCCTTCGCTCCCGGCCCGGGCGGAGGACGGGACCAGCCCCCGGGCAGACGGTAAGATAGGAGTCCGTACATAGAGAGATGAGGTGAAAATGGTTTATCTCGTTAGAAACCGGACCACAGGTGAACACTACACATTCTTTTATGACAAAAGTTTGTTTTATGAAATAAATTTTACTAAGCAATAAGCCAGAATGTAGAAAAATACATTTTACCTCCAAACTCAATAAACAAGGAACAAAAACTTTCGTAATAGTGCATAATTCTTTAGTGGTAGCTACAACAGGGGTTCCTAAACTTGTACAATAAGAGCTTGCATAAAACAGAACAAAGGAGTGAGAGAGCGTTCACAATCTTTTTTTTTTTTTTTTCCAAAAAGAACATACCCCAAAAAGGTGACTCAGGTGGGTTAAACAGAGCTCGGAAAAGTTCGAAGAGAGGATGAGAGGCGGGAGGTCCTACAAGAAAAAGCATTTAAAGAAAAGAGCAACTCCGACCAAAAAATGCAAAGGCGAGAACCCTGCTCATTATTACACATGATGAGAAGCATGGACAGCACTGGAGAGTAACACATTGTACTTTGCATCCAGGTCCAGTACCGAGCTGCCCGGGGCAGTTGGGTAGCGGATCGGAGGTGGGATCGCCTCGTCTTATCTCGACCCTGTGGCACCGGCTCCGGTACCGGCTCCGGCCCCGGGGCGCGCCGGGGGCCGCCCCCGCTCACTTCCCCACTCTTTCCAAACGGGTCCTGTCTCTGCTTTGGCTTTGTTCTGCAACTCTGCCCAGACAGCCAGAAGAGCAGTGCACGGGGCTTAGTACTTACTACCCTTGCTGCTGGTTCGGGATTTTGGGGTTGGGGTTTTGAGTTTGGCTATTTTTTGTTTTATTTTGAACTTTTTTTGTTATTATTATTTTAGTTTTGTTTTTTTAACTATTTCTCCCTCCAATAGGCAACAGAGATGCACAATTTGGATCGAGCTGTTGTTTTCACAAGATAGTTATCCTCTAAGCTCATTATTTGAGGATTCACTAATAGAGATACAACTGGATTCAAAGAAAGCAGGAGAAAAAAAATAATCGAAATCTAGAAGAAAGGGCATGCTGCCCCTTCAGAGAGGCTAGTGGCAAAGGAGCCTGCCTTGAGACTCACCAGGGGAAGAATCTGCTTCACCAATTCTCCCATAATCAATTTCCTCATAATCCCCCTGGGAGCAGGTCATCCTTCTCTATGTACAGTAGCAAATGGTGAAAATTAATGTCTTCGACCCTGTCGTGGATAAAAATACTATCCTTTTAATTTCTGTTACAAAAATAGGAGTAATATTCAAAACAATGATTGTCTCTTTGTTTCTATTTATTTTATATAAAAACATAAACAGCTCAGGTGAATTCTTATTCTTGTGCAGGCTTTTCATGAAGAATTGTTCTTTACTATTCTTAGTAGTATTTATATATATATATTTATATATTATATATAACTTAATGATTGGTCCACAAAGTAGATCTGTGCGTTTCTCTAGTGCTTTTTGTACAAAAGAAAAACAATATTATTATCAAAATATTCATTTAATGGCTTTACTTCATACATAAATACATGTTTAGATAACACAGGAGCGGTGATTGTTCAGTCAGTTTGGAAATGACTTTTGTTTTTGTTTAGATTTTTTTGTTGTTGTTGTTGGGTTTATCTCTCTCTCTCTCTCTCTCTCTTTCTCTCTCTCTCTCTCTTAGGGCTTTGTATACACAGGAGTGGCTGGTTACTCACATCGCTACAAATACGCTACTCGACGTCCTTTGTTTTTAACTCTTTGTTTATACCTTTTCCCCAGGACGGCTGCTAAGTATTTCTTGACAGCCATTTGTTTCCGGTAGCGGCTGTAGCTGTCCGTGAAGATGCCGTCTATGTGCCGCTTGGTCAGCGGTTCCGCATCGTCCCCCAGGCCGCCGCTGGCACCGCTGCAAGCACCGAGAAGCACAGCTGCATCAGGCGGGGCCGCTCCGCCCCTCTCCGCGCCCCTCCGCACCGCCCCCTGCCCTGCGCAGCCCCGCGCCGGCCGCTGCCCCCGGCGCAACACGTTGCGCGGAAGATGCGCGGGGAGACAAAGGCCAAACCAAAACCTGGTCCCGACGCTGTGCGCACGAGTGGCGGCGGCGGGAGAGACAATATCTCCCCGCCATGAATTATTCATTGCGGCCGCGAAAGCTGCTCTCCCTGGGGCTTCATTAACGTGTTACCTTCTGCCGAAGGGCAGCGGGTGGCACCGGGCTCGCCCCTGCCCCGCCCGGCGGCTGGGGGTGCTCAGGGCTGCAACCGAGCCTCCACTGCTGCAGCTGAGCCCTCGATTATCGCTTTCCATAAGCTGCTCCCCCCAGCAAACCGTAAGGGCTGCCCAACTTGCTAATTTTAAATCGGTTGATTATAAAAATTTATAGAGACATATAAGGAGAAATATGATAGAGATGTAGATGTAGATGGAGATGGAGATGTAGATGGAGATGGAGATGTAGATGTAGATGGAGATGTAGATATAGATATATGGATATATACAGATATAGATACAGATATATAAATAAATATAGATACAGACACAGAGATATATACACATGCATATGTTTGTGTGTGTATCTATCAATCTGTATTTATATACACATATATATATATCTTTATGCCCGAGCGTAGTAACCCAAACAAACCTCCGCGAACACCCGCGCTGACAACCAGGCTCACGTTGTGCCGGGAGCGGCCAGGGGCAGACGATGCTCGGGGAGCCGGACTCTACCACACTCACCGCGGGCGCAACACATTCCCAACCCCGGCCGGAGCAGCTTTGTTCCCCCCAGCCGCGGCCCTTCTAGCATCTCTGCTCCAGCAGCACCAACGCCCACCGCGGAAAAGAACAAGCAGAGAGCCTTACCCGACCCGCTTGGCCATCAGGGAGTGCAGATATTTCCTGGCAGATAACTGGCCCAGCAGTTTCCTGTAGGCTTTGTTGAAGATCCCATCGGCGTGCCTGGGCAGAGGGAAGAGGTGCAGGTGAGAGCCAAGGCCCGGGAGTCGGCTGCGGCGGGTTGCGGGAGCCCGGGCGGTAGCGGTGACCACCCCTCTCCGCCGGCAAGGGGAGGGCGGCATCTCTCCGCGTCCCCCGGGACTCCTCGTCCCCACCCAGATCCCTCCCCGCCGCGCTCGCTCGGTTCCGCGCCGGCTGGGCATTTCTGCTCCGTTTGCGGGAGCATCACTAGCCCTCCTCGGCGCGGGCGGTTCCCCCGCTCCCTCCCCCGCGCTGCTGGAGGTAAGGCGGCTTTTCCATTTCTTCTGAGCTTTACACTGGGCACCGGGACCTGGGCAGTATTGTCGTTTGTTTGGGTTCGGGATTTTTATTTTGATGCTGTTGCTGTTTGCTTGTTAGGTATCATTACTATTTTCCCCCCAATCGGTTCTCCCAGACCCGTTTTTCTCCCTACTCCAAATTCACGCCCGACACCCCCGCGAGTTGCAGTCACCTCTTTTCCGGTGGGTAATACAAGGTGTACATCTCGCCGATCATGGAGGACGGATTCGCTATACCAAGGGGCTCGTGGTCGTAGGCGAAGTCCTGCAGGGTGTTCCCGTCCTCGTCGTAGACTTCATCCTCCAGCCTGGCAACGAGAGCAGCAAGGAGAAGGAGTCAGCCGGGCTCCGCGGGGCGCTCCGCTCCACTCCCCGCCGCCGGCTTCCGGCTGCCTCGGTGGCCACCCCTCGACAGAGCCGACCCGGGAGCCCCGGGAGCCCCGTCCGACTGCCCCATCCCCTCCCTGCACCCGCCCGCTCCCCATCCCCGCCCTCTCCTCTGCGGGGCAGGACCGCGGAGGAGGGAACACACCCGCCGTCAGACATGCTTCAAGAAACCCCCCAAA
>VWYI01002137.1:155846-200696 GCA_013399455.1 Anthoscopus minutus
GAGAGCTCGACAGTTTTGTGTGTGTCCCAGCCCCCGCAGCCCCCGCTCTCTGCCTCCCTCTCTGCAGTACGATGTAGGTCATTGCACGTTACAGGCAGCTATTTTTGTCTGCGAGCTTTAGCGGAGGTATTAATAATAGATGCCGCTAAAGTGTTTCACTCCTGCTAATTCAGGCGCTTGAATGAAGAAAGCCGGCTTGCTGCCGGCTAATGGCCCCTCAGGCCACCGAGCCCGCTGCCCCCTAGCCGCACTGCCCAGGAAGATGAGGAGAGCTTGGTCCGAGACAGCTCCGACTGGCTCCCGGTTACTGCAAGGACACCTCGGAGCCCCAAAAAGGACATCCACCTCGGACAACCTTGTGCTCCCGACATCGCCCCCCGCTTCATCTCCGCTCACCGCACGGCAGTGACCCCCACAGGGCACCCCGCAACACAGCCAAGCGCCGGTGGAGCAAGACGACAGCACCGAGCCCAAAACTCCACCCAACCAAACAAAGCACCTGCCGCCCAAGCAGGTGACAAGCAGGATGAGAACAGGCTGCCATCGGCCGTCCCGGACCAGGTGTCCGGAGACCCCAGCCGCAGACCAGCGTAGGAAACTCCCTTGTGCTGGCACCTCGGGGTGTCCTCCACTCCTGCCCTTAACACAGAGGGATTCAAACGCCCACGGCTCCCCGCTTGAAAGGGATAGCACAAGCATCAGCCCGCGCTGGAGCCCAGCAAAACAACTCCGAATATAGAAAATCGAACAACCTTGTGCCAGCCCCTTTCCCTCTTGAGAAGGGCTGTCATACACAGACAGGTGCAGGGGAAGAGACTGAATCCCCACCAGCTCCAATGCCGCTACACGAACCATGACAGCTCCCACATGCTTGCAGACAACGGCGCACCCCTTCCCGCGCCCCGCTCCCCCTGAGCCGGACAGGCGATGCTCGGAGCTCGTCCTGGGCGAGCTGCAGGCAGCCGGGAGCTGCCAAGAGCCCCGCAGGAGAGGGAGCAGACGCGAGGGGAGCTTTTGGGCCCCGTTGACATGCAGCCGGGACCTCGGCCCTCTCCCGCCGACAGGCAGAAGAGCAGGTCCCCCACTCCCGGGGACGTGGCTCACAGTACCGGGGTCCCGAGGAGCGGAACCGGGGGATGCCAGTACTACAGACGGAGGGGGTCCTAAGCTGCAGTGGAGGGGGTGGGCACACAGCCCAAGTGGAGTGGATTTCCTTTGGTGACTCTCCTCCACATCCCCTCTCATTTTCCTCCCCAGTAAGATTCCACTGCCCTTAGTGGGGCTAAGGGGGCTGAAGTGGTCCCGACGGAGCTCCCGGACAGCTGACGGACCTACCTGAGCGCCGGGTACTGAAGTCCGGCCGCAGGTGAGCAGTAGACGCTGCAGTGCATTATTATGCCATAGACTAGGAGTGCTAAGATCGCTTTGCTACACATTGCCACTCTGTGCGGGAGGGAAAGGAAACTGCTGTCAAAAAAACCCAACCAAACAAACAAAAACCAACAAAAACCAACCAAACAAAAAAACACCCGAAAACAAACAAACAAATATCACTAACAAAAACCCAAAGAAACCGCCCCACGGCTCACCAAATCCCCTGGCCTCGCCTGCCGGAAAATGAGGCAGCGCGGTCCCTGGGGACAAGCGCCCTGGGCAGCCGGGTGCCGGCGCGGAGCCACACGGAATGGAGCAGAGAGGTGCCCGGCACAGAGAGCTGCGGCCGCCGCCCGCCCCGTCGGTGCCCGCCCGCCCCGGGACCGCTGCGGGAAGGCCCGGCGAGCCACCTCATGTCCTTACCATTAAACTCTAGACACCCGGCACTGAGAGCGTTTGGCTGCAAAACTAAAACGGCAGGTCTTGAGGGGAGAAAAAAAATAAAGACCCAAAATAGGGAGGGGGAGAAATCGAGCTCTCTCCCAAGTTGCGTCCAAAAGGAGTTAAAGCCCTCGTGACATCGCGTCTCCGATGGGCGAAGGACCGGCAGGATGCAGAAGCGGCAGCAGTTAGTTGTTTGCTGGTTTTAGGGCAATCCACTCCAAAAAGAAACCGAGATACAGGAAGGGGGGGAAAAAAAATAAAGGAAAAAAGTTTGCAGGTAGCAGCACAGATCTGGAGTGGAGTCTAGAAGGGAATGGAGAAAGAGGGATGGAGCGAGATGTCGCCGGAGAACTGAGCGCCGAGGAAGAGGGAAGAGAGCGAGCGAGTCCAGGAGGGAGCGGAGGCGGGAGCCGCGGGCTGGCTGCGTGCGATGTTGTCTTCCCCAGATCTCTCCCCTCACTGAGCGCCTTCAGCCTTCTCTTCTGCTCAGTGGCTCCAAACTTGACCAGCCTTCCGCAGCCTTCCGTCTGATACGCAATTAGCAAGAAAATCTTTGCAAACACCCCGCTTCGGCAAGAGCCTTCTTCGTAAACATTTGCCTGCTTGTTACCTTAGAGGACGGGCAATATTGTTTGTTGCCCCCGTAGTGGTGTCCGGATTTTTATTCATGAATCAAATGCCTTTTTTTTTTTCTCAGTCACGTAATAATCGGGTATCAGAAAAGACGTCACCACCCCAATTCCTCAAGGAACACAGTTCTGTGTCGTCCTCAAAGATGAGCTTATCAGGAGTCATAAAGCTTCTCATAAACACCAACTCACTCTTCCCCCCCACACAAAAAAAAATACAATAGAAAGAGAAAACCTAACAACCAACCAAACACGCAGAAAACCCCCACCGCACAAACCTAAAAGGATGTTCGCCACAGTAAAGTTTTACCTGACGTGGGAAGGGAAGCGAAGGAGCGCAGTTAAGGGTGGGGTAGGGGGTCGCCGTGCTTGGTGGGCTCCCCCACGGCTTTGGTCCGGGTCTTCCTGCGGGGCCAGCTCACCCCACAAGCAGCCCGGGGCCGCCGCTGGGCGCAGGCCCCCGCGGAGCCGCCCGGCTCTGAGCGCGCAGGCGGAGCAGCCGCGGCGCGGAACCCCCCACTTCCGCGGAGATTTAAGAATATAAGTGCCTATTTTTTTTTCCCAAGACATCCTTTCCCTTTTTTCTTTTCTTTTTGTTTTCTTTGTCTTTTACTTTTTTTAAAGGATTGGTAATATTGTTCCGATTACACAAGGCCCCCCCCGAGAAACCAGCAGCACTGTGACCGCTCTACGTGTATTGAAGCCGCGAGGCGTAGGGGACAAGCCCCACGGCCATGCCGCAAGGACGGTCCCACGCGCGGCCGGCGCTGCCCGGGGAGGAGGGGGGAGGCTTTTCCCCCCACTCCCCTGACCCGACCCTCTCGTCTCTCCGCCTTGTGCAGAGACAGATGTGCAGCTCGCAGCGCTTGGCAGAGAGGGAGGGAAGAGCATCGCCATGAGGAAAAAAAAAAAAAAAGTTGATTTGCCGGAGGGACCGGGAAGGAAATCCCTTCTCTGGGGACTTCCCCGCCGCTGGAATAATTTTCCCCCGAAGTGATGCGCCGAGCGCGGGCCACAGGCGGGCTCCCAGCCGCTGCAATTGCTGCTCGTCTGCGCACTCCCCTCCCTCCGCGACTGAAAATGTGCCCTTCATTTCCGAGAATTACCCAAAGAAATCCAGGCTGCAGGAGCCATTACTAGACATTTTAATTATTGGGATCATAAGCAGAGCGTTCAGGAAGCAGCAATAATATAGTTCTCCTGTTTCCTATTTGAATGGGTTTGGTGTAACATGCTTGTGGATGAGTTATTTGAGCCCAAATCGATTTCTCAAAAACAACAGCAACAAAAAACACACCATACAATTACATTCCTATTACGGTCATTTAAGGCTTCAATATTTTCCGGAGATAAAGGAAATTTGACGTGAATTAATGATTCCCGTAGAAATGGCCGACGGCGCTATCCCGGCTGGGGATGCAGGACTAGGGACGGAGCGGGACGCTATCCCCGCTGTCATTCTGTGCCGGGCGTTTCGGGCCGGGAAGGCCTGCCGGCAGGAGAGGGAACGGGCCAGGACAGGGCGTCCGGCAGGAGAGGGAAAGAGGTCACCCCAACGCTCCCTCTGGCGAAAGTGTCACCCCACCGCTCCGGTAGGAAAAGGGTCACCCCTCAACATCCGCAGGAGCAGGGGCAGCCGCGGCTCCCGCAGGAGCGGGGTCACCGCACCGCTCCCGCTGGGGATATGGTCACCCCACGGCTCCTGCTGGGGAAAGATCACCCTGTGGCTCCCGCTGGGGAGAGGGTCACCCCGTGGCTCCCGCAGGAGCAGGGGCAGCCGCAGCTCCCCGCGCCGGGGCTTCTCTGCCGCTCCCCGGGGCTTCTCTGCCGCTCCCCGGGGCTTCTCCGCCGCTCCCCGGGGCTTCTCCGCCGCTCCCCGCGCCCCGCGGGCGGGCACGGTCCGTGAGCGGAGGGCGCCACCGCGCGGGCAGCTGCGCACCTGCGGCCGCCGCCGTCGGGCGGGCCGGGGCTGCCCCGTCCCCGGCTGGGGCGCGCTGGGGAGAAACCCCCGTGGTCCCGCCGGGCTCCTGGGACCGCGGAAAAGGGCTGCCCGCTTCTCCCTTTCCCCGGCCCTTGGGGGCTGGAGGGGTTTGTGGTGGGGTTTTTTTTGTTTCCTTTGTCATGACTCGGCGGTAGCAGGTGTAAACATGGGCTTTTCTAGAAACCCGCGTGGCAAGGATTGTGTGAATCACGTCAGTATGAAGGCTTGAACACACACTCCGCCTAAAGAACAGGAAAAAATGTTGCTTCTCTCCAAAGAGACGAGACACACAAAGGTAATACGTTTTGCAACTGTGGCTGTTTTCACTTTAAAAAAGCTACTTTTGATGTATACCGCCGCATTTCCTCTCCTCCATCTCCACTCCCCTAGATCCTTACAGAAAGTATGAGGATGCCTGAAATAACGGGCATTAGCAGCACCTGAAGATACAGACCCCACACAGACACCCTGGTGGTACTTTGCATGCAGCAGCAATGTCAGGATGGTTTGCAAAAAATGCATCTTCTAAGCTTTCATTTGTAGTTGAGTGAGTAACTCACACACAATTCGTGCCAATAAAAGTTTCATAGCATCTCGCTCCATGCCACAAGGATGCGTGTGCAAAGTGAATATAATTATGACATGACTGCAGTTTAGGCTGAGGAAATAAAGTTTTGATCTGGTCTCTGTGTACAAGTAAACTTCTCAATACTTGTCATTTCAAGGCTGAGAGGGATTTAAGGTATGTAATACTTGCCTCTAGGGCAAATCCTAAGGCAGCATCTGAAGAAAAGCTGGAGTTTTTTAATTGGCAGAATTTCTTTCATCTTCCCCCAATCAGGTTAAATTAGACCTTTTAATTTATCTGACTATTCTATTTTAAATATCTATTTTATTAACTGGAGCATTGTAATTCTATAGAAGTTTCTAGGGGAGTTTACATCCTGTGTGCCTTGTCAAGCCTGACTGCAGTTGACTGCAACTGACTGCTGGAAAACCTGGCTGCTATAGTTCTAATCCAAAGGAACATATTTATTTCATCACGTACCATGATGAGCATCTTTTTGACTCCTCAGAAACCCCCTTTTTAGAGTAATGCATATTTTATAAAATATACTATGAGTAATTCATCAAACTGTCAGGAAACCCTATTGGTCCATAAAGCCAGATATCTCATACACTCTGGTTGGATGTTCAGCTACTATATGCACATTTTCTCAGTATGCCCCAACTTAGCTGCATATTTTTAAAAGCACCTGGAAGAATTTATGTACTTGGAATACATAATTTTATCATGAAAGGACATATGTATTTCTGCTAATACAGAAAAGGATAAATTCTTTCTCAAAAGCAAGCAATCCTACTAAACCAGCTGTCTCCTTTTCTCTCTCACACACACATACACACACATATTTTATTTATTTTATTTTATTTTATTTTTCATCTATCTTGTAAGTATCTCTTCCTGGACTCCTTTCTTACTGGGGTGGTGTGGGGAACCTATTGCTAACCAGTATGCCAATAAATACTTGTCTGCATCCGTTTCACAAACATAACACCAGCCTTCACTTTTTCTTGGGTTTCCTGACTCCTCCTCCTCCCCAAGGGCCAGCTCCTGGGAAGGATGAACTTGTCAAAGTGGAGATTAAGCCATCCATGAAATCATTCAACTGTAGCTATGGTCATCTGAAAAAGGCTAATTAGGGATAGCCTGCCAGGAGAAGAGAAGGTACTATAGCTCAAACATGGCTTGGAGGACATTTCAGCACTTCCAGCTGAGACGTGGAATCTGTGGCAGAGGTGGGAAAGCCCTACTTTCCTCCTGTAGGCTAGATGCCAATCCACTCAGGGACAGAAACAGCTGAAGCATTTCATTCACTGAGTTGTTTTTCTTTTATTAAACCAGTCCTTCTCATGCTTTCTTTAGGTAAAAGCAGCAAAATGCTCAGGCATGCTGTAGAAAGGGACAAAGTTGCAATCCAGACAAGCTTGGTCACCCAGGGACGTTCTGGGCAGAATGTACAAATTACAAAAAAAGTCCAGAGAATAACAACCAGGGACAGTATTGGGACTCTAAATCTCTCAAGAGATGATAGAGGCAAACATCACCATGTGGCCAGGACCCTTACCAACCTCTATGCATGAGACCAGGCATTAGCAAAGTCTCTGTGAGAATCTTCCAGATAATTCCTTGCTACCTTCTATTACCTTAATTCCAAGCAAAAAGTAAAAAAAAAAAAAAAAAAAGAGCTTNGCTTGTTTGGTTTTATTTTCCGTTCCTTCTCTGAAGTGAGGAGGCAGAACAGTACTTACCAGGGCAGCAGTGTAGGAGCACTAGCAGCCCAGTCACTCTGCTCTTGCAGCGGGTTAGAGCTCACTGCGAGACACAAGGCCAGGGGTTTCCTGTGTCTTGCATGATTGCCCACACAGAAGCTCAGTGCTCAATCTCACCCCGTGGGTGTTCTCCTCCCCCTGTTCACTAAATGAAGGCAGATGACTGCGAGAATACAGAGGCAAAGGAAGAGTCATTCCCATCTAAACACAAAGGCAAGAAAATCACTTTCTAAATAAATGAATGACCAAACAGTGGACTCAGTTCCACAAAGAGATACCACCACATTATACCTGTGACAGAAAATTTCCTTTGATGACCAATAGATTTATTTATAATCTCTCAAGAAAATTTCCTTGGGTGACCAATAGATTTATTTATAATCTCTCATCTTATACAAATAAACTCATGCTGCAAGAGAAGAAAAGAATTGTCCTTGATGCTTCTGACAGTGGTTCTTTGATCATTTATATATGAAAACTAGAAAAATAAATTATGAAAGGCAAAAAACAACAACAAATAAAGGACTTATTTTAAGACTTAATATTCCAAAGGCCTATTCTACACTAAAGCAAACAACCTATAAAATGCCACTAAAAACCTCACTAGTCCACAAGGGAGAATAAAAGGCTTTAGCACTGGCAGCAGATCTATCCCCACTCTCATTTCCATCTGGTCCAGTGTTCAGGGGAAGGGTAAACTCTTAAGCAGACTAAATATACAGTTTCACAAGTGCTGCCAAAACACAATAATTTATACCAAACAAATAACAGCCACAATACTTTGTGTTCCAGGTTGCTTTAGATGTAGCTGTAGCCCAAGGTGAATGACAAGTTCTGCTTTTGTACCCAAAGGTGACAGAATTTTGGGTACACCTTTAGAAACAGTGGGATTGCCATGTGCCTGTGTCCAGAAACAAAAATCCGTCTGTAGTTCTGAGGTATTGCTAATGGCATAGCTAAAGTTATTCATAGTTTACATTTACCAGAAATAGTTGGAACAAATTAATAATGAATTAGAACATTTCTTATCATCGCAGGGAGCAAGAGGGAATAAATAGAACCATCCATATTTTCTTATTACAAAACAGTGTGCAGCCTATTACCAAACACTAATTTAGTGTTGCTTGTGCTGGAAAACTGTTGAAGGGTCTCTGGCTCCTGACAGTGCAGCTTAATTCAGTCTGACGGCAGCAAGGCTGCACAGAAGCAGTCCAGGGTAGGCAGGTGAGGACCATCCCAACAGGGGTGAATCCCAGCCTGCCAGAGCCTGGCTCCGCTCAATAATTCCAATTAACCATGCTAAAGATGACAGAGGCGGGTCACGCAGAGCCCAGTAAATATCAATCAAAACCACATATTTTGATGAGAGAATAACAAAGTCTTTCTCATTAAGGAAAAAATACGTTTGGTTGGGTGTAGAAGCCTGTTTTTGGCAGCTTGTGCACCCTGCAGTGCAGCCTCTGCCTTGTGGGGCTGCAGGCCATGCTGGCCACAGCCAAAATTACCCTGAGCCTGGGAGCCCTTCACATGGCTTAGCTCCCTCTTTTGTGTGGAGTGAGCAACAGGGAGAGCTCCCACATCCCTTAGGAGGGCAGGAGGGCCTGCTCCACCAGCTGCACAGCTCCAGAAATGTGGGTTTAGGTGTAGGGTGAAACTGGGCAGCTTGGTTGTCTAGCCTCTGTGCCACAAGTTGGCTGGACAGCAGACACTGGGGCCACCAGCCAGACACATGGGCCAGGGAACAGCACATAATCTTTGTCTTCTGTCATAACTTGAATAAAGTACTCGAGTCTACTTAGCCTAGAGGAAAATGTGTGGTTCTTAGTTTTTATATTTAAAGATAGCACAAAGAATTTCTTGTGTGTGGCCTTATGGTCCGATCCATCTCTATCTTCTAATAAAATGCATTTCTGTAACAGCCGAGGCAATTAATCACTTAAACAGAATTGGATTACAATCTCCATTACTAGAAAATCTTTAAAGTCAGGGTTGCTATCTTTCTAAAAGATCTCAAGCTATCGAGCCATTCTTTGCCCTGCTCTATGCAAAGGTCAGACTGGATGTTCGTAATGGCCTCTTCTAATGTCAAAAATCGGTCTCTGACCCTTATAATGCCACTCACTGATTTCAGACAGAACTGCTCTGGATTTATTGACCCTTCTCATTAGGAATGAAGATTGTCTGCAGAGACTCCTATGTGATTTCATAACTCCAGGTACATGTCTATTGAGCTCATTATGTAAATGCTGATGTCTTTAGTTGGTTTTGAATTTCATAGGAGTTTGCAGAGCACAGCACAAACCAGAAATTGCTAGGATATTGCAAGACTGGACTCTCTTTTGATCCCCAAATCTGCATTCAGTCTCCAGAGGTAACTGCATATGTCGATAGCAACCACATAATGACAAGCTATGATGCTCTGTAGGTATGTTTTAAATCCTGAAACTTAAATATGGTATTTTTCTCTGCGGTGAAAATCCTTTTCCGGGGGATTTCTTGCTTCCAAGTGCAAGTATATTACTGACTTAGATATCTGCCTTCAGAAAAAAAAAGAAGCTATTTGCATATAATTTGAGGTGATTCTCTGACATATTTTACTCTACAGCAAATGCAATATTTCTCTAATTCTCAGTAATACTTGGGATTGTTCTAAAATGTATGTTGGTTTTAAGTGTCTGTAAAGAATGTTTTACCATTGCATAAATAACTTTGGTTAGTTTCTCTGATGAAATATCTGAGTGTCATGTGAACTTGCTATGAAACACAATAAACAACAAATTTGAGCAAGGAAATGCAAAAATAACATCTTTTCATCTAATGCTAACACTTAAAGCTGTTTTGGCTTTTGGATTTGGTTCTGGTGTGATTTTTTAAGTAAGGGCTCCAGAAGGAGATACCTGTATCCATATCTTTCTGGGATAAAATAAATTATCACATTCAAAATAAAGCCATTGTCAGGAAAATTATTTATTCAAATATCTCCTCTGTGGAAATTAAATAACTCTGCTTTTAATACAGATCCTGACCCTTATCTTCTCAGATCAGTTCTACCAGTTGTGTTTTGAGACAGGGATTTATTCTGAAGTACTGTTCATTTCCATGTAGCCTCTCTTTCTTTCTTCCCATTCCTAACACAGGATATTTTTGTATAATTATCACAGAGGTACAATGAGATAAGCCTTGTTTACTACAAGATAAACACTGGAATAGGAGAAAAAGTTCTGGTTATGAAAGGGGGAAATATTTGTTCAGAACTAAGAACATTATGCTAAAACCCCCACATTACAGATTTAGAAAAAAATATCTTTTATTTTAGATGAAAGATGAGTTGCAGGTGACCTGAGTATATGCCCGTGTTTAATGTGGGTTCTTCGTATTTATAAAATCTGCTACAATTATGCAATAAGTTTCATCTGAATGTAATAGCACTAATCTTACAATATTCTTATAAGTCATATAGTTCTTGTAAGAATTATAAGTCATAATTTTTATAACTCATAATGTATTACGTCTGTTTTATCCAATAAAGTATAAAATACAGCAAACTCAGTGAGTTTTTTGGGAGCACATAGCTAAAAAACATGAATAGTTCTAAAACAAATAGCTGACCCTATTGATGTCAAAGGCAAAGATCCTGACTACTTTAGTGGGGTCAGATGGTCACTTCTGGTAATTTGACTCCTAGATTTATGCCGCTGCTGGAGGTTTACCACTCAGGAATAATACCTCTCATGCCTTCAAAAACTAATCTATAGATCTATATGCCACTACTCTATTAAGTAACTATCTGCCAGTGAGTTCTGTCATGGATTCAAGGGAGATTAGTATTTAGCCTCTATGAAGAGTAATTTTTGTTGAAGCAATTCCTGTCCCAGCCCCCAAACTTGTGGTCACTAGATGATGGTTTCCACCAGTGCATGTAGAAATCAGCAACACTTAGATGGCAAAGAAAATGTCTCCAAGAAAAAGAAAATGTACAGTCAATGACATGAAACACTAGTGAATTCATGTATTTGTTGCTAGTTTGAAGATGATTAATAACCTTGAACTGAACTAAAAATAATTAAAACAACATCACTCATCCTCTGGGAACAAGGTAATCAAAGGAGACTTTGCAACTGAGTAAAAGCTGTCCTTCAAAAGAAATCTTTTCCCATCTTACAGTGTTGATTAGTGAATAATACTGCTAGTCATTACACTCAATAGAGTTGGTGTTCTTCCTTGATTTTCGTGGGGGAAGGATAGGCATTAAGGAGAGCTGAATCACAAGTTTTCCTCATATTTTTTCTTAATGAAAATGGTGGACACAGCTGTTCTGGAAAACAGCGACAGGTCAGCACAGTCATTGAAGTGCATAAGAAAGATGGTAAAAGTTCCCAAGCATTGACTCACAGATAAAAAGTATAAACTTGGTATTAGGATGTGAAGAAGAGTGTAATGTCCAATGATTCCTCTTGTTTTCAACATCTGCATTTAGTTTAAGTAGCTAAATCCATAGTAAATACTTTTTCAGGATCACTCCTCACCATTTGTGTAGATTCCACAGGATGGGAGACAAGCCACCCCAGAATGCATGATCCATGGTCACAAAATTCAAGGATGTTAACTGGAAAAAGTGCTGCAAAATATTGCATCCTGGAGGTATTTTGTTCCCTGCAACAAAAGAGAAGCTACACATGAAGAAGAAAACATTTTCTCTGCTGCAGTTAGGTAATATAAAACCAAAAGGTCACAGAGATATTAAAATCCATTTTTTTAACTAGTAAGAAATGGAGAAAGGGTGAGAAGGTGGTGGGGTTCTCCATTCAAATATTTTTTTGGAAGAAGCAAGGTGGATTGAAGTCAGGTACAGCTTTTTAGTTCCCCAGAGATCTGTGAGAAGAGCATTTATAGTTGCTTTAGCTCACAGTTGCTGCCTTGCTTTTGCTGAGCACTGCATATCTGCAACTCCTAGTGAACTATTACATGTCAGTAATATCCTTACATGGCTTGGAATCCTACTTATAAAAGCAGCAAGTTTTAAATATTTGAATACAACAAAGAGGAGCTCTGAAAGTTTGCTTTCCTCGGGACTGGGCTGTTAATGGTACCTGCATAATACTGGCTGTAGGAACTGTTTATTTTACAGACATATAGACCTTTAGATTATCTTCCAGGTAAAATGTTCAGGCAGGGTCAAATTTTAAAGGCTTTTAAGGGTGACACCTTCACAGTATTTTCCCAATGGGACCAGCAGAATCTGTACCTCTGACAGAAACGTAAACATTTTTCTGCATAAAGCATCTGAAAGTAAGTTATAAGGAAAACCCTGCCTGTGAATGAAGCAGTATTGCAGAGAAATCAGTGAAGTTCACACAGACATATTGCAAAGAAAATCTGTAGTGCACCTTTTAATAACTCAGCGGCAGATTCTCTCTATCACATCCTCATCACTCAGTTTTGCCTTGGCAAAAGCTCCAGCAGTATGAGATCCACCCTGCCCCGTCCTGTCCTGTCCACCCCCAGAAAGCCATGCCACAGACACATCTTATACAACAAAGGTATCACAAATAGACCAAGGAGGGGTTCATCTGTAAGAGAAAACCCAATTTTATCCACACCATAGCATCATCAAGGTGCCAGTGCGAAAGATTGTGACAGACTCATGCGCAAGTGATTTTCTCATTTTCCTGGCTGTTAGATCTATTACAGATTAGGCTGAGAGCAGCAGGACTAGAAGAGTCAAATCAGGAATATCTGCTGTTTGTTTGATCTCTCGTGGCCCTGTTTCATAAGTCCTGTTGTAGCCACACGAGTGCCGTGGGCATGGGGTACACCTGTCCCAGCAGACGCTTGGGGGTCTGGCTGTCTTAGCCAAGGGCTTTGGGAGGCATCTTCCAATGCCACAAACCATATGAGACAAGAAGTGCCGGCCGTCCCGCAGGGATCTGAGAGACAGCAGGAAGGGAAGATTTGTGCAGGAGTGGGTGTACGCACAGGCTGGTTTTCATTTAGCCAGACTGAGAAACAGCAGCCTCAAGGACATAGCAACACTGGCTTTTGCACGCAACAATCCTTAGAGGCTGCCCCATAAACAGCTCTGCGGGCCGGGGGAATTTAGCACGCAGTGGGATGCTGCTGGATGGCAGACATCGGGCGGGGGAAGCGCAAACCCTTCGTGCCACCTTGTGGCTGCTGGATTGCAGCCGGCACAGGGGGATGGACGCCACCTCTCCTGCTCCAAGCCACGCTCTTACGAGAAAAGCACTTTCGTCTCCTACAAGCTGTGGGGACGTCACTCTCTCGCTTTCGGGCTGGTGAGAGCCCTCTCCCCGAGTATCTCCTAGAGGCGCATTAAGGGGGCTGAGTCATCCCGAGGTGCGCTGGGAAGCAGCAAATAGGCTCCAAGGCGAGCAGGGGCAGGCGTGAGTGCCGATCCCAGCGGCTGCGCCTGCGAGCCCCACGGAAAATCGCCTCCCGGGTTGGGTACACGATGTTCTAAGTGCGCTCTGTGACTGGCCATGGTGAGAAAAACATTTTCTTGTTCTCTCCCAGTGCATTATGAAAACCCACTAAAAGGTGCTTTTCGCACCACAAAACCTTTTAAAAGGATTCTGTCAACACAAAAGCAACATTGACAGCAGTTGCCTTTAAAAGTACTTGAGTCTTCAAACTCTGAAATATGCTTCTTAAATTTTTTTTTCTAGACTTGGTCTACTATCAGGCTTCAGAGAAATGTTTTTAGTAATTGCATTACAGTAAGAAAATGCATTGTGAGATTAATGCACATAACTATTATTAAAACAATTTGTAAACGTATTCCCCACAAAATGGATATTAAAACACATGGATCTTTGCCTCAGTAATAAAATAAAATGGTTGTAGGGAAAATTCATCAGACATATTGAGAGGACTATGAGACCCGTATGCACGTGGTGCACATAGCCCAGGTCATGTCACCAAGTGGTCACAGTTTTCTCCTGTAATTTTTTTCACTTCTCCTTTCATATGCATCACCATCCTGGCACTGGATGATAGGATGCACAAATCTGGTTTTGCTAACAGAGATTTTCCTCTGCTTCTGATGATATTAGGAGACAAACTGCCACACAGAAAGCAACATGCCCATCTCACATACTTCAAGTACAATGCTGCCACTGCTATCTCTGGGAAAACATAAGAATGGGCCGCCACTTTCACCCTTTCCTTTCTCAGCAGCTAGAGAAGCAATTTTTGATCAAATAGGATGGGCACTCAGTGTTCTATCTCCTGCAACTTCTTTGGCGTTCATTCTGATCATCTCATTACTGTAAAACTTGTGTAAATGCTTCTTACAGAGCAATTTCAGCACAGAAATTTGCAAGTGAAATCATTCAATTAGGTGATAAATTATGAGTCTTCCATGTTTTTGGAAACAATGTACAGTTGCAGGCCACTGTAGCATGCAGTTAAGGAAAAAAACTAGAAAATCTTAGTGTTGGTACTGTTGAGAAGGAATCATGCACTGCAGTCGCTTATTGTGCTGAGAGAAATGAGTATTACAGTAAGGAAGCATTCACTGTTTTGGAATAATACCAAAGAGCATCTTATTTTTATTTTAAAGGGTTTTTATTTGTTCATTCAATAGGAAGCATCAAAGATGCTAGCAGCTAAAAATTAATTACTCTGCACCAAAATATCCTGCTTCCAGAAATAATCATGCAAGTGATAAAACCACTGGTCATTTGCTGCTTTGCAAAACTTTTTCAGTTTCTGAGAAGACAGCAAAGACAGCAATCCACAGCCTGCATCAATGCCTTGGCCAGCAGAGATTAGACACCCTGGTTGGACAGCTAGCAAAAATGAAATTTCAGCTATTCAGAACCAATTCAGTCCCTCAAGACTGTGGAGCTCAGTTTGACTGCAAACCCTGACACCTGTCAGTAAGAGTTACATTGCAGTGCTATGCAGTAACAGATCCCCAAAAGAGCTTCAATATTTTGACCTTATATCAGGAACTCAGAGGCAGTCACTGGAGAATATCCTTCGGTAAGGATAATTTATGGTTATAAAAAATGCAAAACACGCAATACAAAATTCAACTGCGGTGATTTCTTATTTGGTTTTTTCCCTTTTTTTTTTTTAGGATTAAAACAACATGCCCAAAGAATAAACAAAACCAACCTCACCTACGTCAATACTGAAGATCTATACAAAGACTGCAATGTACTAAGCTTTGAAGACTACAAAAGATCCATATGGAACATTCTGTATCTGAGGAATATTAATTCTGGATCCTGCAGAAAGGTCTAAAAGATGGAGGTGACTAATCTGGCCTCTTTAATGACTAGAAAAAGAAACAAATTGGAAAATAACCACCTTCCAGGCCTCACTTTGTGCAGTGACCTGGAAAAGAAACCCTACTGACACCAGCAATCAAGCTTTCTGTATTATCTTCCCAGGGGGTTGATTACACTGTCCTAAATATTGGGTGAGTGCCTGAGGTCCAGAATTCTTTACACTGAAGTTGTTCCTCAAGAATCCAAACACAATTAGAAAAGCAGAAACATACTGTGGTAGTCAGTACACAGTATGGTATTACAGTAATGACAGTTCTGAGTTGCCAGGCAGGAGGGGTAGCAAAACAAGGATATAGCATGCCCGCTGCTGACTTTATGATTTTCAAGGCACTTTTCACAACAGAGTCAAAAAAGTAGTTCAGAAGACTGGAAAGCGTGGCAGTATCATATCTGGTTTTCCCTGACAATTTTTGAAGTAAAATGAAAAAAAAAAAAACAAAACCTTGCAGAATCATAGACCCATTGAAGTTGGAAAAGACCTCTAGGATCATTGAGTCTAGCTCTGAACCCAGCACCATCAATTCCACCACTAAACCACATCCCCAAGTGCAACATCCACACCCCTTCTGAATACTTCAAGGATAGTGGTTCCACCCCTTCCCTGGGCAGCCTTTTCCAATGCCTAATTGTCTTTTCAGTGAATAATTTTTTCCTAATATCTGTTCTAAACCTCTTTTGGAACAACTTGAGTCCATTTCCTTTCGTCCTGGTGCTTCACAGGACCTGGCACTTCCCCTTGTTGAATCTCATACAATTGGCTTCAGGTACCGTTCTCCAGAACCAATTCTCTTCTAATCTACTGTTAAGAAAAAGTCCTAGTTTTATCTGGCACACATGATTTAATCAAAGGATGCTTGAAAAGTAAAATTCTGAAGCCAGCAAAAGCCTTTAAGCATTCTAAATAAGTGATGGGTTTGTTTCACTCACATTTCTAACTTACATTAAACCAAACAAAGAACAGAAAATGTTTTTTTCAATATTACCTTATTACAGAGAGCTCCTCAATGTTCCCCTCACAATTTTGTTCCTACTATGGTCAAATCACAATGTGCTGCCTAGTATAGGCTGTGCACTGTATGCACTTGTTGGAAATAGTTCTTACCAGAGGCTTCACGATCTGAAAAGAGAGGACAGGCATGATTAAGAAACTGTAAGCACAAGAGAGACTGCTTCCCTGTGATTATACAGAAAAAGTGGTCTCAGAGTGGGAAATAAATTCCACATCTGCTGTTCTCTTTCAGCACACTACTTAGAAGTACACAACTGGGTTTTTTCTCTTCCTTTTTTTCATGGTTTGGGAATTAACAAGCCTTGATCCCACTGGCAAATTCTAGCTAAAGATCACAGGGAATGTGTTCTGTTAAATGCAAGTCTCTGGCTAAATTTGTGCCTGCTACATAATCCTCAATATTACTGTGCTGATAACTTCTTCTCTTGTGGTGTTCACACTTGAAAGAGAGGTCAAATTGTATGGACAATTTTTTGTCTTCAATGTGATAAGCAAGCATGCCTGCTGCTTGGACTCCTGCAGGGAATTCACATCCAGCACTATAATTTCCAATTCCTTAGCCCAAATATGGTTGATGTTTCATTTTATAGCAAGCAGAAGCACATGAAATGGGTTTTTTTGCTCTCAGAGGCCTTAAGGAGGAAAAAAATTAAGAAATATAAGGGAAAAACCCAGTAAAATTCACATAACAGTTGCATACACCCTTATTGCATCACCCATACACCACAGTAGAGGTTGGTTGGTATTAAAGATGACATATTATTCTTATTTGCTTTACATGCTGTATATGCTAATTGCACACACTTGCTTATTGTGAGGTCTGGAAAAAATACCTTTCTGTAACAAATTTGTCTCAATCACATAACTTTAGTAAGAAATTGTTTTCAAGAAACTTTGCTCAAAATACTTTAAAGATGGAAGAAGTGCATACTTACACATTTTATTGGATTCATGCTATTATAAGGATTAACCTGAAGTAGACATTTCTTCTGTTGAGCTGGAATCTAAATTGAGAAGCTTTTTAGAAGCAGAGGTTTTACTTCACTTCTACTGAAAGCTTCAGCCCTGAGGTGATGAAATCACCCTGAATGCCACATGGAGAGAATGCCATTCAGTAAGCAGAGATCAAGTCGAAAAGATCAAGAAAGTAATTTGTGGCCTTTTACATCTTTAATGCAGTACAGAGTTTAGTCATTTTGGACAGAGATAGATTAGATGTGTCTGGGTGAGTAACCTGAGGGCAATTCATTAATTAGGGAGAACATGCAGCTGCATATGGGCAAAATTAGGAAGGAAACACAATTGCAGATGCATGAATGGCAGCATGAACAATTCCTTCTCAGTTTTCTTGTTTAAACTGCCATAAAAGCTTGATTTTATTCTGCAAATTTATAATTTCTTTTTGGAGATTCTAGAGGTGCCTGGGTAAGTGCAGGTAGATTAAGTCCATGCAGCTGAAATCCTGTTTCAAATTGCTTTGATCCAGCTCCTCATGGTTCATTTCAGATCTGAAGTGTCTGGTGTTTTGGGCAAGTCAAATATTGTGTTTAACCGACACATGAAACTAGATTTGGGAGCTGAGTGGCTGAATGGTGATAAGCAAAATAAAAGATCAGACCCAGCAGTTAAAGAGAGATCATGAAATGAAACAACTTTCATGAAACTGTAAATGTCTGGTGCAGTCTTTAAAATTGCAGATTTCTGATGAATAAGAATGCATACCAAAATCCTTTTTAACCAATACTGCCAGAATAATGAACATCATTATACTTGTTAGCATTTTCCTATTCTCATGGGGAAATTAGTGTTTAGAGACTACAGATTAAGGTTGTTCAAAATCAGACATCCTTAAACATGAAGGAAGAGGAAGAATTGACAGTGCAATACTTTCTTATTTAAAAGAATATTTTCCTCTATACATTGTACTTAAAAGATCAGATGTATCACATTCACTTGCATTTAATTTCATTGCTGACAGAAGATACTGAAGGAGGAGAAAAATAGCTAAGCAAGCAGAATTGCAAAATTCTCTTGACACAAGAAATGAACATTCAATATTTTCCTTTATAAAATAAGAGGTCCCAGTTCTTACATTTAGACCACCTGGAATCTGCTTTGATGTTCTAAAGTAATAAAAATAAAATATTTTAATATTCTGAATTTTCTATTCATATTTTATTACTTGAAATTTTAGCCAAAGTGTATGAATTAAAAATAATAAAGACCTCAGACATGAAGTGCAACAATTAAAGTAGGCAAAGAAAGAAACATAGCTTGGTGCTATTGGACCATTACTTCCTAAAGTGATCATGAGTTATTCTCTAGATGAGACACTTCTTCAGTACCCCAGCAGCTGAATTCAATTCCCATTCCTCACTTGCAGTGAAAATGAATGATGAAATTCAGAAATTTAGCAAATAGTGGGATTGGTGAGAAAAGGAGTCACAGCTGAATGGGTCTGTGCATTTTGAAGATCAGGCAGAGTGTTGACAGAGTAGCAGTTTATGCAATAGACTCATCTGCCCTGTCTGGTGAAAGGCTAGTGCTACTAAATTCTGTATCAGAAATCAGCCAGTTGTAATATAGGCTTAGACTGTCAGAGGTTGAGGTGATTTCCATGCATGGCAACAGATCTTTTTTTTTGATGGAACCCAGGACTTATTTTGACTATGTTTAATAACATTGCAAGTCAACTTTCTTTCAGGACTATACATCATATTTTAGGAGCCTAATGTCAAACAAAAGGTGCATGTAAATAGACTCTCAAAAATACCCATCTCTCACTTAGGCATCAAAAGAGGTTCCAGATGTTCACACATTTGGAAGTGGGTTCTGGGTTTATTTGAATATCTGGTCTAAAAGTACTGCAAAGGTGAGTATTTAAGGGCTTGACAATCATTATCCCTTTGCAGGTGTATGTTGAGCCTTTTTGACAATCTGTCTCTTAGTAAGTTGTTGAAAATTAGTATGTTCAAAACAGTACATCAGGAAAGATAAATTATAACCTATACGTCAGGAAATATATATTATAACATAATTTGGCATGGCCATGCACTAAAAGCATTTGTGAATCTCTCAAGATTCTGAGCTATCAGGGGTTAACATTCCTATTTTTTTACTGTTTTATATTAATTGCATCATAAAAGCCTAAAAGACATCACAGCAGCGTCAGTTAATATTGAAATGGAAGCCGCATATTGAAAAAATAGATAATCAAAACCAGAAATGCCTAAGACAAAATGAGACACTATTACAAATTACTTCTGTATGTGTCTGATGAGAAAGGGCACAAGAGAATGAATTATGTAAGTTGTGCACACACTTACAGGAAAACAGGTGCTTACAAACTTTAAGACACAATACCAGGTATAAAATCCTTCAGCTACCATAGTTACTTTGGTACAGTTTGGGTGGACTTCAAGTTAGTAGTTTTGAACGTGCCAGAGTGATAAATAAAATCCTTGGCAGAATGTAAAACTGTGATAGCTTAAAAGAGGAATTCCTTGAGGAAAAATGTGAGAGGCAGAACAGATGTTCCACTTTCCAGATAAGATGTCTTCGGCAAAACCATGTATCCACTGTATTTTAACTGAAGAGTTGTCCATCCTACATTTTCACAAGGTGAAGGAGACACTTGTTTACTAATGGCTGGGAGTTAAGGGTTACTTCTTCTTCTTCAATAAATATTTCATTATATAACTACAAAGAGAGACAAATGAAACCTCCAAACACCAGCTAATAGGTCCAAAGCTTAATGGTTCTTAACAAGGCAAAGGACACATGACAGTTCTTTCCCACATTTTCATAAAATGATTAAGCACCACCATTCCGAGAAAAAAAAAATTATTCTGGTAAATTACTTTTGTGACATCAGGAAAAAATAAACTTATTTTCAGACATATAATAGTCTCTAATGGCAAGATATTTATTTACAAGCAAATATAAACAGTCAGTTTGGGGTTTAGTCAATTCGTACTTCATTTCAACTAAAAAAGCCAGAGAGGAGAGAAAAAAATCATCATTGTCAGATGACAGAATATCATGTCTCACCTTGATTTGTGACTTTGGAAATTTAAGAACCAGGTTTTGAGAGACCAGGGGGCTACATCTCTGTAGCCATGAGTGAATTTCTTCAGCCCACATTTTATTTGGGAACAAAGGACTGTGACTCAACCCACAGCAGTGAGCAGGTGGAACTGTTACTCTGCTTTTGGCAGTACTGACCCACGCTTTTTTAACTTCTTTTGTTTCACACCAGAGAGGAAAACTCATTTGTTTAGTTTCACTTATTCAATATCATTTAGCTAAATATCAAACCAAATAACTTTTGACTTGACTAAACCTCATTTTGGCCAAAGAAACAGAATTCTGAGTTTGGTTTGAAGATATTCAGAAACATAAACTTGTCTCTTTATCACAGCTTGTCCCAAAGATCCCAGCAAAACCTTGAAGGAAATCTGACACAACCTAAAACCTATCCAGGCAGTAGAGAGAAACATGATGGAATTCACCCCTTACTACCTGAAGAACTCCTCATTTGGCATTAGTTTCAGCAGTTCTTCATGCTGAGACACAGAGAGGTGACAACATCATAGTAGCACACGACAACACAGAGAAGTCAAGTGTCAAGTCTTCAGGTGTGCATTGAACTTATGCTGCCCAGCCCTTGCGACTGCTGCTCTGGAACTTCACATGCTACTGGAACATGACCCATTTCAGACTAAATACGCTTGTAAATATATTTTATCAGCATGACATTTTATGAGTTTACATATCTTATGGCACTTAGAAAGAACTTTTGAACAAGTGATCTCATGTTGTTCATAGCTGGACTGATTCATTGATAACTCTGCACTGAGAAGGACTAGGTTTCTGCTCTATGGAAATCAACTCTGCCTTGCAAAATACAGATGAAAAAGAGTGCACTAGTCATGGCACTCATGCCAAAGGATTGTATCAAGCTGGTTAGTCTCAAAAGACTTATCAGCACTTCATAGACACCAGATTTTTGTGCCTTAAGTGCAATTTGTTGAGAAGGATGGAGAGGAGAACAAGCTTGAAAATTCAGGTTGAGTCATAGCCCTGAGGCACTGCCAGCCCTGCCTGTCCCTCTCTAACCCTCCAGGACTCCCCCTACCCTGCCCACAGCCCAGAACTTCATGTCAGCTTGCCATGGCCATCAGCCCCCTGCCCCAAAAACCACAGCAGGGCCATTTCCAGTTCCCAACTTCCCTGCTTCAACCCACAGGTCCACACCTTAGCCTGTCGCCAGCCAGGGAGGTGCCCAATGCTCCTTGCCGTGTTGTGGGATGAGCCCCAGCTGCCAGAACCTCCCCTGATAGACCCAGCAGGGAGCTCTCATCATCCCTAGGGAGCCTCCAGGGAGCCCCTGGCCCTGGCAGGGCCCTGATGGAATGGGAGATAAATTTTACAGCTCTAATCAGATGACCAGAGTTTTCCAGCATGTAAAAATCCCACTGGATTTTCCAACAGTTTTCCCTGAGGAAAGCTGCAATACAACTCTAGATTTTTAACTTTTGAGGCATCCCTGTGCTGCTGCTTCAACAATGTGCCCCAGCAGCAGCACAACATCTGCTGCAGCTGGAACCCCTCCAAGCCCAGTCCTGCTTCTTCCACCCTTTTAGATGTTCCTGAACAAGTTCATTTTGAGTTTTTCCTGGACTTTTTTTGCAAGTCCTCTTGAATAATCCGTTTGATTAAAACACACAGGGATCTTGAGCCTGCATCAAGAGTGAAGAGCAGAGAGAGAGTTAAGGGATTTTCTCTGGTCCCCCACAGTGCTTCTGCAAGGGCTGAAGTGCGTCCTAGCTGAAAAACCCTTCATGGTGGTGGTGGCACCAGGGCAGTGTCAGTGTGTAGATGTGAGCTGACTGCAGAGCCCTATTTCTGGCTTTATTGAAAAGGATGGAACATCTCTCCTATGAAGAAAGTCTGAGAGAATTGGAATTGTTCCACTTGGAGAAGAGAAGGCTCTGGAGAGACCTTATCGTGGCCTTTCAGTAGGGACCACAAGTGAGCTGGGGAGGGACTTTTTGTCCATATAGTGATAGAACAAGGAGGAATGGCTTTAAACTGAAAGGGAGGATGTTTAGATTTAGGAAGAAATTCTTTACTGTGAGGGTGGTGAAGCACTGGAACAAGTTGCCCACAGACAATGAGAATGCCCCATCCCTGGAAGTGCTCAAGGCCAGGTTGGATGGGGCATAGAGAAACCTGGTCTAGTGGGAGACAGCCCTGGCCATGGCAGGAGTTTAGATCTAGATTATTTTTAAAGTACCTTCCAAACCAAACCATTTTATGATTTACAAGAGGAGTGCAGGGCAAGCTGTGAACTACTGTTCAGTGAAACAAGAGTGCTGTTGACCAGCTGGAAGAAGGCCAAAAAGAAATAATTTTGGTTTTCAGCAAAGATTAACTATGTTAGATATGTGGTGGATTTTCTCATTGCAAAGACAATGAGTCTCAAGACCAAGAGGTAGAGAAATTCTGAGTAACCTCCTTCGTTCTAAGCATTCATGAATTATTTGACAAACATCTTTGCCAGTGGCCTTGATACACTTGATGCTTTTCAGCAAAAAATGAGATTAGAATATTTATTGAAATCCTTAACACATTAGATTTCTATGATTCCTATTTCTACTGCTGCTAGGAGCCAGGTATTTTTTGCACTAAATATTTAAAAACAGTATCTCATCCATATTTCTTACCTAGTATCTAACCACATGTGTCTTTTGCAGCATGAGCCTCTGGTAGTCCAAAAGTAGAAAAAAAAAAGGAACAAAATCATGTTTTGCTCCTGCCACTTCTAAAAAAAAAGCTTTTTTTCAATACCTTTGCATTCAAACAAAATTGTGGAAAGCAGGAGGTTTTTCCAGGGTTTACCTGCAGGAAAATAAAAACAAAATAAAATCAAGAATGAGAATTTGACTTATTCTTCCATTTAAAAAGAAAACTAAAAGAAAGAAGGAATCATCTCTTCTAAAAGTGCTAATCCCAGAAGCATTGTAATAGCTGAAAAATATCTTCTTCACATTCTCTATGCAAATAATCTTTATCCACTTTTAGATAATGACATTTGGGTAGAGAAGAATAGATGTCCTTTGGGAATGCTTTTATGCCATGTGGCATTCAGTTCCTGAAAACAGTAATTGATCTGTGGGGGTCAAATATACTTAAGATATGATTAATATTACCAGAAATTAGTCCCTCAATAGTCTCTTTTTCAGACACAATACCAATAATCAGCTGGCTTCTTTTCCATGCACACATTTTGCAGAGTTTGTATTTAGCATTTATCCCATTTTTGGATTCACTCTTTTGTTGGTATTATTAAACATAAGCCCCTAAAACTAATTTTCACCCGCACTAGTACAATCTACACAGCCCAAGGCCTACCGTATAAGCAGTATTTTTGCTATATTAGCAATAGGTCTCTTGTGAGAATACTGCTGTGCAGAAATTTTACTGTGCTCATGTGACAGCTGTTCACCATGCGTTTGAAAGGATCTGTCAGGTGTGTTTCTAATTAAAGTGTTTAAGGAATCATCAACAGAAAATGACAACTGACAAAATTTAGGTTTCCCCCTACTCTAAGCCAAAGTTTTGGTGAGAGGAATTTATTGCAAAAACAATAGCAGACATTAATAGCAGTTTGCTGAGATGTAAGGATGATACCCTGCTCTGATTTTCTAGGAGCACTCAGGCATTTGCTTGTACAGACACAGGAGGAAACACACAAGATTATTTATGCTGTAACTTTCTGTGGGCTTTTTCTTTTATGAAAACTGTTCTGCTTAGAATACTCGTAGGAAAAAGCATACAACCCCACATTTGAGGTGTCTTTTTTGCAATGCAGAACACTCAAATCTCTGAGACTGCAGGGCCTAAGAGTTGTAGTGAGCAGAGTTGGAAATGTAAAAGCATAAAAACTGTTGTATTGTCTCAGACCAGTGGTCCATTAGAACTGCTTGCCTACCTCCAACAGCAGCTGCTAACAGACTCTTAAGAAAGACCACAAGAACAGCACATGCAGCACATTTGACACTTTTCCCCCAAGCACTTACAGCTTCTGGCTGTTTGTGGCTTAAGGAATTATTGAGGTATTAAGTGTATCTTCATTCTGATGTTCTGTCCTTGTTTGACTTTTCCCTGTGAATGTGTCTAATTGCATTTTGAACAGTTTTATACCTTTGACTTGCATCAGCTATGTGAAACGAGTTTCACAGCTTAATTAGGAGTTTTTCCAAACCAAGTGTGCATTCTGGGCTGGACTTTGGTCCAGAGACTAAGGTCTCTGTCCCCTCCCTGCCCCCACCACCATGATAAAATCTTACTTCAAACATGACTAGAATTTCAAAGTTCAGCACTTAATAAATGAGAAATTCTGCCCATTTCATCCCTTTTCTGTGACACTATGGTATACTGGGCAATTCAAAATTGCACTCTGTGGATGACAGCTGTGTGCTTCATGTACATATTAACATTACTGACTTGTCCCTCAAACATAGTCGGAGGCCACGATGAAGTCTGGAGACTGGACACTGCAAAAGGGTACCTGCAGGAGCTGGGAGACAAACATGCTCAGAACTTATTGCCAAGCATGTTTAACTTAAACTACATCTTTGAAAGTGAGTCAGATGTGAAATACCAGAGCATGGTATGTCCAAGTATTCCACTCACCTTATCAGGCAGAGGCAAGAGGTAAGCTAATTGTTTGATCAGGCTTATCATTCTCAGATAATACTGTGTCAGCAATGCCTGTTTCTAAGCAAAATTCATTCAATATTGTAGCTTATAATGTTAATTCTGGACTAGCCAGCTATACAAATGGCAAAGAACAGCATTTCAGTTTTTACATCAGAGCCATACCCAGTGTCTGCTCTATGCTGACAATAGTCTGACATCCTGGAGCATATCCAAGCATCTCTGAGACACAGGAATTCCCCACCTGCAATTTATAAAGAGTCCTTGGAAAGCTCAGAGTTGATGTGAATCTACTCACTATTGTGCAGGTAAAGATGAGGGTTGAATAACCTTTTTCAGATGTATTAGACCAGCCATTTCAATGTCAGTGCTGACTAGAAAGAAAATCATGGCCAGAGGCACATAGAATGAAACTAATGAAAAGCCCTCAGTCTATATCTCATCCTCTCCTGGAGACCCTAGCACAAGGAATATTTCAGGAGACACAGATTTTTAGTTGTACAGGTCCTTCTGCCAACCATTCCCAGATATTTCAGCAGCCAAGAAAGGCAAGTGCAGCAGAGATTTAAAATTACTAAGGAGCCCAGTACAGGCTCTGAGTGGATGAGGAGCAGCCTTGCTGAAGTGCTCTGGTACACAACAGAAGCTGAACATGAGTCAGCAGAGCATGGCTGCAGCAACAAAGTCAAACCAGATCCTGCCCCCACAGGGGCATTACTGGCAGCCATGGAGATGTGATCATTCCACTCAGGGTTGGTCAGGTTGCATCTGAACTGCTGTGACCAATTCTGGTTACTACACTTCAAAAAATACAGAAGCAGACTGGAGAGGGTTCAAATGAAGGCTGTAAAGATGATCAAGGGGCTGGAGAACCTGTCCCATGAGGAAAGGCTGAAGGAGTTAGATCTTTCATCCATAAAGAAGAGAAGGCTTATGGGGATCTCATCATGGTATTCCAGTACTTAGAGGACAGATACAAGGAAGACAGAGGCTCCTCCTTCACAAGGAGATGCATGCAAAAGACAAGAGACAATGGGTATGAGCTGTACTAGGAAATGTTTCATCTTGATACAGGAAAGAAATTTTTTACAGTGAGAATAATAACTCAGTGGAACAACCTAACCTTGAAACCAAAGGTTTTCAACTTGAGACTAGTCAGGTTGCTAGGCAATCTCATCGAGGGTCCCTTTCCCAAGAAAACTTGGGCCAGATGAACTTTTGAGGTCCCTTTCAATCTGGGCTGTTCCATGTTTCTCTGATTCTATGATTTAAATTAGGGCAGGTGTACACTGCACAAAGGGCCACTGTAAGCTCCAAGGAGATTAGAAAGACCAGACTGTGCTTCTGCCATTTCCCCAGTCTTGCTCCAAGAGGACATCTTGCCCAAGATGCACTTACTCCCACATTTGTAGTTGGCCTTTGGTTGCAGAAGTGCTGCTCTATTTCGAGGCACTGTGTGTAGAGCTGTTCCAGCTCGTCCAAGTATTAATTGTACAAAATTTTAAAGGAAGAGAACAAAATTTATGTCTGAAAGACAAGGGAAATAGTTAATTGAGCTTGTTGGGAAAACAATGTCAGAACAGAGAATTCACTTTCCAGATCACTGACACTTTTTCAAAATAGCATAATTTTCTCAGTAGTTTCATTCAACAAAGGGGAAAGGAAAGGGAGAAGACTTTTGAAAATTTTGCAAAATGCTCTGTTGTCAATTGTAGAAACATTCTGAAGTGGGTTTTTTTCTTTTTCTTTTATGTTTCTTCCCCAAATGGACTGCTCATTTAATTTTATATTTTATTATAAAATATTAAATTTCCACATCTCAAAATGAAGTATCCAGGTCAACCTGACAGTAATCCTTTATGAAATACCCTTCTGTATAGAACACACAATAGAACTTGTGGAGTTACTGGTGCCAGAGCTAATGAGGATGAGTGGGCAGTCTTTTGCTAAATAGAATTTCCATCTTCTGCAAGTCTCTGCTAATAAAGTGTGACTCCATGGGGTCTGGAAGATCATGTTCTTTTTCATTGCATGCTCACAAGGATCATCTGCTCACCATGGCTAACAGCAGCATGGGGACAAATGATTGCTATACAGTCTCAATACCAGATTGCTTGGCCTGACACAACTTCTGCTGAATGATTTCTGAGTTGTTTTTTGTTATGCATCTTCTAGGAGTCACCTTTTGCTGCTGCTGTTGTTCCCAGCTCACATAGCATGGGTACTCATTACCTCTCTGCTCTCTCACAAGGTTTTTAATAGAACAGTATGGTATGGTGGTAAGTTTAGAACTGTACCCATCCTTTTATTACTGGTAGGTATCATGTCTTCCATCACCCTTTCACAATCCACTTATTTTTCTCCTTCATCTGCTCTAGCTTATCTCATAGCTGATGTTCCCTTTGAGGCAGGTACTTTCATTTTCCAAATGTATGGGCATGGCACCAACCACAGTAAAAGTCCAGGCCAGCTGAGAAATGCTGTTACATAATTGCCCAATAATTGTAATTATCATCAAAGACAGATGCCTGTTACTTATCATAAAAGCATCTAGCCTTCTCTTTCTGCTTCCCTGTTGTGTTCTTATTCTCCTTCTTGCTTTTCTTTATACTTTTTTTGATCCACCTTTTTTTTTTCTGAACAGACACCTTCAAATAACAGGCTCTGTCAATGGAACTCTCCCTCTGCATTGATCTGGTAAGAATGCTAACAGCATTCTAATTCTACAAATTGTCATAAAATATTACTATGCTGAAGTTAAATATGAATGTGCTCTCGTTTGTTGTACTTTTCCTCATTTCCCATGCTCTGCAGCAAACTGCATTCCTGTTCCTTCCTGGAAAGAGGTGGCTGCAAGCAAGGAGACACACTGCTAGCAAGGCCTCAGCCAAGAAACATCTGCCTGAGCCAGCTGCAGCCGATTTCATATGTCACTCACATACAAGGCAGATAATGTCCCACATGTCACCACCACAGCCTCAAATCTGTGTTCTGCCCTAGCCCAGCCAGGCTGCCCTAGTTCAAAAGAGCCCTGCAGACAGATGGATGACTCCTACTTCCCTTATTCCCCGTCAGTGAAAGGAAAACTAAACGCTTGGGAGACAGTGGGAGTCTATCACTACTCAGCCCTCACAGACTTCACTCTGCATGCTGCATGATTTTGCTTCATGACCACAAGATGTCTCCTGTAATCCATGGAAATAGCAAAAGGCTGACAGACAGACTAGGGAGGAGGACACATACAGAAAAAAAAGGGAGCAGCCTCAAGGAAACGCCTGAGAGAAGCTTCCCAATGCATGTCCCAACTCCTACCCAAGAGAAGAGCATCCCAGAGAAAAATTATCAGCTTTGAAAAGAGAAGGAGAATCTGATTAAACTTCTCCTTGGAGCAACAGACTAACTGGAACAACTGGTGAACATTTACAGTTTATAAGCACCCTACATGCAAGGAGAGACTAAAAGACTGGCAAAGTGCTGAGAAATGCCTGTCAAACACAATATGCACAGAAATGAGAGCTTCCTTGAACTGCATTATTTCCAGGACAGAAGCTTCAAGAATCCTCATGAATTTGTTTGGGCAAACATAGCAAGTCTCAGGCTTTACTTTTCACAGACTTATTTTTCAAGCTTGTCCAATATTGGTTATTGTCTCAGTCCACGGTGGAGCAGCACTGTGTGCAGTCTGCAGTCATTGATTCCCTTCATTTCCAGGCAGGCCTGCAGGATGCGGCATGTTTTGGTTAATGCATTTCTTCATCCCTCTCTAATGTCACACTAAAGAGCAGACTTGTGCTTGCATTGCTCTGCTTCTACTTTTGGTTCTCCTTATAGGTGTGTAATTGCCTGCAACATGTAATGTAACTGGATTTTCCACTTGGAAGTTAGAGCTAGTCAGGATGCTTGAGAATATATAATTCTAAAACTTTCAATTAAAAAGGAAGGGGGAAGAATCATCATGTATTTAGAAATTCAGCTCACTATTTTAAAAAACCCAAAATCCCAAACCACCTAACATTTTCCCTATCAATATTTTTTCATCTTGAGGTTTGGGGAATTTTTAAAAGAAACTAGACAAATCTTTATAAATCTCCTGATGAATATTTTTGCCCTCATCAATTATCATTTGCTGGAAGAAACTCATGCTGAAACTAATGCTTATAATTGAAAGGACCTGTCACATTAAATGATACACTCTTGTAAGTATGTCATTTAATTTATAATTTCTAATTGCAACTTGTAAGGCACAAAGGCATGCAAAACAAAATTAAGTAATATTAATTGCTTTATTCAGACTGACAGGAGAACTCCCATGACTTAAGCAAATCACAGAAATGGAGGAAATCCTGCTCTCGGGATTACCAGTGGTGTAGTACTTCACAGACTTCTGAATCAGATTTCCCACCTGAAATCAGTGTCAGGGTGGTTGTCACAGTAATTCCTCAAGCAGGAAGCTCTGCAGAAAAGAAGCCTTAAGGAATAAGCAGATGTTGGTAATGGTGCCCTGCAGTCTAACTCCCAAAGGCTGTGCCTAAAAATAGAGCCACTAGAGACAGACAGAAGGCTAACTTGTTACCCCTCCTGGAACCCAGTATTAGAGCACCCATCCCAGCAACTGGCTTTTTTTTAACTCCACATTTAAAGATGCCAAAGGCCCCCACTATTTCATGCACTTGTCTGCTATTAGCTCTTTTAGAAGAAGCACATGTGATATTGGTGTATTGGTGTATTCTAAAGAAAAAGTGTCTGTTGGAATTAGAAGGGTGTAACAACCTCAGTACTCTCCATGTTCATTTTTATTAAGGGATATTCTCTTCCCAAAACCAGTTTCTCTCATGAGCAGCTCCACTGAGGTCAGTGAGACTGCTTTGCAGGCTGTAGGATTTACCTCTTGATGAATAAAACCCAAAAAAGACAAATGGAAAATCCTCCTGGACTTTAAATAAGGTTTTATAAGATATCTAAATGATACCAGAGGCTGTTCTGAGGTATAATACATAAACTGACTTGTGGTTTTCATGTGAAATTGAATAAATATCTCCAAAGTATATTATTAAATATTCTAGTATGAAAGATCACTCTGAGCACTTTTGTAAATTTCTATTCTTGAAGTATTGATTCAACAATTTTGAAGAACCACTATGGTTTTCTATAAATACTGAACCAAGCTACCCACAAACTTTCTTGTATGTAGCACAGGCTACTGCATTCCTCTATGCAATGTGCATTATGCAATTCATTATTTATGCATGTTGCTCCTTATCCATCATGAATAACCTGAGATGAGCTCTCATCATCCCTAGAGCATGGTGCTGATAACACCAAGGTCGCATATTTGATTCCCATATGGGCCATTCACTCCTTGGACTAGATGATCCTGGCAGGTCCCTTCCAACTCAGAATATTCTGTGATTGTTAAAAAGAGATGTAACTATAAGTAGTTAGAAAGGTGGGTGAATGGTTTACTTTCAAATTAACTATGGTAAAGGAATAAACAAACTGGAATTACTACTGTCTGAGCTCTATGCTGGGCTTAACTACTGGGCTTAATGAGAATTTAAATGATAGCCACCATCATTGGTAAAATTGATAACTAGGCCTTGAGCTGAAGTATTCTGTTTTTCTGAAACCTCCTCACAGTGATACCTCAATTCCTCAGTTTTCTTAGAACCCATAAAGTGTTAGTTTTCTTAGAACCCATAAACTTCAACCACATATGTGTGTGTGTGTGTGTGTGTGTGTGTGTGTGTATGTGCATTTCCTGTATGGCACACTGAGAACACCAGTTAATGTTTGATTTGTACATACACTTTTTATATAGGTATAGCCAGCGTACCTGTTACCTGAGAAAAACCTTTGAACTCTCAAGTGTAATTTATTGGAAGAGTCAAACTATGTTTACTCAGCAGTAGCTCTAACTTTAAACTTATCAAAATTGGCTTTGTCCAACATAATCTATTCTTCCCCAAAAATACAATAGCTGAATTTTCATTTTGAGGCCCCTGCCTCCTTTGAGAGAGTCAATATAGCCAGAAGCAAGTGCTAACCAAATCTAATACTTCTCCCCATCTTAGCATGTACATTTATCAGGTTCATCAAAAACTAAACCCCAATATAATTCTACGGGTCTTAGAAATTCCTGAATTTTCATGAATTCTACAGATTCTTGTGAACCAAACTCTAACATTAACCCAACCACAGAGCTGACATATATCCTACCAATCCCCTCTACCACCTGCCCAAACAGTGACTTAATTTCCCCTACCAGGGTCATCTGCAGCCTGACTCAACACATCTCTTCAATTCAGCAGTCATTTGACTCTTCAGCCATCTTAAACCCTGGATTAGGGTCAAACTCTAGCCCTAGTTTTAATGAGAGTTTAATCTGCAGTTGTGACTAGCATCTTTATCCCTTGCTATCTCTCTGGATCAGCCCTTCTCATCTGAACCCCTACCTGCAACTCCAGCCTTTGCTGAAAAGACCCACATCCTGTCCTGCCCAGCTACCCTGAATTGTCCCCTACCAGCCTTAGTATTATTCTAACTTTAATGTTCTTGTAGGAGTACAAAATAAACACAGATTTTTCAAGCTTTCTTTTGCAAAAACCAAATCTTTACCCTAATCCTAACACTAGGCTCAGAACTGAACCTTCTCAAGTTTATCCAGCCATGTCCCATTTCTGTGACAGCAAGGAATGAAGAAATTCAACAATATCCTGCAGCATCCATGTGGAGAAGGGCTGAGGTTACTGTAAGAATGAAGATTGTTTAGGAGTAAGGAGTAGGTGATTTTGGGCCCATGATGCAAGGCACAATAACAATTAGAGCTGAAGTTTAACAGCAAGGCTGAAACTAATGAACATACATTCCTAGTCCCTGCAAAGTGCATTGTGTTAGGTAAGAGCTGAAGTTCTGAGGAATGAGTGATGGCAGCACAGTTTGGCAGGCTGCATCCAGCAGAGAATGTTTAATATTCAAGTTAGAGTTTCAGAAGAAATGAGCTGGGGGTGGGGAGGTTTGCTGATTGTTGAGATTTGCAAAGCCTAATATTTGGAGCACCCAGTTATCTTAACTGGATATGGTACTTGAACACCAACCAGTTGGCAACTAAGTTCCACATGGCTGTTTGCTCACTTCCCCCCAGTGGGCTGGGGGAGAGAATTTGAAAAGTAAAAGTGAGAAAACTCATAGATTGAGAAAAAAGACGGTTTCATAGGCAAAGTAAAAGTCTTACACAAAAGCAAAGTGAATAATTCACCATTCCCCGTGGATAGGGAGGTGTCCAGCCAGTTCCAAGAAAGCCAGGCTCTATCACACTTAAGAGTGACTTGGGAACACAAACTCCCTCACTCTGAATGTTCCTCTGCTTCCTTCTTCCCCCAGCTCTATACACTGAGCATGATGCCATGTGATATGGAATATTCCTCTGGATACATGGGGTCACCTGTACCAGCTGTGTCCCCATGCAGTGCCTTGTGCATCCCCAGCCTGCTCACTGGTGGGGTGTGAGGAGTAGAAAATGCCTTGACTCTGATTTAAGCACTGCTCAGTAACAGCTAAGGTATCTCTGTATTATCAACACTGCTTTCAGTACACTTGAAGTGTGGGCTAAAGGGACAGAGCCAGGGATGTGAGGTTGTATCTGTTACAGATGCCCAGAATTATAAAGTGAGGGATCAATACTAGGAGTTGGAAATGGCTTTATATTATTTACTAGCCATGCAGGAACTGTTTTAGGTAGTATTTTGTAATGTAGGTTGTAGATCCTTGGTTTTTAGCAATGGGTTTCGTTTTAAAGGAGGCTGAACATACTTTCCTCAACGGAGACTGGGAAATCATCTCAAGTCATGTAGAGACATGAGGCATGGCTACAGTGGCGAATTCTGGGTACGTGATCTTGAAAGAAACTTGGATTACAGAGCACTAGGTGATGTGCCAGGATTTCAGCAGGGAGGCAGCCTCCATGAAAGGCACCCAGGGAAACAGGCAGGCTGGTTCAAGTGCAAGGCACTGCAGTGTGGGATCGTAGCTGAAGTGCTCAGAGTGATATAATTAACTTGAAAGGGGGATACAGCTGCATAAACTTCACATCCATACTTGCTCTAGAGAAGGAGCAAGCTCCTGTGGTTGAAGCATGCTAAGAGGATTCCTTCTGAGTTTGACAGCACAAAGTGTGCACACAGAGGTCCAAAAAGCAGCTTTTTCATATGTAAGGTTGCTTGTTAATTCTTTTTCCCACCAATCTGTGTGTACCTCCACGCCCCGTGGAAAGATGCAACAAAATTATAATGTCAACAATCAAGAGGGTACTTGGCCAGTGTCTTTCCCTTTGTGATAGCCCATGGAGACCAAAGTTGGCCAGGCTGTGTGAGCCACCCCCTCTGGAGAACTGCAACCACAGCTGCTCCTCCTGAGTCAGCTAGCACAGTGTCAGGCTTACCACTGCAAGTAAGCCTGCCAGAAATAGACAAAGTGCAGCAGACACTTAAAAGAGAGAGTAAAATGAGGCTTTACCCTCATCTGGGGTAAAGAACCGTATTACTGAGTGCAGAAACACGTACTATGCCAGGATGGCAAGGGTCCTTTAAAGCAGTGCAGTGCAGAAATAAGCAGAAATACAAATTTTGAACTCTGAAACTTCAACAAGTTCTGTCACAAGTAAGACAATGTTAGCATCAGATCAAGACTTCTGAAACTTAGCTTCAGACCATCATCTTGAATTGGGTTACCTCGCCCAGAGGCGTCTATAGGTTTTATTTCGCTGCTCAGTGAGACATGCTGGCAGTGCAAGAACATGTTCAGACATAAAAATGCAAATCAACTCACCCCATTAAATTCTACATAGGGGATACATGCAAGCTGTAATGACAATTACTTCTGGTTTTTTTAACTAGCCATTTGCAGAGAGCAAGACAAATTCTTCCATCTTTCTAACTAACAGCAAAGCAGACTATAGTTAAGTTCTTTGCTCTAAGGAAGAGTAGCTGTGCTGTGCCACATAAAAACCAGTGCTGCTTACATCAGACTTTAATACATTTGAATACCTTGTGTATTAGAAACTACATAAAAAATTTTCAGTATAATTTCTTTAAAAATTACTTGAGGAAATTGATAATTTCACAAATACCTTGTGACTTTTGGGGCATTTTCACTCTTTCATTAGTAAGTGTCTCTGCTTATGAAGGATATTTTTAAACCAGTTTTCCTTCTTTTTTTTTTTTAAGTCAGAAATTCCTTGTGTCCACACTACCAGTGAAAAACAAAAAAAAAGTTTGAAGGTTTTTTTTCAGGAAAACTTACTCCCTGTAAAACATTTTTCTTTCCTTTAACTAAGGTAAATGTTGTATGATACTCTGTGCCAGACCATATAATGCAGAATAGGAGGTGCATATGGCAATATACTTGCTTCAGCAGTTAAAGGAGTTCTGGCTTCTGCCCCTAGTCCTCATAGCCCAGAGTACAAATGCATCCTTAGATTTAAAGGCACTTCTTTTATCCAAAGCCTGTAGCTGCATAAAAAAATGACACATTGAGATTTACAAGAGTTCAAACTTAAACCTTCTTTGTGCAACCTAACCTACACCCTTCACAAGTGTATTTTCCTTCAAAAGCATGCACTATTATCATTAGGACATACAGAGAGATTGACATCTGTATTCACGGATTTGTAGAAATAGATAAAGAATATAAACAATTTTTGAGGTCTGTGCTGGATATATTATATTTAATTATTGTCCTTAGACTTACTTGTAAATGTACAGATTTTATGCATATAGCCATACCAACTGTTTCTCTTGAAAAATATATTTTGACAGAGATTCCCACAAAAGCTATGGGCAGGAAGGTCTCCCAGGGTGCCTTTGAAGGTCTTCCTCACAGAAGTTTGTCTTCAAAGTTTGTTTCTGAATTCAGACATTCCAAAGTTGCAGCTTATCCTTTGAAGTTCTCCAGGAAGCTTTGTTGCTGGGTGGCCTTAGGACACGTCTGCTATTTGTTTTCTTTTGTCTAGTTCAGAAAAAAATTAACCAGGTGCTACCAGGAAACCAAAATAATCTACTTAGCAGCTTCCACAAGAGGGTGCAGTTGCATTTTGTTAAATCCAGAGCCAGCCACTGTTAAATGGATTGCAACAACAGCTGCCAGGCTGCCTACAGAAATGACTAACAAAACAATTATAGAAAAAATATCATCAAATGTGGTGAAAGATGAGAAAAAGTATATTGAAAGACACTGAATGTAGTAATAAACAGCACTGTCAGCTGATGTTGAATAAAAAATCTGGCCTTCCAAACCTCTGTGGGATCCATTTGTAATTTGTTTTCTTTGAGCTAGTGAAGAGCCACAAGCATTCCAAGGGGAAGCCCCCAGCTATGAAATCCAGTCTTCCATTTTAATTTGACTTCCCAGACATTCCCAGAAACATTATGAAGCAAGTAGAGCATTTACTGATTTTACCAGGATAAATCTGCAGTGATCCTGGGCCCTTCAATAGCTCACCCTGAATTCAATGCAGTGTGGTGAAGCTCAGAGCTGTCAGTGGCCATTTTGCACATTGGGCTAGCAAAGGTTGTTTATTTTACTATACTTTTTATTATGAAAGCCCCTAACAGACCTGCTTTAAAGACCAGCATCTCAATGTGAAAACTGCACACAAAAGGAACATAAAAAATTACATACTCCTGCAAGAACCAGGTGAAAGTTCACATAACTTCACTGACCACATGTGCCAACAGGCATGATGCCAACCATCATCTTCAAATGCCCATCAGGCTTTGTTTGCTGCTCTGCTCTCCTTGTGTGGGTCCCTTAAGCCTGTTCTGCCCAAAGCTCTGCAATCCCCATCTCTGAGAGCCTTCTATCCCTATGGGACACTTCAGCCTGGCACAGGAGAGAGGGTCCAAGCGTGGGTGAAATTTGAGAAGCGGTGATAGCCAGTGACACTGGCTGGTCTGTTGATCGCTTCTGCTCTTAAACTTGGTGAATCACCTGTTTATACTCAGAAAAACCTGTGATTAACCTGGGTAATAGAGAACAACAGGCTCTGTCTCCTACCCACTCTTGACAAGATGAAGCTTGCCCTGATGTAGAAGCCAGCACACAGTTTGTCACATTTAAAGCACAGGCTCCCTTGACAAATAAGCCATCAGCTCTAGCAAGTCAGCGACTCATGGCAACTTTTACAAGGACACAAAATCTTCTGGCACATTATCCTAACAACCTGTATCCTACAAATTCAGTAAGGGTATGGCAATCCTTATCTTTCCTGAAAATACTTTGCTGTCATTACAAAGAGGTTTGTGCCCATTTTTAAAAATCAAATTTAAGAGTATTCCTCTAAATGTTAAATAATGATTAATTTAGCTACATGTTTTTAAAGCTAAAAGTATATTTTTAAACATACAAATTTTTGATTGGTGGACTGAGACTTTCTTTTAGAAAAGCGGTGTTTAGTTTTTTAAAAATGTCCAGTCCTATCAAAACAGTTGTGAAATCTCAGATGTGATTTCTCATGTCAAAGGCCCAAGCCTTCCACCAGAATTCTTTCACATTTTTACAGTTCTCAAGTGACATCATATTTCAAATGTGTTGAAACACACCAAGTTATGCTACATGGATTTCATCAGGTTATGGTTTTTGTCTAGGAAATACACTTGCGTTCATATAAAATTCTTATTGTTAGGATGAAGCAGTTATAAGAGAGGACATTTTCACATGCACTTGGTTTTGTCTTGACTACTTCCCTCCATTGCAGCTTCAGAATTTTCTGTTCACAGTTTTTAATAGAAAAGTGGTTTCTGTAGTATTTTTTACACAGGAAAAGGTTGGTTGTGTCAAAACAATGC
The DNA here is from genome assembly GCA_013399455.1 of Anthoscopus minutus. Lineage (NCBI taxonomy): Eukaryota > Metazoa > Chordata > Aves > Passeriformes > Paridae > Anthoscopus > Anthoscopus minutus. Next base: position 192,500 of record VWYI01002137.1, read on the forward strand.
AATGTCCCTTTGGGAAAATAAATAAAGAATCCAAAGTGTTTTGAACTGTCCAAGCAAATCTAAATGTTTGGCTTCAGTCTGGTTTGTCACTACTCATCATGAGTTTGTCATGGTTTGGGTCCCTCATTTTCCCCCATCATCTGGGGTTCCTGAATGGATTGCATTTTCCATCAAGAACAATAATATCCCTTCTAGCTGTTATGATGATGAATCAAAGATGTCCAAGCCTACATTTTAAAACCAAAATACTTTTGAACTTTCTGTGTTTTGCTTTTCTTCCCAATTAGAAAACAAAAGAAAAAATGTGGGACAATTTTGAACACACAGTCTGATTTTCAATAGACACTATTTTGGAGGAAAGAGGAGGAGGAAATTCTTGTGCTTTGGAAAATCCCACTTTAACCAAAAATGAAAGGAAAAATAAGCAGAAGGAAGCAGCACATGAGCTGTACTAATGTAATCCTTAATGTCATATATTTTTCTTTAGCTGGTATCCTTCTTTCACTTAGCTACATTTTTCTGCATATTATTAACTAGCATGGGACATTATGAGAATTACAAATTTATCTTTTTATCCCATCATTTACAACTTAGTTAATGACAAATTAAATACCGACATGTAATGGTATCTGGTTTCAAGAAACTGTTTAATGAAATGTATGAAACAAAATAAAATATGACATTACCAAAAAAAAAAGGCAAATAATTTTACATTCCCCCCAAAGTTTTACAGTTATCTGAAACAATATGATCTTGCATATTCAAAGAAGTACAGGAAAGGACTATTTGCCAGCTGCCTTTCTTAGAATAACTGAAAATTTGTATAAATATATGTTGGTAAAACCTTTCTTAATAAATTTGTCACTTTTATAGCTTGCAGTTCTGAATTCATGGCATTAGTTCTTCTGAACCTTTATAGAAATATTTTTCTTTTTTCCTTTGAAGAATATGAACAAAAAGGTTCTGGGCAGCTGTGATGTACCATCATCAGCTTCAGCACTCATGAAGGCAGACTCAGGTTTGGTTCTGTTCTGCTCCTTTTTTTCTCCTGAAAGCCAGAGGCTCAAGAAGCACAGTGATAAAACATCAGGACAAATCAATAGCCTGCAGAAGAAAGAGAAGAGTAACTCAAAAGTGTTTTTCACTCTTTATTAATTCCTGTATATTCTTTTCTTTTTGAGCTAGGAGTGGAGAAGGTTAGAGCTGCTAACATTTTCCCACAGTAGTTGCATGGTGGGAGGTCTGTTCTAGCTCTGTGTTTCCACCTAATCGCAAAGAAATGCTGGCTTAGCCTTTGAAGCCTTAGAACAGAGCATCTCCAACCTCCTTGACTTGTGAGAGGAAATGCAGATAAGAGTTTTTGGAGAAGTCACCTTAGATCTGCCAAGCCTCCACATGAGAAGTGAGACCGTGTAGAGTCTCTTTCCTTTGGGTCAGGTATGGATGGATGTACTGTTAACACCTACTGCAAAATGCTGACAGCTGCATTTGAGACTTGAGACATTTCAAATGGCTGTGTCCAGTTTGGAAGCAGAGGTGCTGCTCAACAACTTAGCTGCCAAAGTTGCTTGCTTCTAGCATGAGAAAGCAGCAGATTTTCACTTTACAAATGTCAGACCAATGAGGCAAGTAATTGCCAAGAACATTCTTTGCCTGGAAAAAGTGGAAGCTGGGTGGTTATGGGCAACTGAAAACTCTCACATTCAAAAATAACAATTAACAAGGAAATGATACAAGCTCCGCTTGTAATAAACACCGGCTTCTTCCATCTCTTCATGTCTTTTTCAGATATCAAGAATCAAGCTTTCTCCAAGTGCTGCCTCTTGAGTAGTTCTTACCTTGGCTGGTTCCATGACTCTGTCATTCAGGCCCGAGAGATTCTCAGGGCAGAGACTGTGCATGCTGCACAGGAACAAAGCAGATAGCGATAAGCAAACCAAAGGGTATTTACCTGGAGGGAGATGGGAGCTAAAAAACTCCATGCAGAACCATGTAACAGCTAAACATCAGGAAAACATGGCCATCTAGTCTTCCCTATTCCCCACCACCACTTCTCTCTCTTCATCTGTTAACGCAATCACATTGGATTTTCCTAAATTCTGAAATTTCTGAAAATTCAGACTGTCCTGGCTGTAGGTGGGATAAGAACTCACTATGTCAGCATATGTTACTATCTTTTTCCTCATACCAGTGAGCACAACAATGTATATGTATCATTCCCTAGCTAAATCGCATCAACATGGTCTTGGTTTATAGAAAACTACTAGGAGACATAAACTAAGATCATGTTGGCAGAGCTGCAAAACTATAGGAAAAAAACTACAGTTGTAGTTACACCAGCCGACCTGAGGGGATTGTAACCTCTGCCTGAAGGAATGGTGATGGGAAAATTGAAGTCATGAGGAAAACAACAGAAATGTAGGGCATGCTGAAAAAACAAGCCCACATATCTGACAGATGTCCAGTTTTCTCAGATCTCTAAATGGTGCACAACAGTTATGTCCACCTCTAATGCTGAAGAGCCTCATCCTGATCCAAGCTCCATTTCAAGGATTTTTTGACATCACAGATTGAGGGAATGATTTTGCTCTTGGAGCTATTCCCAAAGTAATACATTTCATCACATTCACGTCTAAATTAAGAAGGAAGGTTTTCTGATCCTCAGGGTTGTGACCAACAATTATCCTCAAAACATTAGGGCAGGAAAACCAAGCTGTCACAGAAAATTCAAAAGATCTGTTAAGCATCAAAGTATAATGAAGGGCACTCACACAGCCTGAGGAATCTGTTCATCTTGAAGTAAGGTGGTAACTAAGAGGAAAAGACCACAGATTCCCAAATAAGGTTTAAATACTGATGATAGAAGAATAAGATTTCTTTTATTTATGTTTTTAAAATCCTATTTCACTTGGCTTTGTTTTATGAAGTCATGTATAAAAGCACCAAAACAGCATGTATGTTCAACAGCAAAAATTCAGGATGCCCTGGAAAAGAGGGAATTTTGATGCAGAATCTCCTTCCATTGCTCCCGAAATGCCATTTTAACTCGGATTCTGCAGCTACTAACATTATTAAGCATTACTCCCACAATAATGTCTGAAGTAGTCAGGTCAAGGAAAACAAAATACATGTGACCAGTACATACATGTACAAGTCTCCCAAAGTCAGCTGAAATTGCATCTTTATACTCAGCTGAAAAAAGAAAAAATTACTCAAAATCAAATGAGGTCAGAAGTCTCTTAAAGGCTATGAATGACTCTGGCAGTGATGTCAAACCATCCCCAGTTCAGGTCAGCTTTAGTGCACAAACTTCTTTTCCTCCTACTCTTTGTCCCTTTCCACTCTCCCTAAGAGTACATGACCTGATTTGTGAGGAGGAAGGCATACATTCCAAATCTCTCAGAAGAGCACAGTAGCACAAGTAAATAAATTAATTTTTTCTGAACATATATGATTTCACAGGTTTCAGATTTTTCAAATATGAAATTTAAATGAAAAATAACAAAAGAATGTGAGCAACCTTCCCAATTAAATTACACAAGAACTAAAGACACAAGACATGAAGTTGCTGCCAAAGCAGGGTTGAGTGTTAAGCGTTCATCACATATAGCACTGCCCTTGAAACAAAAGCAGTAGTTATTTTAAGTAACCATAAGCAATACTCATGTGCAATTCAAAGGAGATCGGATATAAAGAGATAAAGATTAGAGTACAGCAATACGCTTTCATTATACAATGTAATCCAGCGTGTCTGATGTAACTGGATGTGACACAAATGTAAATAGCAACAGGTTTGGGAAGGCACGGTTTTCAAATCTAACATGCTTTCAAGCATAACTTTTTGTAAGTTCAAAAACAATCTTTGAAACAAGGTTTTTCAAAGAGAACCCTCCACATTCTTGCTAGAAGTATAATATGCATAAATAATTAGACATGCAAGATCAAACGTAAGTGCTATTTGAGAAAGAAATAGATGAGGACACCAAACACAAAGATCCTGGCCATTTGGCAATGCAGATACATTTAAAGGCAAAGTGGGACACCTTAAAATTTTTTAGTTTAATATAAGGCTTAAATAGGATACTTGCTTCAGAATAGGAAATAATTACAGATCCACCACACAGTGCCTTAGCACTCAATTTCCTTACTGAACTACTATGCTGGTACGTAATTTGCATTATATCCAAGGAAGATGTTTCACTTTTAAACATCAATGATTTTATTAATTAATGGAATATTAAATAGAAATTAACATGACAAAAAACTACCCACTTATTCAACTAGTGCTTAGAATATTCAGATTCAAAAGAAATGTATTTGGGATTACAAAGAAATACCTATGCTTTGCTAAACACCATGTTCTTAAAATATTGATCTAAAAGCTTCAAAGTAAGCAAGTGACTAATACTAATTCCAAGATGAACTGCTTCTTTGTAATATGATCACACAGTACAGATCACACAGATCACAGTACAATGAGCAATGGGAACTTTGCACATGAATTTTAGGAGGTGCTGCTATAAAATACCAGTTTTCCACACTTTCAAAGAACAATAGCTAGGATAAGGCCTTGACTATCTCAGTCATTTCTTAAAAGGAGGGAATTTAGGTCCAGAAACATTTTTTAATTATTTTAAAAGAAAAAATTGCTTGCCATGAACCACTATGTTTCTCTATTTATTCTGAATTGTTAGAAAGCAATCCCACCAAGTGTTTTCAAGAATGTCTCCATGTTTTCAGGTTACTACCATGTGTCCCATAAACTAACTTTTGGCATGTACTGTTAAAGCTCTTCACGGAATCAATCTGTCCATCTCCTTCATTATCTCAGCATGCAAGTTCCGTATGCCCCAATTACAAACCACTGAACCCTAACAGTGTTTGAAATATCTCAGTCTGCCTTTCTCCATCTCTGTTCCTCTGTTCCTCCTTCTTTCCTTCTGCTCTTACACCTGTATTCCCCTATACCACTCTAAAAAGATTTTATTTGGCATAATATGTATCTGATCCTAGCATACATTTTTGGGTTTTTTCAAATTATTCAAACACATGAGGGATTGTATAAGATAAATGATTACTTACTTTAGAAAGTAATTCAAATATTCAAGAATTTTCAAAGCTAGTACATGGAGAATGCCTTCCTAAACATAGGCTACTTGTACAAATCTTCAAGATTAAGTTAATGCCAACTAACTACGCAACATAGATGAGAAGTTAGTGAATGCTGAGCCTGTCTGAAGGGTTATTAGAGAAAGTGTGTCCAGAAAATGGCAACAATGAACCGCTGCATCATTAGCTTCTTATGCTACATTCCAGCCGTGTTAAAGCATTCAAGGGCAGCTCCTCCCTCCTCTGCAAGGTCAAAAATATTAATTTAAAGCAAAAGAATAAAAGAGAGGGGAAGCTCCTAGAAGCAGGCACTGGCCTTGTCTGACTAACAGCTGAGACTTGGGGTAGCTTGGGCTGGTACACTCAGTCTCCTGAGTGAATACCAAGTGGTGTCAGTCCAGCTGCACTGCAACACATCTGCGAGCCCGCTCAGGAATGGCTGCAGTAAGGGAGCTTTACCCAGGTACCACGTGGCAGACAGATTGCAGGTTGCCGGACTGGCAGGCAAAAAGTGGCAATGACACCCTGAGTCCCATCCTGTGTAGGATTAATCAGGCTGAACCACCAACAGTTAAACCGTATTAAGTCACCTGTTCAACGTTTCCTTATAAAAGGCACACTCTGAGGAACACTCAGACCATCAGTGACAAGTGCATGACAATTTAAGAAGCAGCCAATTTTTCCACTGCAATGAAAGCACGTCTAGCCTCCAAGACTCCCGACTCAAACCCTCATCTATTCTTTCACATCCATATGGTCTGAGTCAGAGCTTGCTCTCAGCTATGGGACTGGTCAGCTTGTCTTCTCCCCAACAGCTCTGCTATTTTAATCACACTGTGCTTGAAATTAAGCGTGACAGTCTCTCCACTACCAAGTCAATCACTGCAGCCCCAGTACTGTCCGTAGCAGCCAACAGCACACATACAGATAAGACAGCAAGTAGAGGACACAGTTAACAGCTCAGCCTTTCAGAAACCCACCAAATCATTCCTTACACTGGTCTTTCAGAGTGAAAGCAACAGGAGAGGTGTGATGAACTGAGAATCCCAACAAACATTTCGGTACCACACAGGCATCGCTAGGTGCCGTGAGAAAGGACTACTATAATCCTATCCATCAACACTGAACCTGAAACCCAGAAGTCAAATTACAGCGACAGCTGGCAAGAGCCAGTATGTCTCTAACTAGAGAAATTGGGCATTTAGCCCAATGCCACAAAATTTCTTAAGAAATTTTGAAATGTAATGAAGATGATAATACGACTAGGGTTTTGTGTTTTTCAGATATGCATGTTTTACCATTGTGCTGTAAAATTATTCAATCAGCAACACTTGCCTGTGTATACAACACCCCACAAATGATACCGGAGTTCAAACCTTGCTCTCACTCAAGACTACCATAAGGCCAGTTGGAGTTGTGAAGCCATGGCAGACCTAGAGCTTCAACCAGTCTGCAAACTGTTAAGTAATTGATTACCAAGGTCAACTTGTAAAACTCACCATTGCTTTTAAATTAAAAATCACATTTCTGACTGAACAGGAAATTATAAACACCACAACTCTAAGGTTACATGAGAACTATTTATGGTATTGAGTCTCCAAATCCATAACACTTTTGGGTTTTTTCGTATTTTGTTAACTGTTTAAATGTATCTATGGTCCCCTAAAAGCAAATACATGTATTTGCTTTATCTGAAATTCAAAAATACAAATGGCTTTTACTCTGCAGCATTGCCTGCAAAATAAACTGGACATCCTGACTTTATTCTTTTTCTCATGAATAAGCTATAGTAGGTTATCTTTAGTGATCAATACAATTACTGTTTTATGATCAGCCTTTAAAGACAATAAAGCAGGAAAAGATGTAAATTTCACTACTAGAGCACTGGAAACAATAAAAGATAATGCTGAATGAGAACTACCGATTTGCCCATGTAAACTTCAGTAACTTCGGCTCTTTAGTTTCATTTTTTTCTATTCTTCTGCTCCTTCCTGTAGTCTGCAGTTCTGAAGGCTAGATGCATTTGAACCAACTTTTTCCATGAAGCCCACCTTGACACAAGTCCGATTTTTTATTTCTTAAAATACGAAACTCTGACTTATGGAACCGCGATGAGTGGGAAACCCGTAACGTAAAATTCCCCGGAGTTACTGATGCATAATTTACAGGCTCGTTCTCTGCTCGGTGTTTGGCGACAGGTCCGTTCCGTGGCGTCGCCCTGGGCATTCCCGAGCTGCCGGCGCTGCTGCCCGCTGGCCGCTGCAGCAGCCGCACTGCCGGAGGGCCATCTTGCTTCTCTTTGACCCACAGGAAATTAAATGCACCGAGCCTAAGCCCGTAGCCCTTAGCCCAACCTGAAAACGCCTAGGCGAGGAGTTTTTAAAGTTATTTTTGTTCGCTTTTCACGCACCACGCCAAAGAGCTCCGCTGCCGAAATCTTACACGTTCAGCTTCTCTGGCAAGAGAGGCTCACCGAGCCCACCAGCCCGGCACGGCACAATACAGCGGGAGGAGCTACTCCCCCGGATCTACCCCAGCCAGGGTCCCCGCGACCAAAGTCCGGGAGTAGGCGGCCGCCCTCGGGCGAGCCACAGGGCAGGGCAAGCCCCGGCTCCCTCCCCGCCGCCCCGCACGCCTCCACCATGTTGTCTCGGTGCGCAGCGGCGCGGAGGAGGGACCGCCGCCGCCAGCCCGGCTCCGCGGGGGCCGCCCGGCTCCTCCCCACGGCCTCCGGTTCGGGCGCAAAGGCGCTGCCCCGGCCGGGAGGCGCGGCGATCCCAGTCCGGAGCGCATGGAGGGAAACACGGTGCGGAGGAGGGGCCGCGGTGCCCACCGGAGATCCCGGCCATAGGGGCGGGGAGTCTCCTCCTCCTCCTACTCCTCCACCCGCAGCGAGGCTCCGGCTCCCCGCACGCACCGGAGCGCTCGACTCCCTCCTCCTCGTCCCTCCTCCCTTCCCCTCCTCCCCGCTTCCCTCCCCGGGTCGCCGCGGCTCCGGGAGGAGCGGGGGGGCCCCCGCTTCCTTCCCTCCCCCCCTCCTTCTCCCACCCGCCACGCCGAGGAGAGGCAGGTGAGGGCCCGGCCGCGG
>VWYI01002139.1:0-16403 GCA_013399455.1 Anthoscopus minutus
CATAAGAAAAGTGTATCCCCACCCCCAGCGAAGAAACAAGCCAGCCTAAACAAAAGCTATAATGGGCAAATCAAGCACCTTAAACCTTCATGCAAATGAAAGGATCCAAACAAGAAACCAATCCAGAAGGACAAAGAAAGGATAAAAAAGGGCATCTGACTCGGAAGCTGTGCCGCTCCATCTGGAACATCGGGGACAATACATTGCTGCTCGAGAGGACCCAAGCCCTGCTGCTGCAGCATCCTCAACAGCAACACTCCTGCCTGGCCTGTGGGCACCCATGCTTTAGGCCTTTTCTTTTTACAATAAATGCTGAAATCATTCTTAGAATCAAGAGTCTGGTCTCGTTTTTAACACCTGCCACTATCTAAATTGCGTGCACTCACTAAACTTGTTCAGGAACAACTTCAAAAGGGGCATTATAGTCCCCTCTACCAGCCCTTGGAATTGGCCTGTGTTTGTAATCAAAAAACAAACTGGCAAGTGGCACCTGCTCCATGACCTCCACAAAATTAATGTTGTTATGGAGGACATAGGAGCCCTGCAGCCTGGTCTCTCATCTCCTATCATGATTCCCCAAGATTGGCATTTGACAGTCATTGACCTAAAAGACTGGTTTTTCAATATTCCTTTGCATCCTGATGATGCTCCAAAATTTGCTTTTTCTATTCCAAGCACTAATACGCAAACACCCTCAGCCCTATTCACCAAAAAAAATGCCTGCTGCTTTATTGTATCATTACATGGATGACATTCTTATAGCAGCAGAAAAACAGGAAGTTATGGAGGAAGCCTTAGCCCTTGTCATTGCTGCTGTAACCAAAGCAGGACTTTGTGCTGCTCCTGAAAAAATCCAGTGTCAATCCCCTTGGAAATACGTTGGCTGACGCATCAGGACTCAAAGTATTTCCCCTCAGCCTTTACAAATTCAGATATTTGTACTTTACATGATGTTCAAAAGCTTTTGGGAATAGTTAATCGGGTCCATCCTCTGTTAGGAATTTCAAATGCGGACTTGAGCCCAGTGTTAAAAGGGGAACCAGATCTCCTGTTGCCTTGGTGGCTTACAACAGAAGCTTACCAAGCACTGCAAAAGATAGCTGATGCTATCTCAAATTGGCAAGCAGCCTGATGGGCCCTTGAGCTGCCTTTCTCTTTAATAATCCTGAATCTGGCTAAGCAACCCCATGCTTTAATTTGCCAATGGGACCCTAATGCACCAGACCCCTTGCTGATTCGAGTGGATTTTTTTGCCACACCACATGTCTAAAACTATAAGCACCCAGTATGAAATGTTTGCCTTGCTCATTGTAAAAGCAAGACAGAGACTTACCACACTTGCAGGTGTGGATTTTTGTTTGATCTGTTTGTCTATTACTACTGTTTATTTACAGTGGCTTTTGCAGCAACCAGAAGTATTTCAAATGGCCCTCACTGATTTTCCTTGACAATTTTCTACACATCCCCCAAAGCACAAGCTCCTTGCAGCCAATTTTAATCTCCTAATGTGACCCAAGAGAGGTTCCCTTACAAGCTTTAACTGTCTTTACAGATGGATCTGGCCGCACCCACAAGTCGGTGATGTTCTGGTGGAACACAGATGTTAACCAGTGAGATTCAGATGTCACCACTGTTTCAGGTTCTCCTCAGATTGCTGAATTGGCAGCTGTTGTTTGAGCCTTTCAGGGATTTGCTACCCCTTTTAACTTAATAACAGATTCTGCTAATGTTGCAGGACTTGTTGAGAGGGCTGAAGCTGCTGTACTAAAAGATGTGCCCAACAAGGAACTATTTCAGTGGTTACAACAACTTGTTTTCCTTTTAGATAACAGACAAGAGCCGTACTTTGTAATTCATGTCCATTCTCATACTACTCTGCCTGGTTTTATTGCAGAAGGGAATCGCCAAGCAGACTTACTTACATTACCTGTTCAGGTGTTACCTGATCGCTTTGCTCAAGTAAAATTCAGTCACTCATTTTTTCATCAGAATGCAGCAGCATTAGCATGCTCCTTTGACTTGACTAGCCGTCAAATTGCTAGCATCGTGGCCTTATGCCCAGACTGTCAAAGGCACTCCTCCTCTGTTGCCGGAGGGTGTTAATCCTAGAGGACTCCAAAGCCTTCAAATTTGGAAAACAGATGTTACTCATTTTCCAGAATATGGCCAACTTAAATTTATTCACTCCTCCATAGATACCTTTTCAGGTGCCTTGTTTGCATCCTATCATACAGGAGAATTAGTAAAAGACATTTGCTGTCATTTTACAAGTGCTTTTGCAGTCCTGGGAATTCCCTCACAAGTTAAAACTGATAATGGCCCAGCCTACATCTCTCAGGGAGTTGCAAATTTTTTTGCCCTCTGGGGGGGTGACACACAAAATCAGGATTCCCCATTCCTCAAAGGGCCAAGCTATAATAGATCGGGCTCATGCTTCACTTAAGCATCTTTTCTCACAACAGCAAGGGGGAATGGGAAATGCTACTCCAGCAGAACGATTATAGAAGGCATTGTATGCCTTTAACTTTTTTAATTGTTCCCTAATGGATCCTAATCCCCCAATTGTAAGGCACTTTGGCAATAACTCTCAGCTTGAAGTTAAAACAAAAGGCTCCAGTCCTCATTAAGGACCTAGAAACAGGTAAGACTATGAGACCTTATGCCCTCATTACATGGGGGAGAGGCTTTGCTTGTGTTTCCACAGAAAAAGGCCCAAGGTGGATCCCGGCCAAAAACGTGAAACCTTTCAGAGAATCCTTGAATACCTCTCCTGAGGATCCTGATCACCCTGGCACTTCACTCCCAGCTTCGTCTTCCTCAACAGCAGAGTCCGCATCCACCGAGATACTGCGGTCACCCAAACTAGCTCCTACCTGACAAGAGGGGATTCATAGACCTCTCGCCACTTCGCGAACTGCATGGTCAACTTGTCCAATAGATAGTAGAAGCTTTAATTGCAGAACAAGCCTCCATACGTGAACTACAGCAGAAGCGGAGTGAAAGAAGATTTGGACTTACCCTTGAAAATAACCCTATTCCTTGTTTTACTTGCAGAGATTATTCCCACCAGGCATGGACTTTGTGTTCATGTTTTAGGTGTCAGAGAAAGTGGTATTGCACATCAGAGTGACAGTGCCGGGATTGTCCACAGTGCGATCCTTTGCACTGTTCTTTTGGTGACTGTATTATTTTAAAATTTGTATGTGCACAAGATTATGGCTTGCCTTTGCATAGATATTTTTGGGAGCCTGATTGGCCTCCTCAAGCTGATCCTACTTGTAGGACTCAGACTTGATGATGGAGGAGTGGTCGCAATGCCACCCCATGTTTGGCTTACACCAGCTGAAATTTTAAACAAATCTACATTGTGCCTAACCATGACCTCCCCGGTGATCCTTTCCAAACTTGTTTAGTAGCTATATCTTTGGAGAAAACTGAATGGGACTCTGTTTAATTTGACAGTTCAAAGAGATTGTACCACCCCAGGTCGAATTGAGCCGATGTGGTGGTGCAATGAAAGTTGGTGTAAAAAGGCTGGTGAGCCAGCTGGATGGTATTTTTCTAATGAGAGCTTTTTAGGGGTAAATAAAGTTCTAAACTTTCCTCCTCTTTCTATGCAGCCTCAAGAATTGGACATTTTTGGATCCACACAGTCCTTTACATGTTTCTTTCTAAATTATATTGGCAGAAACTCTGCTGAGAAAATATTTGGCTTTGATGTTTCAGGTACAGGAATTTACACCAATGCTTCTGTGCTTGGTGTAATTATACCTTGCCTCAATCAATTAATAATGGGAGCTCTGCTATTGGATTATTAGATAACATATTTTTAATATGTGGAAATAGAGCTTGGAATGGAATCCCAGGAAGGGCTGTAGGAGGCCTTTGTACTTTTGGGCAACTAACAATGTTTCACTCTTTACGAGAAGATTTACCATCTTTACACAGGATGGTATGAGCAAGACACAGCACACACACGGATAGCCAATATTGTGATGATAATGTCGGATCTTGGAACCTTGGAGCCCAAGTATTTCCCTCAATTATTCCATCTATTGGAATGGCACATGCATTAAAAACCCTGAACAATCTTGGTTGCTGGCTTGCAAAGCAAACTAATGCTACTAGCTCAGCTTTAACAGGCTTATTAACAAATGTTGATAGTGTGAGGCATGCCACACTGCAAAATAGGGCTGCAATTGATTTTTTGCTTTTGGCACATGGACGCATTTGTGATGAGTTTGAAGGCTTATGCTGCATGAACCTATCTGACAATTCTCAGTCTGTTCATGCTAGCACACAAGCCTTTCGAGATAGTGTCACCAAACTAAGGGTTGTAGATGATAGTGATTGGCTTGGACATATACTTGGTGGATGGGGACTTACTGGCTGGCTTAAGCACTTGGCTAAAACAGGTATTTATGTTTTATCCATGGTGCTGCTTATGATGATTTGTCTGCCATGTGTATTGTAATGTGTTCAGAGACTGATAAGTCCACAAAAAAGATTTTACTGGTGGAAAAGAAAGGGGGAGATGTGGGGATACAGCTAGAGAGCAGAAGTGAGAGCACTGCTAAACTCATGGCAGAAGTGGACACAGTAACTCTGCTAGGCCACAGGCCTTGGCAGGCAGTAAGGCCTTTGCAAGCAGTACCCTGAAGAGGGAAGCACAAGATAGTGGTATGCTTGATTTATGTACGACCTGTACGTTTCTGTACAGGTCTGTGCTAGCTTATAGTTCTTAAAAATGTATAATATTGGCTTTTTGCAAAGTATTTGAATGAGTGTCTCATATATATATATATATATGTATTGTAGTTTTGCTATAGTTTTTATGTTAACTAAACTTAGACATAGTAATGGAATAGCTGACAGTTANCAAGTATCGTTGCCTACCACCTGTGGAATGAGTGGACCAAGGCCCAAATCAAATGGTGATAAGAAGAGGATTAAAACCACAAGCCAAGAAATATTCATGCTCTAAAAAGGCAGACCCAAGGAGTGGCCATGCTAAATAGTTCTTAGAAAATTTAAACTAGCTAATAGAAAAGTTTGAATATGCATAATAGTCTATGAATATGCAACAGATGGATACAGTAGAAATGGTATGTAGAGGGGTCTTTTTGAGGCAGCAGGAGTGCTCTTGGCAGAGTGCCAAGGTACCGGCCATTTTAACTCTTTGCTTTCTCTTTGTCACCTAATTGTCTTTTTATTAAACTTTTAAAATTATACCAAAAAGGTGAACCTCGTTTTTCACATAGTGAAGCAATATTGTTAAGAAACATAGATATGGTTGTTATAGTGAATATTGCTTAAGCAAGTGAGCTATTTTTAGCTACAGCTGAAAAGGTATAAATGTTACGCTCTGTAATCAATAAATTGACTTCTTGCATGGAAGCAAATGAGTCCCATCTCTTCAATCGCCTGACACAACAGTAAGAATCCAAAGTAGGTAAAATGGATCCTCAGAGGTAAACTATACAGGGGAAAAAACCCCAAAGAAATGAGTAAGTTTGTCTCATTTAAAAAATGCTTCTAATCCTTTTAAGTTTAAAAAATATATATTAACCTTACAATTAAATAGTAAGTGATAAATTATTTCATAATTTTTCTTGCAAGCACCAGAAAACAGTGCCTTTTACAAGTAAAAGTAGAACGCCTTAATCTGCTAAGACAGCTGCATCATATATTAGTGTCTTTGAAGTAGCCTAAAATCTAACAATGGACACACAATACTATGCATGGAAGAGCTCAAATTAAAATTTAACAAATTTAAATACAAAACTAAAACAATTTGAAAAAGAATCTCTGAAAAAGAAATGGGGTTGCTTACTCTTTTTCCTAGTAATTTTCAAGATTATATTCCCTTTTCCTCTTTCTAGAAGACTCAGAGCTCCTTTTAGCATCAATATCTTAAATATTTTTGATTCACAGTATTTGGGAGTTTTAGAAAAGCATGGAAGATATTGAGGTAGAAACCTTGAATCTGAAAATTAATTAAGTAATAGATCTAAATCTTAATTAACAAGAAGAAAATGTAATGTTCTGGGAAAGGTTTAGACTGAAAGTAACTGACTAGTTTTGAATTACTTGACTATAAACAAAAATGCAACTACTGACGGCAATTAAAAGAAAATGTGCATGAAGCTTCATTATTTCTAATTTATTTAGAAAGGTATTGTTAAGATAACTTTCCTGTCTGACCATTCAGGAGTCACTCTGGGAGTCACACTTACACCACTAGACACCTGTCATTGCTGGGACTGAAGTCCCTTCATAGTAGGCAACTCCAGTTAAGCAACTGGTGCCCCGTTTGACTCCCTACCACACCACACTCAGAGTCAGACAAGTTTCCCTCACCCACTCAGCCCCAGGCTTCCCACAGCAGAGTTCAAGACACCTGGTTCATTCGAGTAATTGAATCATGTTGCAGTGATATCATAACAGCTCGAGCTGGAACCTCCAGGAAGGGATCCCAACAAAAGAATCCCTGGGCTTTGGTACCCTCACAGTCTGTGCCTCTGATAGTCTGGGGTCTTCCTGCTGAGTCATCTGCTCCTGCTGAATCTCTGAGTGGCTGGTCACCTGGCTGGCTCTGCAGGTCCTCGTGCCCTTTATTAGGCAAAGAGTCGGCACCAGTTCAGGGCTTGTTGCCTGGGACTCCAGCCATTTCCCACCACCCAGAGCACAATTTGCATCTCCCATTGCAGTTGCACACCGAGCTATCAGCAGTAGTGGTATTCCTCAACAGTATCCTCATGTACCTAGGCAGAAGATGGTTTACTTCTTGTTGACTTGTGGAAAAAGATAATCCCTTTCTGTGTTAATCCTTCTGAATTGCTTTTTTTTAACTCAAATAATCTGAGTCTTGATAAACAATAGAAGGATCTATCTGTGATATCACACATCCTTTCAAAAAAGAAAACCTAGCATTGATTAACAACTTGTATCTGATGAGAATATAGAGGTCACTGATGGGAGGCAATGTGAATTGAAAACCTGAATCTTATCATGTTTCATGAACTCATTTGTTCTGAAGCTATTAAACATAATAGATGCATTAGACTGTAACTTTCAGTGCTAAGTGCCTTGATCTCCGAACTCTTCAATCATTCCTTTAACAGACACAGACAAATTACTTGCAAGATTAATCAATAAAGAAAGACTTCCTTGATGGAAATAGCAGGAAGAGATGGATTCTTGTCCTTCTACACAGAGGACAAGGACAAAAACAAATTTTCAAATTTTACACCCATATCATCCACTTAATCCAAAACCCAAATAGATCAAAAGGATAAAATAAAAGCAGAACTCTGAAAAGCACTCAGATATGGAGGCAAAAGGTCTATATTCTAAAATCTCTCCTTATACATATCTGATAGACATCAGATCAAATCTGAGAGATTTTGCATTAGTGATTTTTGCACTAAGAATTCCTTTTTCAGAAACCAAAGGAATAACAATACAGTTCCAGAAAAATACGCTGCTTTTCAAATAAGTCAGCACTTTTGAAAAGCCCTGTATTAGTTTCATCTCTGGAATGGAGACTGCCTTCCTACTTTGAGAAACTTTGGTGGGAGCTAAATATTTTAACAGTTTTGTTAGAATTAGGAATTTATTACAGAAAGTACTATAATTTCCAAAGGATTTCAATCTCCATTTCTCACCTCTACCAAACATTATAAAGGCATCTCAGCATTAAAAAAATCCCAAAACCTTAGCATTGCCTTAGGGAAGTGTAAGAGTTGTATAAATTTTAGCAAGAACCTCCCAAAAAAATCTCTCTACCTCTCCTCTGGAATAAACAGTTCCACCACACTAATGGTTCCCAATCTCAGAAAGAACATGTTATATCCATGCAAAGCCTTACTGTTAAAAAAGAAGCATCTGAAAACCTCTGATGAAGCATAGTACTGTAGAGATTTCATGTCAGCCATACGAGGAGTGGCTACAGTCACTTGGCTTGTTCAGCCTGGAGGAGACTGAGGTCAGACCTCATCACTGTCTACAACTTCCTCACAAGGGGAAGAGGAGGGGCAGGCACTGATCTCTTCTCTGGTGACCAGTGACAGGACCTGAGGGAATAGCTGGAGGTGTAGCAGAGAAGGTTTAGATTGCATATCAGGAAAAAGTTCTTCACACAGAGGGTGGTTGGGAACTGGAACAGGTTCCCCAGGGAAGTAAGTGTCGATGGCACCAAGCCTAACAGAGTTCAAGAAGCCCTTGGACAATGCTCTCAGGCACATGATGGGATCATTTGGGTTTCTTGTGCAAGGCCAGGAACTGGACTCAATGATCCTTATGGGTCCCTGCCAACTCAGGATATTCCATGGTTCTATGATTCTAAAAAAATGACACAAGAGATCACTAAACTTCTATCAAAACTTGTGAGTACAATTCTACTCAAAGTAATTTATGGAAGACAACAACACATGCCTAGACAGAAAGTATAGTGTGACTGTGATATGTATTCCCCTGCCTCAATTACAAAAGCAGCAATGCTTTCAAAAGCATGTCAAAAGCATATGCTTTCATGCAGATCTTACCATGTGCTAGTACCTAGAGTAAGATCTTCAAAGGGACACTTGCTATGTACATCATCAGCTAGCACTATATATTCCTGATCTAATTAGACTGAGTGCATGCTACAAGCATGCTCTTTCTTGACATAATGTGATCCGAAGTTACGGTAGATGTACTAAAATGCACAAATTACAGGCTTTTGCATAAATACAGTAAACAACTTGGCAAAAATGAATGGCATATTTAGGAGTTACTGGATATTTTTCTAACATTCCCATAGGAACAATAGAGGAGGCTTCTTCCTGCAGTCACACCAAACCAAATTACTATAACTAGAACAATCCCTGAGCATATGAACTTGTAGACATAGTACAAACTTACAAGCAATGGCAAAAGTGCTACCAAAAAATAAGAATCAAATTTCTCCAAGGTAAGAATTTTTCAGGAATTTGTCCCAAGACTGCTAAAAATCCTTTTACTCAATATTATTAATTCACAGCTGAAACCTCAGCAGCTAAAGTGAAAAGAACTGCTGTCTGGGATAGGGACAATTTACTACCAGTGAATAAATGGTGGTCATTTGTCCCAATATAAGGCAACCTCTTGCACCTGATCCACAGCAATTGTAGGAACTCAAGAAGAACTGTGACTTGCCAGAGGATACAGGTAGAAGGAAAGCATAAGTTTGGAATCCTTAATCAGTAATATGGATATTGAAGAGTGGTGAACAAGTGAGATCACATTCTATAAAAATCACTTCTTTCCCCAAAAGAATCAAATCAGAGTCTGCCCATGGCTATGTAATTACGGCTAACAAACTTCACAACTCATGCTCAATATCTCCTGAAAGCCAGAACAAAACAGCAAGAGCGTTTTAGTCTCACTCTAAGTGTTTGAAGATTGCTGTGCATCATCAAAAATACAGTGCATTTATTGAGATGCTTCTTAGCTAAAATGTGCTAGAGAATCTACTCAAAGTATGGAGATACTGTGCTGACTTTGCATTAATTGACATTTGGTGAGAAGGGAAGAAGCCATCCACAGAGATGATTTTTCTGGGAGGAGCTGCTAAGAGCTTCCTCTGTGCCTAGCAAAAACCAATAGCTGACTAGCTCTGAGAAATGACAACCTATTAAACCATTTAGAAGCTGGGTCCGCCTCTGTGAAATTCACATTTTAAAGACAAGCAAGCTTGGGAAATCTCTCTCTTGCCTCTGGCTTTGAAGAGGTAACTGGGTGCCGGTTGGGCCGGCCCCACTCCGCTGCAGCTTGTGCAGCCTGGCAGGGCTGGGCCAGACTCCAACGGTGGCCAGGCAGAGGACGGGAGGCTGCGGGCTGCGGCTGCAATATCTTGCCGACACTAAGCCCTGCCCCACTGCCGGCCTGCACCGAACCAGGGTCCATTGGGCCCCGGGACTGGCTCCAGGCTGAGCCAGGCTCCCTCCACCGTGGCCTGTGCGGCCTGGAGAGTAGGGGGCCAGAGACAGCTATGCAGCCATAAGCAGCTACCACCATTCTGGCCGGGCCCTCTGAGATCTTGGCACAGCCCATAGCGCAGCCTGAAATCCGTCACTGCCCAGCAGAAACCATCATGACCATCTGCAGGCCCCGGGCAAGATATTAACTCTTTCACTGCACAGATAAAACTTGCAAAACATTGATCCTCTCTCAAGTGAGAGAAAAAGACAGAGTGAAGACACGTAGAGGACAACATGAAGACACCAAGGTCAGTAAAGAAGGAGTCAAGTCCCAGATGGAAGGAGAATGAGAAGATGCCTTAGTTTTGGGCTGAAAGTTCTTTTGGTAAGGCCATGGAGATGGACTATGATACACTAGGGACTAGAATATCTCCTTTAATTCATGAGAAAGTATGAGGGGATGGAGTGTCCAAACTGTAGACATGAGCAGAGGCATCCATAATGAAGCAAAGCAGATGTTGAAGTAGCTGTGATCCCATGAGAAGCTTGAACAGAGAGAGAGATGAGAGTGATGAAGACTCTCTGCCTCCAGGGAAAGAAGAAGATCTCTGTTCCCAGAAATGAAGATGACCGCAGAGATAGATGAAGAGAACCTTTGCTTCTGAACAGCTCATCCTTAAAATAATACCCTATAAGTTGACATGGCCCATTAACTCAGCTGTGGGAAGGCTGTGAAAATAGGAGGAACTTTACGACTGCAGATTTTCCAGGCAGCTGCTATTCGTGGAAATTAAAAAGCCATGAGAGAACTGTTTCTTGTGGAGAAGTCTCCATGGCATGGCGAGAGAAACTCCTCTCCCTACAAGAAATGATGAAAGACTATTGTAGAGGTGGTAACTAATTGAAAATCCTAGGTTTTGTCTCTATGTTGTCAATTGGGACAGAAATGAAGTTGGGCAGGGGGAGGAAAAATGTTCTGAAGGTTTTATTCTGATTCTTATCATTCTTTTAGATCTGTTAATAAAGTTTTCTTTATACCTTTTAAGTTTTGAGCCTGCTTTGCCCTCCTTCTAATTCATATCTCACAGTAGCAAATGAGTAAATAATTCTAGTAGGTGCACTGGTGATTTTAGCCAGCGTTAAACCCACTGCATTATTTGGTGCCTTGGTCAGGAAACTAAAATTGGCAAACCTAAACCAATACAGATAAAAAAGTAGCTTTTTAAGTAGTAGAAGACAAACGACAAGCTCTTCATAAATAAAATTAGTAGAAATATAAGCAAAGTAACCAATTTCATAATTTCATTAAATCAAAATTAAAGGCAGTAGAAATTTCTTTTAAGGTGAGCATCCATTTTCTTTGTATATTCACAATATTTTCTAATGACTTGATTTAGTTATCAAATGAGAAATAGTTAAAAAGTTAATCCTTTTAAGTAACTGCAACAAGAACATTTACACACACACAAACACAACAAACACTATCTTCAGACATCTTTAAAAACAGAAAAAAATTATCTTTGAATAGGGAGAAACTTGTTCACTGTCTGCTGGTTAAACATCCAAACTGTATGTAAATTCAGTTGCCTCCATGCAAGTATATCCAAAATAGACCATTTTCACCTATGAACTTCTAGAATCAGAATTTATGCTGTTTTCCATTCTGCAAATTTTAATTGGGAGTATCTAACAAATTAGCATTATACTATAAAATAATTTTTTTAGAAGTAGTTAAACTGAATGCAGAGGAAGCTTCTTAAAAATACTTATGCTAAACTATCACTATCTAATTTAAAAAACACATCTTCAAGATTTACATGTGAGTTTGCATCCACTTTTGATATTTCTGAAGGCTAAGACCTTCAAACCAGTTAACAACAAAAAAATAAAAAGAACAAAAAAGAAAAATATTAGGAAAAAAGAGAAAAATTAAAAAAAAATAAAACTAAGAAAATCAAAGAGGATAGATTGATAGATTAAATGTATTCAGTTAAGACAAGCAGTACAGCTACTGAAGTGAAGAGCAAACATTTCACAGGCTTATCTGGTTCTGTGCTAGAAACCATATGGATATATGGTAGATCTCTAAAACTTGGAAAGCCTACATAATAATGAATATCTAGTTGAACAAACATTGGAGACAATATAGTAGTATATATTACCCAATCATTACAGTGCCTTTAAAATAGATATGATTTTAGTCTAACACCTCCTTCTCATAAGGTTCAAATTGGGATATGAATAGAAATGGCATAAAAGAGCTTCTCTGTATTTTCTTAAATTAATTTTCTCAAATAGTTAATTAATACTCTAACTACCAAAACTTATTACAAATTTTTACTTATGGTACTGATAAGATTTTAGAAACTATAAACATCAACTGCATTTCACTCAGTCTCATGGTTCAAAATAAGGGTAGATTATAAATAATTTTGAAACACAAGACCTTCCCTTTCCATCCATTAAGATCCCAAATAAAGAATAATAGATGTTTAAAAAATGTATATGAGAGATTACAATTCACTGTTTTAAGGGGAATGCTGTTGAATGTCGTAGACCCATCTACACTGAGTAAACAGAATTGTACTATGTGATAATGACAGGAAAGTTTATATATGGGGTCTATATGCATATATATACTTTTATAATATATAGTGTATACACATACACAATCCTTTTACCTTTATCTTGCACTTCTTTTGAAAATCGCTCCCTTTCAATAGCTGATTCACGTTCTATCCGCTCAATTTCAGCCAATGCATCCAATTCTACTTCATCATATGACGTTATAGCTCCTTGTTGCGAAACCTGTTGCTGTGTCTGTACCACAGGAGTTTGAGGCTGTTTTGCAGCAACTGAAGTGTTCTGTTGTAAAACAGGCACTTGTTGTGCCTGAAGGAAAGCTGTCTGTTCATGCTGCAGCAAACACTGAGCAGTGTTTAATGGGCGGTTAACATCCTGTGGAGTAACGGGTGGTTTAGAAGTCTGTCCTGGGTACTGCACCTTAAAAGGAATATCACCCTCTGACACACTGCTGTTTTCCAAACCAGAAAGCATATCATCCTGTTGGTCCATATCCGAAGATCTTACACGAGACAGTCTTAATGTAAGTTTAGTGGAGTCCTTGGAAGGAGAGCTAATGATATCATACATTGCAGCTTTTTCAGTCTGGTCTTTTTCATCCTTGCCTAACTTCATTTTCTTTTGTTTCTTTTGCTTTCTTTCTGGAGAATCTAACAATATGTCTGGGGGAACATCTCTAGGTGATGAATAAGGTGGAGGTTGAGATTGTTGGATTAAAGGTTGTCTTGATCCTAGAATAATAATTCAGAAAAACTGAACAGTTATGTTGTTCCATGTTTATATAAAAACACACTAAATATAACCTACATAATTTTAATATGTATTTGTACATATATCTGTGTTCACAAAAAGTCTAAGTGAGATTGGCAGGAAGCACATCATTCCTATATCAAGATGTAGTTCAGATAGTTGCAGTGCATTTCCTAGGAATTGTAGCAGTCTGCTGCAGGTAGATAAGTGATCATTTCAGAGAAGATGAAACAAAAAACACATTACCAAAAAAGACTACATAAAAACTAAACCTGTAGGTTTAGAATATTAAATATTAGAAAATAGTCAATGAAAGCATGCTGACTACAGAAAAAAGAAATATCGAAAAGATTCTTAATAAGGTCCAGTGATGAAGACTTAATGGTCACTGTATAGGCATTAGCCATTTCAGCCACACATTTTTAAGTAAACAAATATATATATATATATAATCAAAACATACATAGTCTCCTTAACTTTCATTCTGACAGTTCATTTTCAACTTTTGTTTTTTTGGGCTTCTTTTTAAATTTCAGGTAACCTCATTCCAACCTCCCCCACTCATTGCTATCTAAAAACCACTAATTGTCTTAGAATATTTTTTTATCATTCCCTGCCTTATCTCCACTTTTTTTTTTTAAACATATTAATTTATATTTCTACATGCACTCATTTCAGGTTTTGAGTACATCTAGGGAAATTTTTAAACGAGAACATTTTTTTTGTTAAAAACGGCCTTCAATTAATGGCATGGCATTTTTTGGTCCTCAGATTAAACCAGCTCTCCATAACTGTTAGCCCAGAAAAAGCTTTGAAAAACAGAGAAGCTTTTAAACATGTCTCAATTATAGCTGAGCTATAATTTTTGGCTTAAAATGGAGTACTGATATGGAAAAAAAACCAAGCCTATTGCCTGGACCAATAGGGTCAGCCTCCTCTTGTTAAACAAAGTAAACATTTATCCAATCTCATTCATCCACTGAGGAATACTGATCTTCAGAAAGCAGTGACTGAGATTATTATTAGTCATTCTGTTTTAGATCATCATAGGTCAATACTTCTAACAGTACTAAAAAACTAACTGAAATACAAGTCCTCATGTTCTTTATTCAAGATATACCAGTAAACAAGAAAGTAGCTTTATTCTGAAGTTCAAATTCCTATCATATATTTTAAAAAATATTAAGAATCATTAAGCAATGTACTGATCTGTAAATGAAAAGGAGAATGGATACTTCTAGCAAAGCTTCAATTCATATAAAAGGTGTGCCTTTACTGATGACTTCTTTTCATAGACTTACTATGCTTATTTTCTCTCCCTAGTATGTTCTGTGAAAGTCCTATAACTTCTGTATGTAGAGAGCAGGGTATGAAACGGGTTTATCTTACCCTTTTTCTTGACCATCAGCAACAACTCCATATTATGCCAATTAAATTCACAATTTTGGAAAGCCCTGTTTTGACTCATACTGATTCCCAAGATCTTTTCACTACTCAATTTCCCCTCTTCAGATTAGATACCACACTCAGTCACTAGCACTGAAGACCTGACTACACCCTATGCAGATCTCTCACTTGCCTTCAACCAGAGATTCCTATTCTTGTGATGTCCCCTCCACACACACACACTTCTAATTACTGTCTCTTTAGACAATAATTTACATAATCTCAGTATACTGTACAGCAGAAACTGTTTGCTATTAATTTTCTTAAGGCAATGACTACCACTCACTGGAAATACAGGCTGCATTTTTGTTTCTACAAATATTAGAGGCAACTCAAAACTTTTCAGAGATCTTACTAACGTCTTACTCTTGATTTATCTCCTAAATAAATACTTAAAAAGTTGCAACAATGGAACATTTACTGTTTTTCACAGGTGCACTTCAAATAAAGGAAACATTGGATTCTCCTTTGTCAAAAACATTTAAGTAAATTTGACAAGATTGATTAAATGTATTAATTTGGTATTTCTCATGCTGAAAAATAACACTGCATCAACAGATAAGGTGATTCTTTTTATCTTTGGGTAGACTTGAGGAAGTCAGAAGGCATGGTAAGTGGCGACAGCAGGAGCAACAACTTTGGAGTATTCAAATGGCTACAGGGAGCACTTCGAACAGGGTGGGCAAACAGGGCGGGGTGCAGCAATTTGCATGGCAAAATGGAAGGGCTCAGTCCCCCTACTGGCTCCAGAGTTCAAGTGGTGGTCAAATGCCCTCCAGGAGGAGCCTGAGTATGGTAATCACTCAGTGAGGACTCATGCCCACTGCAGTCCCCAGAAAGGACATTGCAACACAGACAAAAACATGCAGCCATCCAGGTCTCAGGCTGCACAAAGAGCCAGAGCCTGGCACTGTCATTGGACAGCAGTAGATACAACAGCTGGGTGAGTTGTGACAAGGTGGGCTATCTGTTCAGCCTGGTGGTGGAGCTGAGAGAGGAGGTAGAAAGGTTAAGAAGTATCAGAGACTCTGATGAGGAGTTTGACTGGTGGAACCATGCTCTGGCCTCACTGAGACAGGAGCAGCCACCAGGAAATAAACCAGATCAAGAGGATCCTATATCAGTAGATCAAAAGAAAGGGGTTAATGGAGGTAAGTCCCTCCTTGGGGAAACAAGTGAAAGCAATTCCTGCCCACCTCACCCCCCCAGGTGCCTCTGGACAACAGGTGTGACGCTCTGAATGTTGGATGTCAGGAAAGTTCCTAGCCTGGTTTGGCCCATAGATTACTACCCATTACTGGACCTTCACGTGGGTGGCAATAAAGTAGCAACACATAGTCCAAGGGTGATCAAAAGAGACTTTAAGGCCCTGGGACAGTTGGTGAGGGATTGTGGAACATAGGTCATTTTCCCCTATATCCTTCCAGTTGCAGATAGAGACACTGGAAGAAACAGACAGACCCTGTCTATTAATACATGGCTCCATGACTGGTTTCACCACCAAAAATTTGGTTTCTTTGACAGTAGAGTGGTCTACATGGCACTGGACATGCGGGCATAAGGTGGGATTCACCTCTCAAAGGGGGAAGAGAATTGCAGCCAGGAGCTAGCAGCGTTTATTGATAGGACTTTAAACTAGATGTGATGGGAGAAAGGGACATCATCAGGTTTAACAGTGATAAG
>VWYI01002140.1:205-64266 GCA_013399455.1 Anthoscopus minutus
TATTTGTCTTTTTATTGAATGCTCAGCATGGTTTTTTTTAAAACAGGAATTCCTTGTTCATCCTACTTATACATCCTACAATGGATAGTATTGCTGAAATGGGAAATGCAGAAGATTCTGCTAATACAAAATTATTGAAAACTAACAAATCAGACATTATCTTATTAGGAACTAAGCACAAAATTAACCTACTGAGGGCATATATTATCCAAAGTGTTAGTTGCTTATTTGATTTTATATCTACTTCCTGGAATTCTTGTTAAAGTGCAGTCTGAAACACGACATATTTTTAAAAATCCCTTAATTGAAGAGTTTGTCTTAGTATGTTCTCAATAACATTTACTGGTTTAAATAACAGTCTTGTTATCTCTCATAACCATTGATATTAAGCTGGTGTTTAAGACCTCTGTTTAAGAGTTGCATTTTAACACAGTGTTGTTTTGTAAAACCACCAAAGGCAATTAAATTCTGTGGATAACACAGAAAAATCATCTCAGTGATATTACAGCTCTTCAGCTGAATAAGTTCCAGTGCCCTGCTGGTAGACATTATCTGTAACATGGGGAATGTGTACCACTAAACTTAGTTTTTCACTATAATCTAGTCAGTGAAAAGTTTACCCCATGGATAGACAGGGTGTTATTATAGAATGGGTGTAATTACTGCAAGTTTTAAGGTGTTACTACTGCAGTTTTCAGGCTGCAAAATGAAATTACTTTTAATATTTCCTTTTTTCCTTTTCGTAGGATATTGAAGTCTTTCTCCAAAGATCCAAAGCAGCAAAATCTATTGCTGGGGAACAAAACACATGTGAAAACATCAGTGTATGAAAAACTACTTTCACGAACATTAAGAAATCTTTTTCTCAAAGTCTATAAGAAATACATCTTTCACGTCCAGTCCTCCCTTCCATGAGAAATTTTTTTGTTTATTGTTGCAAGAGCAAAATCCCATTCCAACAACACATTTTCTGTTGCTTTAAGTTAAAAAAAACCCAACAAAATCACCAACAGAGAAAGTTATGGTTTGCTCATTTTAAGTAGTCTGATGGTATTTCTAAATAAAATTAAACCAATTCTGAACTTAAATAGAGATGGTAGTGTCTTCATTAAGGTTTGGTTAAGGAAAATAATATGTTCCATTCTTCTAAATGCACTGAGATATCTATTCAGCTTTTGTTATGTGTGCAGTTTATTAATTAATTATTTTTAATGAATTAAATGCTGTAACCAATGAACCTTTAAAATACTTTGCAATTTCTAGCTAATAAAATAAATGAAACCAATATTTTCTATAAGACCGGGATAAATTTGGCATCACATTCATGAAAGTGGAGTGTTTGTTGAAAGTGGAGATGATGAATCATTGCCATTGAACCTATTTCTAATCTTGCATCTTGAGTTGTATCTCAACTCTACTACCTGCTAAAGTCCTGCCTGCTGTCCTTTTTTTATCGACACGCTGCTTTCAAGGGCACCATATACTCCAGACACATGATTCAGATTTTCATGTGTGATAGGTGCTCGTTAAAAATATCTATAGCCCACCATAAACCTAAAGAAAGTTGACTTACGTGGCAGATTAAGCAGAATCTTGGTCAAACACTCTCCTTACTTACAGCTGAAGTGGGTGGTTTTTTTCTGTATGAAGTCTGAGTCTTACTAGCATTCCTGGATAATAGGATCTTTGCATTTAAATTCAGTTTTATCCAATTTCTCCATTCTCTAGTTATGGCTGACTTTAAGTTGATATGAACTGTTTCTTCATGGACCTTTGTGACATACATTTCGGAACACTCTTTGGAAATAATTCTGGATTTGAAAATGGAGATGCATTAAAAAATTCTCAGGTTTCAGTGGTATTCAGGTATTCTTCTGATGTAGTGTCAAGTTTTCTGAAGACTAAACATAGGAAACTGGTAACTGTGATTATCTGAACTCAGTATAGGGTCTAATTTTTAGTCTGTCATCTGCCCAAGATATTAGCAAACCTTTAGCATTCTACATTGTCTTAGCAGCTTGTATCTAAACACTTCTCCTTTATTCTGGAGTATATTGTTCCTGTATTCATCATTATCCTCATAAAAATCATTAAAAGTTCTTTTCCCTAGTTTGATTCAGCAAAGTATTTGAACATACGATGCTCTTTAAGAATACAAAAAATCTCATTGAAGTCTTATAACCTATTGGGAATCACAAACCTTTACCCTTTGCTGAGAATGCTATCTGCACAGAATATTTTTTTGTTTTAATATATCTTTAATACTTTTTAGCCAAGTATGCATGAGATAGTATAGTACCCACATATGATGATGTTCCTTGTGAGATTTCTGGATTGCCTTTTTGAGTTTTAAAACAATTCTGTATCAAAAAAACAATAGCAGCATATATAAAAAAAACAGTAAAAGTTAGACAACAACTAAGAAACCAGATAAATAAATTTTTCTGGCAGTAAATATTTGTTCACATTTTTAGAACTTGATGTCACTAATGGCAGATTTATTTCTTTTTTGATTAAAGATAGTCACATTTTGAAAGGAAAGTCTAAGGATAGCAGATCAAAGCATCTATATGTGATATATGAATCTCAGGACAGATACCAGTCAGCTTATCATTCCAGGCAAAAAATGTTAATGTCTCTTCAGACTGCATATTTTGTGCTAACCACAGCAGCACAGAAACAGATGTAATTTTGTTATGCCCCCACAAACCATGCTAAAACCTCAACATCCTCGTTTTACATGTGACAAGAGACTTTATGATATGCATACAAATTATTCTTTTTACCAGAATAATTTTTTCAAATAACATATACAATTTGGTGAGTTTTGTCCCCAGTATTTTTTAAACATAATGTGTATATGTTCACACAAGAATTTGGCTTTTGACTCCATATTAAAATATAGAATTAAAAGAAATGTAATTTAGTTCTCTGCCTTTTGCATGTTTCATAATCTTTAAATTGTTTCTCTTGTTCCACATTTAGTTTCTTACTAAAAAACAGCTTTAATTACTCAGTGTTTAATTATGACTTTGCATACTGGAGATCTCCCTGAGAAAATAAATAGGTATTACTTTCAAAAAGCCTTCCCTGCAGTTCACAAACCTGAGAGAAGGAAGAAGAAGCTAAAGCTACTGAAAATCATAAAATGCTGTTTAGGTAGGATTGTTCAGGTATTCCTCCTTTCTCATGCACTCCTTAAACATTTCACCTGTGACCCCGAATATGACATAAAATCATTACTGATAAGGTTTGAAATTAAATGCAGATTGCAGAGAAGTAAAATAGTAAAAAGTGAAGTAGTTTGTATGAAGTGTCAAATCTTCATGCAGTGAGCATGTGCTCCTCTAAAGGGAAAGTAAAGGTGTCATTTACAAAGCAAAGAATGTATGCCCTGACAACTGCAATGTATTTTTTCTTCAAGTTACTACTTGAGTATAGCTGGGTATCACAAGAGTTGTTCAAGAGACTTTGAGTTCCAGCCCAGCTGTGACCCAGACATGCAAGAGGTCCTTGTTTTTATGAAGGGGGAATGCTGAGTGTTTTTGCATTCAGATGTAGCAGGAGAGTTACAGTTATTTATATGTTCAGCTTCTATAGCTACACTTCAAGCAGGATAGTTGAAACTAGAACATATTCAGAGAATAGTCAGGAATGGTAAGAAACCATGTTTTGTATAAGAAAGTACAAGGAACTTGGTCTCTTTACTTCACCAAAGGAAAATGTAATGCAATTTCAAAGATCATTTTTACAAGAATCCATCTTCATTCTGGTAGAGACTACCTAGATTCAATGGCTGGAACCCTTGGCTTCAAAATAACAAGCAGATTTTTAATAGGGAAGTAGATGAACTGTTGAAGCAACTAGCTAAATGAGCCATTTTCCTCATCAGAGAGTTGTAAACTCCAGATAGGTAATTCTTTTAGACACAGTTTGTGATAGGAACTAAAAAAAGAAAGAACTGCCTATTTTATATTAACATACAGAGTTAAAAACAACCTAAAAGACTAGTCTGGCTTTCAGTTAATTGTATGCAACACGCTCAATCCTGTTTTCACAGCCTGCTGTCTTTTAATGTTTTATTTACTCCTTGATTTCACTTACGTCAGATATTTTTGTCTATGCTGTGTAGGAAATACCTTGGATGGTTTGCTTTAGAAAAGATGCAATGAATCTTATCCTATCAATACTCTTAAAATAATTAAAATTATTTTTATTCCATTCATGCAAAAATGTTTCAAAAAAAGCTACAAACCAAAAGATACTGCTGAATTAGGATGTTTTCTATACTTTTATTAATTTGCATAAAACCTTCCAGTGTAAATCAATCTCAACAATTCATTCTGTACAAAACCCAGGCTCCATATTAGTCTGTTTCAGGGCTAAGATCCATTACTTTATATAGGTAGAATACCTCCAGATTTGTTCCTCAGAAAGGAGAGTCTGGTTTAGGAAGACTGAAAATTTTGCAAGTAACAGATCACTTTAAAAGACAGTTTTGTTTTGTTACTTTGCTTTAAAATGGCTGAGTGATGTCACATTGTTGCCATAATAGCAAGAAAAGTTCCTCAATCTGTTCTGTGGTCCTTACCTCAAAATTTCCACTGAGCATGAGGTTCAGACATGCTTTCTTTTTTTGTTCTTTATAAGCGAAGCCAGCTGTTTTGTTAAAAGTCTCTTAGTTCTGCTGAAATTTCTAAGTGTGTGAAGACAGCTTAAGAGAAGCTCTCCAAACAACTGAAAGAACAGAGTGATAAATATAATCTGAAAATCAAGCACACTACACAAACTTCTTTGCAATGTTATAGTTATGAAATTAAAGCAACATCAATCAGAAAATTTCAGAAGTTGTAGTATTGTTCACTTTATCAGTAAAAATCACCTGGGTTGATACTGCTTTTATTACCTCTAATAGATTCTATAACAAATATGCTTATTTGTAAGAAGAAAAACAATTGAATTTAATTTCCAATTTAAAAAATATCCTTAGCAGTTGGGAAAAAACCTATTTTCTTTAAAATTTATTTCAAATAAAATGTGTAATGAAAATTCTGCAGGTCAACATCTCATCATAGAACATCTCTGAAAATTCGAGAAAGAGGGTGCAAAAGTTTGCCCCTCTGGGAAGGGCAGGCTCTCATAATGATAATTGCTGAGGAGCAACTCTGCTGAAAAGAACTTGGGGATGTTGATGGACAGTAAGCTGAACATGAGCCAGCAGTGTGTCCTGGCAGCAAAAGCAATCTTGGCATGTGTTAATAGGAACACAGCTTGCAGTAGATGAAGAAAAGGATGGAATTATCCTCAAGCAGTTAGCACTCATCATGTTTACAGTGATGACTACAGTTCTGGACCTCTCAATACTAGGAAGACATCAACACTTACATTTGGGATGTTTCTCACTTGATGTTTCACATTCAAGTCTTCTCAAATTCTTGCCCCAGGGGTAATGCTTTGGACCTCCTTACACTTCATAATAGCAGAATTTTGACTTAGTAGTGTAAAAGGCTTCACAAGCTTCTAGCTCATTACCATCCTACATTAACGTAACAAAAGTTGTTGTCTGTACTTTGTAAAAAACTTGTTCTTATCTTGCACAGTGAATGTTGTACCTGTTAATGAAAAAGTAGCAGCAGTACCTGCCAGGAAGAAAGAGTGTGCCCATTCAAGATGAATGGCTTAAATTAGGCAAAACTCCCTTTTCCTCATTTTTCTCATTACAGAGGTCCACCTTTCCTTTGTTTCCAATATATACATATATATATATATAAATAATATTTTTATATGCATTCATATAGCTATACATGTACATATCTATAGATAAATATGTCTATATATGTGTACACATACATACATACATGTATACACAGAGAAACTTAATTACAGATATGGATGACATTTTCATGTGAAGAAGTTTAATTTCATCCTGGTTAACTATGAATTGCTGCTTTTCCAGTAAATCCAGTGCTCCAGATGATTTTTTAAATTATTTTTTAATGTGCAAAGTTACAACTGTTGAACTCAAGATCTGATCTACTGCAGAACTTCACATATACTGTAGCTATGATAAAGTAAGTTTAGGAGAAGGTCTTAATCTGAGTTCGTCCTGTGTAAGAGTTACTACTTCAGATAAATAATATTTAGTTATGTCAGTGTAGGATTTCAGTTGGGCATTTTTAATTTGTTAATGGAAATAACAGCATATACAAAAACCAAATCAGTATTTCCAGTATTTTAAAACTGTATGTGCTGAAATCTCTTGGAACTCAAGGTTCAGGTTACTCAGGCCTCGATTAAACATAAAACAAAACCTTACAATAACCATAACAGGCGACACCCAAATAGTATATGTTGCAATTGATTTAGCATCATGTTTTCCTCTTTAACCTGATGATGATTACTAGTGTTTTTAATGTTTTAAATGTTTTTAAACTGCACGTGATATTTATATTTTTTGGGAGGAAGCCTAAAAGAGAACTAAGATCTTGTGGTTAGAGTTCTGCAGTAAGATTATGTCTAACAAAATAATAGAATCATAGAATATCCTAAATTGGAAGAGATCTACAGGGAACATCAAAGTCCAACTCCTGGCCCTGCACAGGGCATCCCCAAAAATCACACCGTGTGCCTGAGAATATTATCTAAATATTTTTGGAACTCTGTCAGGCTGGTGCTGTGACCACTTCTGTGGGAAGCTTGTTGCAGTGCCCAAAAGCTCTCTGGGAAAAGAACCTTTTCCTGATATCCAAACTGAACCTCCCCTGACACAATTTCAGGCCATTTCCTCGGGTCCTGTCACTGTCACCTCAGAGAAGAGATCAGTGCCTGCCCCTTTGCTTCCCCTCCTGAGGGATCTGTAACTGCAATGAGGTGTCCTGTCAGTCTCAGCTGCTCCTCAAACAGCTTCTCCTCCTGACCCTTCATTGTGGCTGTCATCTGGAGGCTCTCTAATGGTTTAATGTCTTTTTTATACTGTGCCATCCTATCAGTTAAGGAGAAGCTGAATCAGTGCACAGCAGGGCGGGACAATCCCCCCCCCTTGCCCGGCTGGGCCTGATGCCCCCAGGCCAGGGTTGGCCCTCCTGGCTGCCAGGGCACTGCTGGCTCATGTTCCTCTTGCCATCGACCCAGAGCCCCAGGACTCTTTCTGCAGTGTGGCTTTCCAACCTTTCTGACTTTCCACAGTCTCTCTGTACATCCAGGGTTGCCCCATCCCAGATGCAGAATCCAACACTTCTTCTTGCTGAACTCCATTTGGTTGATGGTTGCACATATCTTTGATTTGTTGAGGTTTCTGTGCAAGGCCTCTTTGCCTTTGAGGGAGTTAAGAGCTCCCTCCAGTTTTCTATCATTTTCAAACTTATTTAATATCCCTTTGAGTCCCGTATCCAAGTAATTTATGGAGACGTTGAAGAGAACTGGGCCTAAGATGAAGCCAAGTCAAGTGAAATGTAGTATGGAGGTGTCACAACGGGCTGCAGCTGCAGCTTACTGACCTAGTTTAGACACTCTAATCTTTCTAAAACAATCAAAGGCTGGCAATTTCTCTGCAGCATACATAGATCCTTAGGAGACTAAATACAGTTTTATAAAAAAGACCTTTTTCTTCTCTGCCATTGGCAAATGGAGCAGGAAATAGAAGGTTTCAGCTTCTTTTCCAAAGGACCTCAAAGAATCCATAGAAGCTTATTTTCCTAATTTTCAGAGATAAACAATAACTTCTTCATGTTTTGTGCTTAACACTTTCAGCAACAATTGGCTTTTTCTTTAAAAGAAATATATCTGCAGTACCTCAGTCTATTTTGCTTTTTTTCTCCCCCACCACTTCCTTTAAAATTGGTTGAATTAATGAGCCCTCTTAACTTTTTAAATTAGCCCATAGCATATTTTCATCTCTGATCATCTAAATTATACAGGCTACTCAACAATCAGCACAGCTTCATTTTTTCCCTAAGCAAATTACTCTGGTTTGAATTGATCTTCAATCTTGTTCTACAGAAAAGGAGAAAAATTTCTGTTACTTCATTCTTCTCAAGCTCAATTGTAAACCCAAATGGTTAAAATGCAAGACTCCTTAAAAGATCCAAACTGAGCAAAGGAAGGGCTAGGGTGGCTTCTTAGAAACAGATGAATTAGAAGTAAGAAACAGGTTTCCTCTTCTCTACCACTACCCACATCTGAACATACAAAAAAACAAAAACAATGGTAAGGTA
The DNA here is from genome assembly GCA_013399455.1 of Anthoscopus minutus. NCBI lineage: Eukaryota > Metazoa > Chordata > Aves > Passeriformes > Paridae > Anthoscopus > Anthoscopus minutus. The sequence goes on from VWYI01002140.1 coordinate 8,419, forward strand.
AGGAACAAAATGAGGACAAACTCAAAAAAGAGAAAAAAAAAGAGCTGGTACACAGATAAAATCAAAGACTGTTTCCTATCAAGAGTTTGTTTTGGAGTATTTCTATTCATAAGGTGAATTTTTCTCTCAACTGAAATCAGTGGACTGTTTTATTCTGATTTCAAACTAAACCAAGCTTACATCTGGAGATTGACCTTTGACTGCAAGAAACATCATCCCAAAACTCTCAAAAAAAAGCCTAGTAATTATTCTTGGCAGTTTTTAGTAAAGTGTTCATTTATAATTGCAAGAGAACATGAGAAAGAGCACACAGAACATCAGACACTGATTTATTTTAACATGCCAGTTCTAGAAAACATTCCACTCTTGTTCAGGTTGAATTTTAACTCTGTGGTCCAGTGACTTTGTTATGCTTTTTGTTCTAAGCTGAAAAGCCTTCTTTCTTTTGCAAGTTACGTAAAATGATAACATGTTTTCTTAATCTTTATTTTAGAGAGGAAAACAAAATAGTTCTCCCCATCAGTTCTCTGCAATAGTGAGTTCACTTTCTGGAATCAGGCATTCCAGGTCTCTGTTATTTACAGTTTCAGTTTTGTTAAACCCATTTAGAAATCAGCTATTCACAATTCTTCTCCCATCTTTTAATCTGTCTCCCCGTTAACTTGCTGACAAAGATTTCCAATTTGTTTTTAAAGTAAAAAAAGGCAAATTTCAAATAAATATGTTACAAAGGTTTAAAGATGCCCTTAGAAAATTAGTAATTGCAGAATATGGATGCAATTTTCTTTAAAATATTTTACTGACAGAAGTATGCTCTGCTTAGACTAGGGGGGAATTCAGGGGAAGCACCATTTTGGGTATTTATGTAATACCATATGTTCTTTCATTGATCAATGCCTGTCTAATAATATTACTAAAATAGGATTGATTAAGTATCTTGCAGATGCAGCTTAGCTTCGCTAATTCCCAATGGAGACTTTTGATGCTGATACATACAAACCTAGTTTGTAAATACAGGAATGCATTTTGAGATCATCATTCTTAGCACTTTTCTACAGAACACTTGAAGGCAAACTATTTAGTGTTTAAATCTTTGCTGGTGAGTTTTGCAGGTGATCTGGATCACATTAATGCTCTTGGAGGCTTAGTTATAAAACACGATCTCACGTCTAGGTCAGATTTATATATGCTTGTAAGTGGTCTAAGCATTCTCAGAGCAGGAGAACAGGCTAAGTGGTTAAATGGAGTCAGGCATTGTAAACTGGGTTTTCAGATTGATTCACTTGTCCTTTTTAATCTACAGGTAAATGCTTATACCAGTTTTGAACCTGCTCTATATTTGGAACAGCAAACTCAGCTCCCATAACAAAGATTTAAAAATCCTTACATTAAATCAAGTAGAATTATTGGGTTTTTTGTCAGTAGTTGCATGGTTTTTTGAAATATGTTGTCAGAGATTTTCAAGATAACATTCTTACATTGATGTTTTAATGGAGCTGGCTCTGTTAAACTACTGCTCTTAAAAAGACTATTAAAGACAACTGAGAGTAGCATACACATAACAGAGGCCAGGCAGGTTTTGGGGATGACTGGCTAAAAGTTTTGTCCATTTCTATTGTCATGAAAGGTTTTGCACATCAGATTGCCTTCACATAAGGAGTGCTGCCATTTGCTGTAGTGAAGTGCATTCCTCTGTTTATAAGCTAGTCCTGTATGTGTCAGTTAATTCTGTTAAGCAGCAGCTGTAACATAATAAATCAATCTTATTCTAGTAGAATTGTATCATTAAAGACGTATTAATCAATGAAGGAATAACACCCAGTAAATATCCAGTAAGCACTGATTTGAAACAGATGATTTAGGGAAACAAAAGCTAGTTTAAAGGCTTAGTGAGGGAAGAATCTGTATAACTACAATTATATGTTGTCTTATTACTTCTCCTTAGGTAAAGAATGCGTGAACATGAAAAAAGTAGCACTTAGACGGAAATATTTTTGTGGAATTAATTAAGAAGAAAATGCAAGTTATTTATTGCTGAGGTTTCTTTCTGTGCAGGGAATATATTACAGAATTTCCTGGATGATATTCACCTGTCTGATAAAGCAATTGTATTCAGACAGACATACAACTGAAATAAAAAGGTAAATAGTATTGGAGGAGGAGATACATAATCACATTTCTGAGGAAAGATATTTGGTGTATGTTTTCTTACTTCTGTTTGTAACAGCCAAATGTGGTGTGCTGACCTGAAAGAGAAGATGATGTACTCCCAGATTGCTCTGGCTTTCTCAGTTATTGTTTTAAAAGGTTTTGCATCTCTTGCTCTAGACCCACATTTCACTAAGCAGGACACTGTGAGCTGACCTAATTTGACTGAGTAGGTTGCACTTCTAACAAATGACAAACATTAGCTGACCTAATTTAGGTCCTCATGCGTTACTGTGGTTTAAAAGTCTCTGCATTAAATTGACGGTTGTGTTTATTTAAAAGTGAAGGGCTTTGCAAACTTTTCAGATATAAAAAACAAATTAAATTACTGTCTCACTAATTGCTGTAGCAGCAGCAACTCAGATATAATCATTTACATATATGAGTTTAACCCATGTTTTAAACATTGGAACAGTGAATATCGTCAGGAAACTCTGTATCAGGTCAGTTTTCTTCCTCCTATCTGAAGAAATGGCAAAGATACACGTTGTCAGACTAGTGCAGCACTGGAGGACCTCTTCATCCTCCTTGTCAAAGTCTTGTGTGTTTTTTTATTCTAATAATTATAATAATTTCTAATTTGTTATGAATTAATTAATTAAACTTTTCTCCTTTTTTCTCATAAATTCTTGTCTTTGTGTAGTCAGAAAGGGGAAGTGTCTCTCTTGCCTTTTCAGAGGGTCTGTCGCCGTCAAAGATTAGAGAGGGCATGAAGGTGTTCCAGTTCTTCTGTTAAAAATATTTTAAAAGTGGTGGTGGCATTTTAGTGCAAATCTATGATATTTTTTTTCTCATCAGTTCTGGAGAAGGGGAGGGAAAGGTTAAGGAAGGGAAGGAAAAAGTTAAGGAAAAGAATGGTTAAGGAAAGGAAGGGAAGGGTTAAGGAAGGGACAGTAAGAGAAGGATTAGGCAAGGGAAAGGAAGGGTTAAGGAAGGGGAAGGGAGAAGGACTGTGCATCTTGCCAAGCATTAGATTTTTCCATTATCACCTGTGAAAAGTGAAACTTCTTCAAAAGACAGAGATTTTCTTATGCAATTAAGTAACTGTAGAGTGCTGATCTATGAGAAATATGCAGACCACAATCATTCATCCCCAACAGGTACAGCCAACAGCAGGCTGCTTGCACGCTAGTGGCTCATCAGATAAAACAGTTCTAGCACATAGACCACAGGCAAAAGTGTCACGTCGCACCCACACCTATATGAACCACTTCTGCTTCTTTAGGGTAAATAAAAAAAATCCTTGGCGAACTTTTTTTTTCAGACTGTGTTTAAAATAAACTTTTGTTTATTTTTACACAAAAAACCAATCTATTAGGTAATGTGTTTAAATTAAGACAGGTAACAAAACATGCTAACATGAGTTTCTTTATCTCTTTTAGGATGGGAAATCTACTAAGCTGAATTTTAATTAGGATAAGAATCTGGAGATCACTGTCTAAAATAGGAGTCATAGACTGTCCTTTCAAACGTGGTCAATTCTTGCAGCAGATCTGAAGGCACTAGATTTTTGTGGTTTTACGGCAGACAGAAGGCTTTCAGAGTAATTTGCATGACAAGCACCATTAGCAGAGCTATCAAATTCAACTGTTTATATTTATTGAAATTATTATTTTCAAATATTTTTTTGAAAAAAGCCAACACTTAGCTCCTTTCATCTTTGCCAGGCATTCATAAACTTATTGAGAGATATGGCAATGTACTCATAACTCATAAACTTAATTTAGGTTTTGGAAGATGAATTTTAAGTTTGTATGTATCAGTCATTTGCGTGGATAATGCAGTTGTTTGTAGCAACTAAATTAGACAACACTTTTCAAGTGGTTATGTAAAAATAATATTCCTTCTAAAAGTATTTGTTAATAATAGATGAAGACAGGCAGAAAGCTACATGGATTAGGAGCTGGAAGCTATCTTTGCCTCACTGGTGTCTATGACAAAATCCCTTGCCCAGGAACTCACCCCCTTGCTGCAGTGTTCCACTGCCTCTAAGCACAGGAAGCAACATTTTTGGACCTGGATCAACAACAAATCAGTTATCAAGTCTGTTTCTCTTTCCAAAATCTCTCTTATGAAGACTTCCAGCCCAGCTGTACAATGAGTTCAAAACAGACAAAGTTGTTTAACTCTCCACAGTCCTCAGTGCTGGTATCTTTTCAGTTTCCAGCTGATGATGAACCGTCTGTTTCATTAGCTGCCTATTCTTACCTTGGAACAGAAAAATCCAGTGCACATGAAGAGTTGGTAATTTTTATATTAGTAAAAACATTATAATAGTATTCAGGACTACAATAAACTTTCCAATCTGTGGGTATAGGCCCCACTACATAAACAGGAAAGAATCATTTTTTGATAACTTCCTATCTGAACACCATTTTCTTGTTTGTATGTGCATATGAGTCAATTGTCAGGAAACTTCTACATTTTGCATGTGTTTGTTAAAATACCACTTCTGTGACAGCATAAACTTCTGTTAGGTAGCAAAGGTGCCAGAGGTACACAGAGTGCAGTACCTATACAGGAACCAAGGCTGCATATTTTTGGCAGAGACAGAATATGGCAGTGTGCTGTTCTGATTCACGGTACATTTTCCACTCTGCATCCCCTGTTGCTGTGGTTGGTTACGCAGTGAAATCCAGGGTTCTCATCATGGTTTTACTTGTGTGAGCAATTTCAGAGAAAATAAAGTGAAACTGATATAAAAGTGCAAATGAAAAGTTCTCATGATCAAGAAAGCTTTTTTTTTTTTGGTATATTCTTTCTGTGGTTTCAGAAAGGAACAGAAATGAAAGGGTTTATTATTGTTATTACTTTCTAAGTAATAGATTTCCCAAGTGCTATTTGACAGCTACTATGACTTCACTGGAAATGCATATTCATTCATGTAGTGCCTCTGGCTACTAGTTACTATTAACAAGATTGTCTTCATTAAATCTCCATAGGGCAGGCGTACAAAGTATTCCAAACCATGTGGTTCTGTTTAAATCCTGTGCCCTTTCCAATCTGCTTGCTTAACCAAAAATTCTCAATTCCTCTTTCAAGTTTCTCATCCTTGTCAGGTATTTGAATTTGATGGACAAGTGGACTTAAAAAAAAAAAATAAAAGGTTGCTAAAGGATCAGGATGCTGTCAGTATTCATTGTTCACATTGCAGGGTGTGTTTCCTCTCTGTGAAATGAAGTTTGTGTTTACTTATCTTAAAAAGTAAGATTTTGCGGGGTTTGTTATCAAAGCTCCAAATCAGTGTTCTGTAAATAGCTTGATTCCACTCTGTTTTTTCAAAGTGTGCTTGTGATGATGTCTACATCCTCTCTGCTGCGAGGCTGAAGGTAACTACATCAAACTACAGACAGAAATCAGTACTTGTGCATAGTCTAAGCCATGAGTGAGTCAACATAAAATCACTCCCAGTTCTGGGCATTTCTCAAAAATATTTTACATACATTTCCCCTTAACTGCTGAATGACAATCCACAGTAATCAACAAAACTGCCCCATGTAGCCCCACAGTTAGACAAAGGGACTGTGAAATAGAAGGAATGTTATTCTGTGTAAGAAACCATGAACAGTCCTCCTCAAAATAGTTCTTAAAATACAGAGACAGAAATTCATTTCTAGTTACTCAAATACATGGTCAACTACTTAGTTATCAGCTACTAACAGATAAGTGTAAAGTGTTGATCAGCTGTGAAAATTAAGATAAGAAAGCCAGTTGAGTTGTGGAGAGTGAAGAGCTGAGACCCCAGGGCATCAGCTCCTCAACCCTTCCACAATTTTCACCACTGTCTCCTTGAGAAAAGAGGTATGCACTTCATGATGTCCTTTTCTACTTGATCACAGGAATAAACAGAGGATATTAACAGTATCACTGCCCCATCCCTAAGTCCAAGGTCAGGGCCATGCTTTCCTACTGTACCTGCACTTAGCACCTTGCTGATCACTTGCATCTTGGGCTCTAAAAAGTATGCATTTCAGTAGCTGCTGTCTGCTGTGGCCTGGTTTTTCTCTTTGGCTGCTCAATATTCCAAATTTTAAATCACTACTTGTTTTTTTCCCCTTTTTCTTCCCTTTACAAAGTGAGTTGATTTGGCACAGGCTTATTTTCTCAGATGAACATACTGGCCTTGAACAGAGACACCTTGACCTGAAGGCTCCAATGGCAGTCATGCTTCAGCTGCTCTGAGGCCGGGCTTGTGTTTGCCTTCAAAAGTGAAAGCAGGGGAGATAGGTGTGTTTCTATGTTCAAACAAACAAACCTCAGGGCAAGGTCACTGAAAACAGCATGCATAACCTGCAAGCAATCCGTGTTTATTGCTTTTACCTACATTGCTTTCTTTCCTGTGAGGGAACAGGCTCATATCAATTTCTGACTTTTGACATTTTCCTTGGCTTTTAAGGTATTTAAATCACTGTGGAGTAAAACCTAATTTTAAAACTGTGTTACATACAAAAGTCAGTGGCATTCCTGCAAGTCAAACAGCAGTACATGATTCTAATTCATTCATGGTAGATGGTAAGAACCAGCATATATTTATGTTCTTTGTATGCATTATAGTGGAGACATATCAGCTTTGTGCAGTGATGAATATTCTGGCTAATACTGTGAAAGAGAGGGTACATGCTTGGATGGAAGGGGAATTGCCTGGCCCCTCTGAGGCTCTACATGTGGCTGGGTCCTCCTGCAGCACATGCACCTCTGCTGATTCCAAAGAGATCTTGCCAGCAAAGTTAGTAATTCCATCCAGTTGTTGGGCAGTCACTAGTGGAGCTTCCCAAGGCTCAGTCCTGCTCAGTACCTTTATCAAAGACCTCAGTGAGGGAATTGCGAGCACCCTCAGTCATTCTGCAGAGGGCACCAAGCTGGGTGGGAGTGCTGATCTGCTGGAGGGCAGAGAGGCTCTGTAGAGGAATCTGCACAGGCTGGACCCATGGGCCAGGGCCAATTGTGTGAGACTCAACCAGGCCAAGTGCTGGGTGCTGCCCTTGGGTCACAACAGCCCCAGACAGTGCTACAGAGTGACTGGAAAGCTGCTGAGTGGGAAAGGCCCTGGGGGTGCTGGTCAACAGTGCCTGAGCATGAGCCAATGTATGCCCGTGTGGCCAGGAAGGTGATGCCTTGGGCTTTTAAGTTTTCAATTCTGCATTGGTGTGTGGCTTTTGTTCAGGGTTCCTAAGATCCTTTCACAAGCTGATGAAGACACAACAATCCTACTCCAATTGGGACTCAAGGACGTTTTTTCCAAACTTCAGGCTCAAAGTGAAAACAACGTGGAAGGAAGAGGGCAGGCAAATGAGGCTCCTGTATGCAGATGGACCCAAACATATAAAATGTGTGCAGGACTGGGCTCTCTCCCTTTGCTTCCATCTTGGAGCCATCCAGACAGAGTCTGATTTGTAACACTGGTGCTGTCTGGGTATGGCCTTTGCAGGCCTCAATAAATATCCTTTATTCTCCTCAACTCTGTCTAGCCTCTGTTCCAGCTCTTCCAGGCATCTGGTGGCATTCTGGTCTGTGTCAGCAATGGTGCAGCCAGCAGGGCCAGGGCCATGACTGTGCCCCTGTCCTGGGCACTGGTGAGGCAACTCTGAACACCGTGTCCATTTGAGCCCCTCACAGAAAGGAAGGCACTGAGGTGCTGGGTGTCACAGTGAGGTTTTTTTTTAATGGTATTTCCTGGGTTAATGGTTTAGTCCGAGCCTGTGCCCTCCTACTATCGCACTGGATGGAGGCTGCAGTGAGGGTCATCCTTCAGGAAAATGTTCTCTGGTGCTGGAGGATTCTCACTTCCTCCCCCCTGGAGAGCTACGAGATAAACCAGCTGCAGTCCAGGGGGCAGTGACAGCCAGAACTTGGATTAATCCAGTTTCTCCATGGGGCCACTCATAGGGAGATAAACAAGCTGCAATCCAGGGGGCAGCGACAGCCAGAACTTGGATTAAAATCCAGTTTTTCCATGCGGCCACTCACAGGGAGCCCTTTGGTGGGCAGTGGGCCGGCGCCCTGGCAGCTGCAGCGCCCGGCCTGTGCTGAGAGTGGGATGCCCCCTGTGAGCGAGGGGACCCAAGGTGCAGCCGGAGCAGGCAGTGGCTCCAGGGCCTGTTTGGATGTCAGCCTGAGGAGGGGAGGACGAGAGGGAGGCCCTTGTTACAAAGTGGCTTTATTTCTTCTGGTGGAACTAAGGGGAACAGCTGAAGGAGAAAATGCTGGGCTTACGGCTGCTGAAGAATAGGGGAGGTCCAAGGAACTGGAGAAAGGTCTGGAGCACAAGTCTTGTGATGAGCAGATGAGGGAGCTCGGGGTGTTTATCCTGGAAAAAAAGAGGGTCAGGGGAGATGTTATCACTCTCTGCAACTCCCTGAAAGGGTGCTGTAGCCAGCTGGGGATCAGCGCCAGGCAGCTAGAGAAAATGGCCTCAAGCTGTGCTGAGGGAGGCTCAGGTTGGCTAATGGGAAGAATTTTTTCATGGAAAGGTTGGTTAAGCATTGGAATGGGCTGCCCAGTGAGGCAGTGGAGTCAGCATCACTGGAGGTGTTCAAGAAACATGTAGACATGGTATTTGGTGCTATGGTTTAGTTGGCATGAAGGTGATTCAGCCAAAGATTGGATGCAGTGATCTTGGAGGACTTTTCCAACCTTAATGATTCTGTGATTCTCTGATATTTCTCAGTAAGGGGAACAGCAAACAAAAAGCTTCTTCTTGGCCTATGCTCTACCCGCAGGAGGGAACAAGTCCTGTAATGCTGGAGGTGCTGCATCGCTTAATTTTCAAGAAGCCATAGCTTCAGGGCTGGTGTGTTCTGCACTATACCTGTGTGCAGAGACCCAAAAGCTGGTCCAGCCCTTGTCTTCCTTCTCTCTGGGACACACGCTCCCATTCCTGTGATGCTGATACTGCACAGTTCCTGACAGACCTCCCCACAAGCACCATGGTGGTCAATCAGAATTTGTACAATGAGTAGGACATCACACTTAGGGTCAACTCCTGCTTTTCCTGCCCCTGCAGACACTGTGAGCTGCTCTACACTACAATTTTTAACTCTTGTTTCAATTTTGTTCTTCTTCTCTCTCTAAATAAGCAACATATCTCTTAAACTACAGTGCTGGGATTATACAGAATAATGGCCATTTCTTTGCTCATCAGAACCACTCTGGGATATGTTTCCTAATGAAACAATTTTTAACTGTGGTGATGTCTGTTCAGCCCGTGCTGGTCACCCCAGACAGGCGGACCAAGCAGCTGAAAGGTTGACTGCAGCTTGTAGGGAAGGTGAGCAAGGCAATAACAGCCCTATAAAATTAATCAATTAGTGTCCTGGGTGGATATGACTAAAATAGGTGTGGTAAGCAGCAGCCTTGCATTCCCAGAAGTCAGATTTTGTATGTCATCTGGCTGATGTCTGAACTCTCACAGCCCTTTTATTAGATAAAGCTCTGAGTTCATGGGGCTAACGGTTCCAAAATGAAGTTAGGAAAGGCTGTGGCCGTGTAATCCAGCAGGTGTTACCAGTAAATGCAGAATGAGTATATAAGCACTAGAATATGGAGAACTGTGAATCCTTGTGGTGACACAAGGATTAGTAAGACTCTTATTGAGAGTATCGTGTCTGGCTATGGCACTTCAGCAAAAAGCTGAAGGAAAATTTTGTGTCAGGAAGACCTGCTTTACTGAGTAAGAAGTTTAAAGCCTTAAAGTTTAGTTTATATGTTCAAACACATGATAAAATTTTAATTTCATTATTGACTGCAATTAGTTGTGTGAGTAGGGATTTCTGACAATTTATTTTTATAAACCAGAGTAGGTAAGGTCTGCTGTCTGAAAGTTGTTTAGACAAATTTACAGATGTAATTTGAGCTATTAATCCCTCTTGCACTTCAGATCATGGGAAGAAACAATCTAATAAGTCAGGTTCACAATTAGAACTGATAAAGAGAGGGTGATATTCTTTGAACTATGCTGTACTATAGGACAGACCACATAAGGACAGTCCTACCTTGAACAGCCTCAGGATACATTGACAGCACTCAGTGGAGCAGTGGTGATGCAGTTGTGCTGACACAGGGTGCTCTGAGCCCACTTCTCACCAGAGTAAATTAGGGGGATCACAGCTGTGTGCTACTGTAATAACGCTGTTTACATAACCAGCTTTCATACCTACAGGTGTACAGAATCTGAGGTGGTATCTGTACCACCAACCTTCCCTGAGCTAAGAATATTGCTGGGCCAGTTTACATATTGCATTGAAAGCTCAGCATATTCGGCAGCAGGTTTTCTGGTTTTACTATTCACTCACTCAGTTCTCCCTTCCAGATAATATTAAATTCTCACTGAATCAGATTATATTATTCTTACATTTTCTACATTGCTGTGGTGAAATTCCTTTATGCCTTTGAACATTTTTCTGATCTATTTTACTGTGAAGTGAAGGAGAGCTGGAAAGACTTTTTAGTCCCATATGACTACACAGTAGAGACTGATTGTCACAGCAATCATCCATAAAGAATTGCCATGTGGATGGTAATAATAATAATGAGAATGAGAAGAATAATAAGAATGATGATGATGATAATATTAATAATAATATGTCAAACACTCTTGCTGTGCTATGTAAAGCTGCTGGACCCCACACCTGAAGATCTCTGTTGAGCAAACACTGTGCTCTAGATTTCAGTCCTATGTCAGTTTACTTTTTTTCACATCGTTAACACAGACCAATTTCATCCCTTAGAGTAAGAAAGACTAATCATCCTTAGTTTGGGGGTTTTGCCTGCTGATGAGGGAGACAGATAAAAATGAAATAAGAAATATGAAGCAAATAAGAATGTGTCCCTTGGGATTAGGAACAACAGGTTTACATTTTCTCCATGGCTCATCATTTTTTTTTCAGTAGTTGAATTCTTTGTTCCCTGCCCTGGCAGAAAAAGGGCAAATCATTGCCTGTTGGCCTTGTGGTGGTGGTGGTTGTTATGACACCCTGCCTTGGGGGACGTGGGAAGAGCAGTTCTGTCCCTGAGCTTGACCGAAGAGAAATGTGGAGCATGAAGAGCAGGGAGGGATGGGAGGAGTGGGAGTGAGACGGCAAATGGGTATTTTGCAGCGGGAATGTAGACAGCCAAAGCAGCCAGGAGCAGGCTTTAATAGAGATTAAAAGAAAGACGCTTCCCAAAGGGCATGGACAGAAGGAATGTTATCTCAGACAGCACTGAAATCTGATGGAGTTTGTGCATTTTCAAACATGAAACCATCTCTGTGTGGTTTTTGAATGCTTTCTGTTATAACAAGATGACAACAGATCCTCATGCCAGCTCTGCCAAATGGAGTCCTGTCACAGCCTTCTGAAATCAATGCCTTTTCTGTATATTTCTTTTTCTTCTCACTAATCTGGCATCCTGAATGGGGAGAAAATATGTAATTGTATTTCCCTGTTATGGAGATTTCCCTACCCCTACATTCATATTTTAAAAGGAGAATAAACTTTCAGGCAGATCATATATATTTTCCCATGGTTTACAGACACCAATCTAATGAGACCTCAAACATTACTTCTATATAATTGGTACAACATAGATGTAATTAATTTTGAACATCTAAACATCTCAGTGCATAAAATTTGGGCCAAACCAAGTCACACTAAACGCACATCTTTTTGTTACCTTTGGTAATATCTGTTTGCAATCAGTTGTGATTTCATTTACTTGCCTGATTTTCTCAGTTCTTCTGCTTTTAAGTTTGTTTTACACCATGGAAGAGATTTTTAAACATATTCAAATGTAAAAGCATTTAAAATATTGCCCTCCTTTGTGACCCTTTGTTATCTAATATTTACCTAGTACTCATTTGCTTAAGGTACATGTCTTATAAAAAACATTCTTCAAAATACTATAGTGACTCTATCCTTACCAATGAGGCTACATTAAATCATGATATATTTAACCAGTAAATTCTGTAATTCTGTTATCTCTGTGGCTAACAGTGAACATGGTTCTAGCTGCCTTTACTGCTTGCTGAGCCACTGGAAGGGATGTGTTGAGATGGGCAAGGAGAAGCAAAGGGAACCTTTGAAGATATTAAAGGTTGCCTTTGGCAGCATGATCCACTCAAATTGCTAAACAAGTCCATAATCATCTAAACAGCACAAACCTTGGTTTACAAACCAATCATCCTCCTCAGCCCATCCCTGGAGGATTTGCCTTTCCCTGAGGGCTCTCTGGGAGCAGGCATGAGGACTGGGACACGGTGGAGTTGGCACTTAAGGGCTGCATCACAATACCCATGGAAATGGTGCGAGGGAACAAACATCAGCAGGGTCAGCCTCTCATCGGGGCATCCAGCCCAGCAGCCATGGTCCTTCCCATCCCACCTGTGCCCAGCTCCCTGCCTTTGCCACAACACCTGCACTCAACATTGGCTGTTTTCCTTGAAGTTTCTGTTCCTGCTGTTGTTCACCTTCTTAACTGCAGAAGCCATTGCTGGCAGCACTCACACCCTGGACTGTGCCAGGCAGATCCTGCACCTGCCCAGGTGGGGAGGGGGAGCAGTAATGAGACGCTGCCACTCTCACTGGGTGCACACTGTCCCCACCTCCCTCCCTCTTACCTGGTGGTGGGGAAACCCCACATCCAGAACACAATAAACATGAATATTACAAACACTATTTCAGGCTCCTTTTGTTCTTCCACACATGCCACCAGCCTCAGCTTCCTCAAGATGATTTCTGTCCATTTGTTCTGTTTTGCAGGGATGTGCCATCATGTTGCCTCTGTTTGTTCCTCCCTTTTTCTTCTTTGCTGAAGTCTATGCCTGTTTTTCATCTGAAGCTTACAAGAGAGCTTAGCTCTGAGTCATATACTAGTCATATATTGGAATTATGCCTCCTACATTCCCTTGGCATTTATTTCTGGAATGGGGTCTACGTGCAGGAAGGCTATGGTGAGATATTAACTGTCCAAAAGCAACCTCAGCTGGTGTGGACAGATTCTTAAAGAAAGTATTCAGATGAAACCAAAACAGGTTTTAGTTATTCACATTTTGAAACTAAAGGCAATTCTAAAACCAAATTAATTAAAAAGAAAAATGAAAATATGAAAATCTAAACCTTACAGAATTAAAATACATTCATAAAATACCTCATTGTCACTAAATTGACAGGGTTTTGGCCCACCATTTTGTCTGAAAAATGTATTTCAGCAAGTACACATGCTCTCCTACCAGGTCTCAAAAGTGAGTAATACATCTTGCAGATGATATTTTGGACCTAAAACAAATAACATGAAAGCAATTTAAGCTTTCATGTCTTTATGATTTAACTCTGGTTATTGTAGAGGACAGTTGAAAATTATATCCTGAGCACCCTGAAGACTTAGAAACTAGCAAGAAAATAAAAGAAGTACAGACCTATTAATGTAACTGTTCTTGTTTCTGCTGGTGCTGTATGTGTTACGTAAGGAGAGGAGGAAAAAAGTTCACTTTTTTCAGTCTATCCTGTTGTCTTTTAGTATGATCTCTGAATATTTGAATGCCTGACCAAAGTGCACATCGGTTCCTCCTGTTTCACACTTAACCAGCAGTGTTTTTCCCACCTTATTTGCATTTTTCCCTCAGTATAACAGCCCTCCTCATTATTATAGTGGCAATTTATGAGCCCTGGGGAAGTTCAAAGCAATTTTAAGTGGCAAAGTCTCAAAAACAAAGACAGTTCAAAAAATTTTTTTACATTTTCTTCTTTGTTACACAAGGCTCCATTCTTCAGGACCATATGGTGACAAACTGTGTATCTTCTACCCAGCATTGCTCTCACATTCTACAGACCAAAATAATTTCGTGATAAGTGAAACACAATGTCTTGCAGAGTAAATCCATTTAATCTTAGGGTTCTTTTCTTCACCCAAGGCTTCAATTATGCTCATGACTATGTTGCCTTAAGCAAGACTGGCTCCCACATGCTCCTGCTCATGGGCCAGCAGAACATTTCTTACAACAGCCTGAGGCTAACCCACAGGCCTTCAGCTGAGGAACTCTTGAGAGATGCCTCTGCCAGGGAGAAGGCAGAGACACCACAAGGTTTATGGAGCAGGTAAGGGCAAGAAATATCAGGAATCAACAAAAAAAGAGAAGATTTTAGACCTCTTTTTTTTTTTTTTTTTAAATGTAGACATCCTCCTTTCCACATCTGAAACTGGCTGGGAGATTTCTGGTTCCTGGCATATCTGGTTAAAAAATGAAAGTCAAAGTATGAAGACTGTTTGAGCATTTACATAATACAAGTTCTAATGAGACTCTGTGATATAATGAGACAATTTATTAGCAGCCCAGGGAACAGAGGAGCCCCTGTGTCGTAGAGAGGGCCAAGAATCCCAACAGCTCCTGCCAACTATGGCCAACTTAAGAAAAGTTCCCCCCATGCCCAGTCCCAAGTTGGACTGTGGATACCCATGAGTATCTAACCAGAACACACCACTGAGCTCATCAAACACAAAGATGTCTGTATCCTCCATCCATAAGTGTACACATGTTGTGTCTCCAGTGCTGCACACTCGGATGTGTCTGGAGGATCCACTCCACTCATCTCTCAGAGAGGTTCTGGGAATTCCCTGAACTGAAGCCTTTGAAAATTGTTGTTGATAGAAGGAAGAGATTTCTTCATTTCATCTTTCTAAACAGATTCTGATAGCAGGTTTAAATTTAGCATGTGTGCAGAAACTTTCTGCAATTTTTGGAGCCAAAGCAGAATCAAAAAATACTTTGTGTTCTAAGGAGAAAAAAAGCCAAACATGAGAGAACAAACGGTATAAGAAGCAAAGATGGGTGCTAACTTGTGGATGACTTCCCTGGTTAGTCAATAGCTGCAACAAAAGTGATAATCCAAGGAAGCACTGGAGGATATGTAAGCTACTCAGCAGAAATGCCTAGTAACTGATATACTGTATGGACAACCCACATTTATGCACCACAGGGCACTGAAGAACTTCCTTTGTGTAGTCATGGAGGTTGCAACCTGGACTTTGTTAATGGCTAAAAATGTAAGAGGGCACACAATGACTCAGAAGCTCCAAAACAGTGTTGAGACCCAAAGAAAGCTGGCGTACTGATGAAGCACAGGTATATTTTGGTGGACCTTCTAAAGTTACCTGTTTAAACCAAAAGGGGTGTTTGTTGTGGGTTGGATTTTTTGGTGGTAGTTTGTTGGGTTTTTTTGTGGAATCTGCAATGAGGAGGCAGAAGCAGTGCAAATTTATTGCAAGTGAAAAGTAATCCATCTTTCTTCTAGCCTCTTCCGGGTACTAACTCTTTAGCTGTTCTATGATTTAGACTCACAAATTTCATTTCCTATGTCCCAGACATTAGAGAAAGGCAACAAGGTGAGATGGATAGACTCAAATATTTCCTAAAAATAAAACAGCTTCTGAATCAGAGTTGCAGAAGTAAAACAAAATGTACTTTTGCTTCAGGATATTCTCAATACTAGGTTTTGGGTTTTTTTTTCATTGTGGTCCCTCATTTCCCCACCCAGACAAAATGCAGCCATGACAACATGGAAATCCCCTGAGCAGCACAGCTCTGATAATAAGATTATTCATGTTCAACAAAAATATTATGTCTGAAGAGACTTTTTATTTTAGTTTGCTCCAATTTAAACAGGAAAAAAAAAAAAAAACTATCAAAGTGACAGCCCACTCAATTATAAACAAGACAAATTTAAAGTGAGAAGGTGTAATTTCTGGATAGTGACAAATTTGCACAGGAGAGCCTTTCTTTAATAAAATTTCTGGCTGAACATGAGGTAGAAATTACCTTGAGGGTTTTTAGAAAAATAGATTAGGAAGATTATTAAGGAAAATGTTGAAATTCTTGACTAGTCTTTTTGAAAGTAAGCAAGAGGTAGGCCTTAGGTATGGGAAATCACCAGGACTCAATCTCTCTAATTCAAGTTTGGCTGCAATGTACTTTGGTCAAGCACAGAAAACTTGAGCATGAGAGATGAATACAAGTAACTGCTAAAGTTCTCCAGCTGACTCAGAGGGAGGGAATTTCTTGAAGGGACCATGTGAATTTAGCAGTGACACAAAGAGTTCTGTGAAAGTCAAGCTCTCGAGTGAGAGTCAGTCAGCCCATGGTGGTGCCACCTCCAGTGGCTCCATGTCCAGCTCCTGCTTTGCATGCCTGGCCAGGCAGGTTGCTGTCTTTTGGTGGGTGGGAGGTATTGCAGAGGTCTGCTGAGCAGATATCTAGCCTGCCTCACCCTGGGCTCTCTCTTAATTCAATGGAGGGAAATAAATGCATTTAGGGTTTTAGATTTCATCTTTTTAATGTCCGTGTTAGGACAAGATGAATCGTGCTCTTCCCTGGCCAGGCAGAAGCGATGCGAGGAGAATCCTGACACAGCAGTACACACGGTAAATGCCAACATGCTGGACAGAACCTGACCCACTCTTCTCTACCTACCTAGGCTTAGTGCACCTCCAGGGAATGCTTTGGTGGGGAGTCCCAGGCAGGCTTCATAAGGCAGAGCTTGATACAGATTTTGGAGATCTTCCAGTTAGCCTCAATGAGCTCCTGTGGAAAGGGAGACATGTCTTCCTATTAAAACTGGGAAGGAGAGTCCAGAAACAGTGCCTTGTCTACCCAGTGCCCCTTGCCTAGAGCAGCAAGAGACACTGCAGAATAGTCTCTGATGTCCTGGAAAGAAGGACATTTTTCTAGTTATGAGACTTGAGCTTTCTTCACTTTGGTGAGCATTTTCAATTATTTCCTTGCAAACAAAAATGCTTCCGCGGCTACATATTGAGCCTCCTTATGTCATCATTTTTCTGTTTGCTTGGGCATTTTTACAAACTTTGCCCTCAGCTTCCTTTACACCCCCATCCTGAAGCTTCTTTTGGCTCAGCCAGAGCTGTGCCAGAGCTTGCTCTTCCGTTTCAGGCCTCAGCTCACCTGCAGCTGGCCACATCAGTCAGGCCTGTGCAAGGCCTGCTTTACGCTCTAGTGTGCGTTGGTGTATTCAGCCACAGAAAGGATGAAAAGGAAATATCTAACACCTCTTTATCTTTCACTTTCCACCTTTGCTTTGTCCAAAGCCTGAAAACATATGAGATGTGCCACTTTGCTCTCAGGAGCTGGGTTTTGCAGGATTAGTCTTTCAAATCACATGTTTTCCTGGATCAGCATTGCCTTATGCAGGACGTCATAGAATCACAGATTTGGGGTTGAAAGGGACCTTTGAAAGTTCCCTTGTTCCAACTATCCTGCCATGTACAGGGACACCTTCCACTAGAGCACGTTACTCAAAGCTAGCCTTGAACACTTCTAGTGATGGGGCAGACACAGCTTCTCTGGACAGCATGTGCCAGAGCCTCACAACCCTCGAAGGGAAGAATTTCTTTTGTATGCCCAATTTAAATCTACCCTCTTTGATTTTAAAAACATTGTCACTTGTCCTGTCTCTACAGGTAAATAATTTTCCCCGTCTTTCTTATAAGCACCCTATACTTACTGAAAGACCATGATAAAATCTCCCCAGAAATAAAATTTCTCTTCTGTGGGATGAACAACCCTAGCTTTCTCAGCCTGTCTGTGCAGGAGGTGTGTTCCAGCCCCCTCCTCATCTTACTGGCTTCCTCTGGACTTGATCCAGCATGCCTGTGTCCTTCTTATGTGGGGGCTGAATGTAGTGCTCCAGCTAGGGTTTCACAAGAGCAAAGAATCATCTGCTGACAGTGCTACTTTTGATCCTGATTGTTAAAGGATAAATAAAAGCAATCATACCTAATGTTTCATACCTGGAAGATTTTTCTCCCTTGGATCTATGCACCTCTCTTGGGAGCGAAGTGGATGCCAGGACTAAACCACGGTATTAGGGAAACCAGCAGCACAAATAACACTAGCCAAGTCAGGAGCACTGTCCATGAAATATGCTCCCTTTCCTATGTGGCTTTACCAGTTTTGCCCAAATGAGTTGGCAGACCTGATCCAGAAGGTTCTCAGTCCAGAAGCGGGAAGCTGTTTCACAGTAAAAGCTCAGCAGTTATCTTTGCTTTGGCTTCCTGCCCGCTGCCACCAGCCCGGCAGTGCGTAGGCATGTTTACATTTCCCCTCGCAGGCAGGCTGCGGGGTGCTCGGCGCGGTTATAAAGAAGCAGCGCGGGTTCCGCACACAGCCCCACTGCACACATGCGGTGTGCTCAGGATGACACAGCTCAGTACTGTACTGAGCATTTTCGCCATGTTCCTTCACACCACTTTTGGGGAAAGTGGTTGCACCTCAGCAGACGGTGATGGTGAGTCATTTCATCTTCATCTTTCCACTCACATGTGATCTTGAAAAACCTGAGTTAAGAGCTCCATAATGCAACTGTGTGATTAAATGCATTCGTATTTTAACTTCCAATCTCTCTTTTGTGCCAGTGCCCGAGGTGGAGCTGGGGGATAGCTATTTAATTTTACCCCCAATTATGTCCTTATAACATTCAAATCCACATGAAATAAAGGAGACCATAGCTGTATGCACAGGGCATGCAGTGCCAAACCTGTTAATCCTTGTTGTAGCTAGTGTTCCTGTGGGGACTCTTGCCTGGGAACAGGAATAACTTCACCCTTCTGCAGCCCATGGTCACTCTGAGCCACCACTAGAGAAGGGTGAAGTTCTGGCTCCTTTTGCTCTTGCCAGTCTCCTCCAAATAAAATGTTTTGATGTAATTCAAACTTGGCCAAAACTGTTCCACTTCAAAAGCCAGACTTTTATGTTTTCTTTAAGCAGCAGCTGTATCTGAGATAGAGTCCCAGTCTCCCTTGTAGCATGGCTGATGCAGCAACCCAGCCAGGGGGTTCTCACAGCACAGCATTAACAGCATTCATCCCCTACTCAGGAAATAATTATAAATTAACAACACTTTGAATTCAGCCTTATTGTAGACTTTATGATCTCATTTAGAGAAGTGAAAATTATTTAGCAGTATCAAGATCAAAACCATAAATAAGCAGACTATAAAAACATAATAAGCAGAAATAAAGTATGTTTCAGACTGCTATTCCTTTTCATTCTCAAGGGAGATGAAAAATTTCATTTAGAGATTCAGTCCCAGATCTGCTAAACTCTTATTTGTCTGATACTAAACAAACATCAATGACAAGAGTTTGTGCGCTATGCCTGAAGGACATGGACCCAGTTACTGGTAGGTTAGAGCTCCATTTTTTGGGAACAAAAGAGTTTTCTGTTTTTAGGAGGAGAATGGTTGCATTCTTATGCTATCTCTCAGTGAATCTCATTTTCCCTGGGTGTTATGTATTTTTATGCATGTATCTAGACAGTTGTACATACATATGTATGTACATAGACAGGATATGCATGATAAGTTATTTCATTTAAAGAAAAGAGAGATTGGCTCAGAGCTGCATCTAACCACCCTGGGGTTTTTATTTGCCATTTGTTTATACAACTGGCAGCTGTTCAGAGCCAGCTCTGGAAAGTAACTATGGTGATGAATGTTCAATGCTAGTGATTTATTGTTGGTGTCACTGAAATCATCAGGGCTTCCCAAAATCAGATACTATCAGACTTTTGCTTTTTTTATCACTAACATGAATAAATCATTATTTCCTTATGCTTGAAGACAGATTCAGAAAATCCCCACTGAGCAATTAGCAGCTTTTATGACCTCTTTATGAATCTCCTGTCTCTGGCCAACAAACTAAGTAATCTGGGGTAAAATCACCCAATGGATATTTCACTTTTACTCTTTGCCTCTCTGCCTTGCCCTGCCTCCTTACAAAGTGCCAAAGTAGCCTGCTCAGGCTCCTACTCATAATTTGCCCTTTGGGCACTCTTATGGGCAGAGGAGGGAAGAGCTAATTGCAGCACTTGCCTTCATCTCCTCCTCTCTTCTGAGCATCAGCATGCCTCTCAGCTGCTGTCCCCCAGCCAGGAAAAAGTGGTGGAGATCCCCCAAAGGTCTCAGAGAGCTACAAGCCGAGCTAAAGAAGGGCAGGCAGGGAGGGTGCAGGTGGCACAGGTGGCTCATGGGCAGGGCACCCCCAGTGGTCCTCCTACCGACTCTTGCAGGGTTTGTCCAACCCATATCTAAACTATTGTGACTAAAACAGGTTCTGCCTGAATCACATCAGTTCTAGAGGTCTCATGTTACTCTGTCCATGGAGACAGCCAATGCTAAGATGTGCCCTTGGTTTCACACATTGACGTCAGTCCTGGCAGCTCTAGAGCGTATGTCCTTAGCCTCTGGCAACATCCTTCTCTTCCTAAAGGCTCCTGAGATTCCTGTTGTGGTTTGAACCATCCTGTTGGATGCTGTCCAAACCCACTCCTGTAAATGACCTGCCAGGACTGTAGCTATGAGAGCAGCTTTTATTTAGAATTTAGAACCAATTTAGAATCACTCCTTCCCAAGCCATGCCTTGATTTCAGCAGAGCCAAGTTCATGCCTGTGCCTAGGCTTCTCAAGGCAAACATTACAATAGTCTTGCAAATTTTTAATTGAGTGAAGAATCCCTAGCATCATGAATCATGTCAGACTCACCAAAACCATTCACGTAGCAAACACATTTGTGCATGGTGGTTCTGAGGTTTAGGCCAGAAGTGAGGTTGAGACTACGTGCATACTTATGTCAGACAAAAAAATTAGTCAGCCCATGGAGAAACCATAGCAGAAATAGCATTTCAAGGTGCTTACTTAACACTGTTCCTGAGGTTTAATTGTCATATATTTTACCATTATTATGATATCTCCTTGAATAAGGAGCCATATAATCACAATGTGAAAATTCAGTGTCTAAGTGGTAAAGTTCCTTCCAGTGTGGCACCAAAGCTGCACTGTGTTGGTTAAACCTTGAAAGGCTGTTTGAACTGCAAGACTAAACCTTTTCTTCTTTTTATTTTGCAACCAAACTAATAGAGAATTAATTCAAATTTCTGTAACTTTTCAGCAAATTAGTAGTGAATTGTTGAAAAAATTTTTGAAAAGCCATTTTTAATAGGATGATTGTCAGGTTTTTGAGTTGATGCAAAATCTAGTATATATAGTTTGCATATACAAAGATCATCAAGCAGTCAGATCATCAAGCAGATCATCAAGCAGAAAGGCAGATTATTCATCCTAACATTTAAGTTTTAATAGCGCCTTGAGTATAAAGCAAGTCTCCTGGCAGTTGCAAGTAAAATCTTGAGAGGCTTATAACATGACATATCTGTCCATGTCAGCTTTGTGTAGATATATCTGTATAAAATATGGTGGGTTGTTTTCCATTTTTAAACAGATTCATTTCAGCTTACTTGGTATCCCCCAGATTTTGAATACACATATTTTTATCTACATTTACCCACAAATATACAACTGTATGTAGTACATGTGTCTGTACAAACAAGTCTGTCCTTATGGCACAGCGCTGCACTGGACAAGGCTGTCACCTCTTTGAAACTACCGCAGGACTCACTTCAGAGTTGAGCTTATCTGTGTCTCTGCCTTGAATGTAATGGTTAAATACAGCAGCTTTGTACAGGATCTGCTTTTTCTTCATATTTCTGTGTCTGTGTCTATGTATCTGTGTCAGTGTCTGTGTCAGTGTCTGTGTCTGTGTGTGTCTGTGTGTCTGTGTCTGTGTGTGTCTGTGTGTCTCTGTCTCTGTGTGTCTGTGTCTCTGTCTATGTCTGTGTGCTTCTGTGTGTGTCTGTGTCTGTGTGTGTCTGTGTGTCTGTCTCTGTGTCTCTGTGTATCTCTGTGTCTGTCTATGTCTGTGTCTGTGTCTCTGTGTGTCTCTGTGTGTGTCTGTGTCTCTGTCTATGTCTGTGTCTGTGTGTCTCTGTGTCTGTGTCTGTCTCTGTGTCTGTGTCTCTGTGCTTCATAGATTCTCCCCTCAAAGCAGCAACATTGGTAGGAGACACTTTTTTTGTTGTTCTTCAGGAAGATCTGGGCTCCCTGAGCTGTCCTGAGAAAACTAGTAAAAATTTCTTAGCACCAGTTGCTTATGGTGACAAATGGCCTCTAAATATTAGCTCGTGGGGGAGGGGAGAGATCTCTCTTTGGGTTCTGGATTAGTGCAGCATCAGATGGTCCCATCCCATCACAGGTGCTGGTGGCAGCAGTCCCCTTCCTAGCCTCTGCCTGCACTGCTTTTGTGTGTTTCTCTGTATTTCTGACTGACTTCTGGACTTCTTCTTTTACTCCAAATCTGACTGCAAATGCAAGAGTTGACCATCATTTTCTCTTGGAGGGATTTTCCACTGGAAATTTTTCAACAAGCATTTCCCCACTCTGTGAGTCTGAGTCACTGATATCCCACAGCAGATAGCAATAGGACAAGGAAGAATAGATTTACACCATCAGAAGATTTAGATTAGATGTTAGGAAGAAACTCAATACTTAAAGGACAGTGAAGCTCTGGAACAAGGTACCCCAAAAAGTTGTGGATGCCCCATCCCTAGAAGGGCTCAAGGCCCTTTTGGATGGGCCCCTGACTAATGGGTGTAATTCCTGCCCATGGCGGATAAAACTAAATGACCTTTAAGATCCCTTCCAACCCAAAACTTTGATTCTGTGATTCTTTTTCTCACTGCATCAGGTGCCCCATGGCAAGGACCTGTGTGAGGAATGGGTAGCAGAGCACTGAGCAGAGGATTGAGCATAATCCCTTGACTCAGGAAAGTGGTTTATGTATCGTGACAGCTACCCTTAACCATTGGTGACAGGAATCAGAGGTGTCCTGCCCCTAGGATCCATTCAAGGGGTCATGACAATAAGCCTTTCCCCATCCATTTGGCTATAGGGGTGAGATTTCATGAAATAAGGCTGAACTGGCATTTTCTGCCAGAGAGGACTTCTTGCGGAAGCATCATTTTTTACATCACTGGCCTCATACCCACCAAGTGTAGGATTTTAGAATTATGCTTTTAGTCAAATCATGATTGTGTCATTAGTCATTGAAGAAAATTTGCAGGAAGCCATGCATTCTGGCAGAAAGTCTGAGATTTCCCTCCTGAGCCCAAATTCGTGACATTTTAGAAAACTTTCCAGTACAATCTAAAAACATGGCTTAGCTGCCTCATGGAACCAAAATATTCTTGGAAGTGGGTGGACTTCATTGGCATGCAGAGTGAGTAATCTTGAAAGGTACAAACGGCTTTTAACTTCATTTTGGACAAGGTTTCTCCGCTTTGTACCAAACAGGTAGGTTGAACCCCTTCCTTTCAGGCAGCCACGTGAAGAAACAACCTCCTATGCAACGGAGCTGCAAATCAAATACAATCACAGGTTTACTTCAGTAGCATCTTGTGAATATCTCCTTAGGGACTCTTGGGGATGATGAACCAGACAATTTTGACATTGATTGCTTCAGCCAGCTGGAAATTAAGGACTCCTTGAGCAGCCTGACCTGCAATTTCACTGAGCTGCCTCCTTACAACACTAACTACACCCTGTCTCTGTGGTAAGTGCTGTCAGCCTGTCCCTCAGTAAATGCCTGGGAAGTGAAATGCTGAGCGCTAGTGAGTCACGTTGCCACATGCAGGGAAATAAGGGTGGCAAAGCTAGACAAAATCTTGCTTCAGAGTGTTTTGCCAAGTTTGAGTACTATATTCAGCAAAGAAGAAGGGTTTACTGAAGCAAAACCTAACTCCCTAATGAGAAAAAGAAAGAGCTGGAAGGGTCTCTAAAGGGGATTATAATGCCTCCAATAGTTGTGATCTTACCTCTTTGCTCTGGAATGCCTGTAATATGGATGTAGCCCAGCATGAACTGAGAGCTTTTTACTTTAATTTAAATAGCGTTTTTAAAAATGTTTTTGAGGACACAAATCCTTGCCACAGAAAATTCTTTAACAGAAGGTTAATTTTACACATCCAAGAAAATGCCTTCTTCTAGGTTAAGACAAAAACTCAGCTATTATCTTGGCACATAGAGACATACAAGAAGTATACTAGAACAAGCACACAAACCTCCAACAGTTATCAAACACATCAGTCATCTCCACTTCCTATTGAGGCCTTGAAACTCTTTCCACCGTTTTTTTCATTTTTGCACCAAGCTGAAGATCAAATTTTGTTTCGTGAGCATAGAGATCCTTTTCCCTTTTTCTTGTTTTCCTGAAACTGAAAGTTGTGTGGCAGCCAAAAAACTAAGTGGATATTTTTTGTAAATCTTTATATACTAGTCACTAATTATTTCATTTTCTCCCTCATAGTTTATTAGACTTTTTCAATTTTCATGGGACTTATTATGGATTTTGTCTGGAGTTTCATGACAGTTCTCAAACATGGGAGCCACAGAAATGGAGAAAAATTCTAAAACTACCATGTGATTCCTTCATGGCCAGGCTGACTGTTGACCCTCTATTTGTTACCACTTAAGTCAATAAGAAATTTATCTTCAAAAAGCATCAAAACACATTGCCCTATATTTAAAAGCAACAATGGTAAGGTAATTTTTAAAGATGCAAATGTTTTAATACATACACCTCCAATCAAATAATTAGACTTTTTTCTCAAGGGCTCCATGATGCTTAATGTGATTCACAACACTTGACTATTGTGCTCAAGGACCACCAGGGAAAACAATATTAATCTCTCAAACCTCCTTATTTCCATTGCATTATTTCTTATCTCAAATGGAGTATCTCTTCAGTGAGATGAGTGAAATGAGCAAGCAGGATTCTTCCCTTATAGTAAGTAGTCAAGTCATATTAAGACTTGAAGAAATGATTGTCATGTTACTTTGACCAACAGTACCAAGGAAGATAACAATTACGCCTGCTCCAACATGAAGAAACAGGAAGATGTATTCTTCTTACAGTTCATTGATATACTCTCAAACAGAGATGTTTGCATGTACTCTGAGACGAAGAGAAGGGTCTGCAGGAGTCTGGTTGTAACTGACATTGGTGAGACACTTGACATTTTGGACATTTTTAAAGTTACGGGGGTTACTGGGGAAGAAAACAGCCCAGCACAAAGCCTAAGGGTCAATCTGGATGACATGAAGGCAGCACAAAATAGCATCTTAGCAGGGCATGTAGCCTGAATTGGAGTGTTGTAAGAGTGTGGTGTTTCCCTTGGTTCAAAGCCAGACATGATTAACCTCCATTCAAAATGCATAGCTGAATTCAGGCTAATTGTGACACTGCCCAGACCCAGACATAGCCTGAATCTCATCCATGGCTGAAGCAGCTGTTCCTGAGTGTGGATGAACTGCCAAGCAGGGACATTTTGTTCATCTCTCACTAAGGATTATGCAGTTTAGGGACTGGCCACCCCACAGATAGCATGAGCCCCGTAGCACAGGGAGCACAAGGTTGCCAGATCTCACTTCACTGAGTGGTATATCCTGTAGTCTGAACAAAGTGCATCCTGCACTGATAACTGTGAACAGGTTAAGACATACCAGGGACCTGCTGAGCCAAGAAACAGGAAACTCAGGGGGAGGAGGAGATACACAGAATTTACTGATCTTGGTAACAAGGGCGACAGAGAAGCCTGTGTAGGACAGATTCTTCTCTCTTCTTCTCTGGTACCACATTGCTTTGTCTCTGGTTGGCAGTAGGCACTGCAACATCCCTCTCTTGTGAAACATTTCTGCCACAGTCCAATAGTTTTGTAATAATCTTACATTACCTCTTAGTTTATGGGCCAGCCTGGACCATCTCTGGCAGTCCCTACTCAAAAACTGCGGAAGATCTAAGTATCTGGGGGTTGCAGAAGGAGTGAGAACAATTTATGTGTTTTCCTAAGAGGAGAGAGGTGTGGGCTCCGTGTTGCCATGAGAGCTGATGTACTTATGCAAGGCGAATTCAGGAAGCTTCAGTGCCACAGCCACGAGCCCCTGCAGGTCTCAAGCACCTCCAGCTCAGGGTCAGCTTGGGGAGAGAGCCCTGGGGGCTGCATTTCAGGCTTGGTGTGCTTGAACGGATGGTCATTGGCACAGACTCCTGCAGGCCAGGTCAGATGTGGGTTCACAGCAAGGGTCTGGAGCCACAGCCCCCTCTGGTCTATGTAACACAATCAGACTTTGTCCCTCCCTCTGTGCCACTGCTCTGACAGACAGCCACTGTGTTCCCCAGTGACTCCTCCCAGGTGGGTTTTGCCAGGGACCCTCCATCTCAGAGCACTGCCTAGAGGGACTGAATTTCAGGCCTTCAAGCTGGCACAGGGCTGGGCATGCTCAGGAACTGCTTTCCAAAACTAAATGTCACATTCCTCACAAGCACCTGCCCTGCTGGTAAAACAACTGCTCTAGCAGGTCAAAACCAAGCCCATCTCAGGATCAGGACAGAAGGATGAGCTGGGGTTCAGCATGAGGATTTCGTAACTCAAGATAGGTCACTCTCTAGGGCTGTAAATTGGACCTTTTTTTATGTTTCAAACCTGGTTTATTTTCTAGTAACATTATTCTGCTCCTGTTATATCCTGGTTTGTTATCATTTGCAGTTAAGCCTGAAGTACCATTTGCTATAAACATCACATATGAAAGGGAGGCAAATGAATATCTTATTCGTTACTGTACACCACACTCAAGGAAGAAATACTTAAGGGACAAGTTAGTACACCAAGTAGCCTATCGGCAGAAGGAAAGTACTTGGGAGGTAAGTGGTGATGTATTGGTGTGCTTGCACCAACTTCCAAAATTAAACATTATCTAAATTACCTGTGCCATGTAAAAATTTTTAAATCTGCATTTCTCCAGCTCTCCATCTGAAAATTGGAAAGGTGAAATATTTGGCTATTGGAAATTTCATCAGTCAAAACAGGTTTCATTTATTTGGGCTATGCAGTGGGAATAGAAGACATGTGTTGAACCATTCAAAGTTTGCTCTTTGCTGTGGTGATTTTGCTGTTATTTTCTGTGCTCATCAGTGACTAAAATGTGCGACCTCTTTACTTTTTTTGCGACTTCTCTTCTCCTTTTCCATTGAATACTTCCAGGTTTCCATTGCAGCCCTGCAGCTCTCCCACCCTCAGGCTGTCTGAGTCTGCAGCTGCCTGTGAACAGGGTCTGACCGGGGCTGCACAGGTGCAGGGATCTCTGTGTCCCCTGTCAGCAGGGTGACCGTAGCAAAAGCTAGTTGTGATATTTGAAAGTGTGGACTACACGTGGGTTTTACACAACATAGTGTTGTCCACATAAATCAGATTTGTTACCTGGAATGCAACAAGCCAATAATTACACGCTCAAGAGAGACATTGATTGTTCCAGTTGCACAAGTCTGAGTGCTCAGTGGTATTCCACAAATCAAACACACCTACTACCAAAACATTTTACTATTTATACATTTCAGCAAACAAACCAAAAAGTGTTCCTCAGCCACAGGTTATATACTTCTCTTACTAATTAGTGTTCCATCTTCTATCAGATAATGATTCTCCCACGTCTCATGCTAATTAGCCAGCAGACTCAGTCTTTGTCTCCTCCTGAGTTGGTAGTTCTTGTGACCCAGTAGGCCATGACTCAGCAGCAGTGATCTGCCCCTGCCAGAATCACCTTCTACCCAGTTCAGAGGTGATTCAGCACAGTCACTAAGTTGTATATATTAGTTTCTTCCTTATCTTAAGGGTTTTGCCAAATGTCCTCTATTATAGCCCAAAAAATCTGTACTCTTTGTGTCCTTTACCATCATAACATCCTTCTTCCCAAGCCTTGTTAACCTCCCCGCTGGGTCTTGCATCACTGAAGCGTGTTAAGACCCAAACCCTACCAAAGTCAATTCTACCCACAAGTAATTTGCTTTCCTAACACCTGGAATTCACTTAGAGCTTGCTTATTAACTGCTCTCTTTCACAGCTTAAATCTACTTCCTTGTTGATTAGGCTGGAAAATATGCAAAGATCAAAGAACTTAAGGGAAAAAGAAAATGGATTCAGGCAGTGAAATACAATGAAATGGAGAGCACCAGAGCTGCACTGCAGGATTTCAGCTTCTTCCCTGTAACTGCCCTCTTAGATATTGTCTTTCTATGCTCCAAAAATGTATTTTCTCCTTGTGTCTCCTCTGAGCCTTTCCAGGGAAGCATGTATTTCCTACTGCAGTAGTCAGCTGCCACAAAGCACAGTTAATACTAGCAGCTGTTTTCCAAAAGGCTTTTATCTGGCCTTTGCCTTCCTTCTCAATACTATCTGGGCTATGTTGCTGTTTAACTAGGCTGATGCCCTGATAAGCAGCTGTGTAATAGCTAGAGAGATTGAGTAAGCAGCACAGTATTTCAGGGACACACCTGATCTCATGTATTTTGCTGAACTCGAGGATAATTCTCCCCTGCTTGCTGGAAAAATAATTGTGTCTTTTGTGTGTGTGTGTGTGTGTGTTTAGACAATAGAGTCACCATATCTTCAGATAAAATTGCTGGGGAAAAACCTTGAAAATGAAGCATCATACGAGGTGAAAGTACGCTCTCAGCCCAATGGAGATTATTTTAAGGGCACATGGAGTGAATGGAGCACTTCCAAGAGCTTCAGGACAGCAAGAGAGCAGCACTCCACAGAAAGCTGTAAGGGCTGAAAACACTTTGGTCTTCCTGGAGGAAAGCAGAGCTGGGGGCCTGGGCTCCCTGGCCAGCCTCAGCAGCAGCAGGAATGAGAGAATGGGGAGGGAAGGGCCCATGGCCACAGCAGGGTCAGCCCTCAAAGACTAGGTGCTCCAGTCCAAGGATGTGACTCACCAAGCAGCTGGGTCACTCTGGTCTGGAGCTGGCTCTCTATGAAGATTTAAATCTTACTCAAAGGAAATAAGGTCAGAGGAAACGCTGCCAAGAGAGCATGAGGGTGTGGGTGCAGAGGGAGATGAAGGCTGACTTGCTGCTGGTGTCTTGCCAGGAGAAGGAAGAACTTATACCAGGCGTTTTGGGTAAGGCACAAAGAGCTGTGAAATAGGACCCATATCAGGACCCTGGGCTTGGGTTGTGAGCATGGTACTTGAATCACAAATGCAAGACAGGGTAAAATCTCATCAGTGCACATTTTTGGCCCTTGGGTCCCTTCAGTCCCCAGGGGCACCTCGGCATTACAGGTGTTAGAAGTCATCTCTGTGCTGCTGTGAGGACACCACAAGTGCTGGTTTCAATGCACGGGAAGGGACAGCACACTTCAAGCTGCTTTAACCCAGTCTGTGAACCCAGCTTGAAACTCAGCCAAGTGCTGATGCTCTGGCAACCTGTAATTTACCTTCTTCAAGGAGGCAGGAGAAATGAGCCATTGCACAGGCCCAGTGATAGGGCAAGTGCAATGCTTGGTGTTAATTCCTAATTTATCGTCTGAAAAGGCATCACTGCTATGATGGGTTAACAGTGAGACATTTACATGCATTGGCTGATGTTCTTTGTTTTCCTTTAGATAGCAGTGTGGTCATGGTTATATTCTCCATCCTGGGATTCATGCTGTCCATTGTTATGATTGCAATGATCACAGTTTTTTGGGAAAACAGGTAATCTCTTTGTATCAGAAGAGGTGTTGGAACCCAATCCTGTTCTGACAGTCTTGTTCCTTTCCCTGCAATATTTGCTTTCCCTGTTATATTTGTGAACTATTCTCTATCTATGAAACCCTGTATCGAACTGATGACAAGCAAAGAATAGAAATGAGCAATACAAGAGACAATGTTGGCAGGCAGAAGATGACCTGCCACTTGGACCAGATTTCAGAATTGAGCTCAAAACACTGGGACCTTTGGTGAACTAAAGTCACCACAAAACACTCACAGGCTCAGTGTCCCACTGAAGGCAAATCTGACTCACAAAGTTCAAGCAAAATCCAGAAAAGAAAGAGACCTGTGGGTTTTAGTAAACTCCTAAGAAGTGTGGAAACAGCATGCCAGGGTGATGACCTCTGCTGCTTTCACAGGCTGAGTCAGTGGGGTGCTTGCTCTGCAGTGCTTTCAGAAGCAGCAGGGCAGAGCCCTGTGCAACAGGGGCTTGATGATGTCAGATACCAGCCTGGCCAAATCCTCTTCCAGCCAGCCATGAGGCTAGATCAGGCAGAAATGGAACTAAGGATACATTCGTAACCCAAGCAGTCCTTGGTCTGCATTAGGGTTTTTTCATATATCTACTGCACAGCACTAGATAGATAATTGTAAAAATGTTTTTTAATAACATGGCTCACAAGAGCTGACAAGCTTAAGAAAATGAACAGATATGTATATAATGATATGAAACTAGAGTCTGGAGGGATAAAATCCAAGTTTATCTGTAGAAGATGAACTGCTTGCAAGACAGGAAGCCCAGGACTCTTCAACAACATTCAGAGCAATCTGTCCATGACATCCAGCTCAAGAGAGGTAACTTTGTGTGAGAGGTAACTCTTTGGGACAACTCTTGGGCTGTACTAACTCCAGAGTAACATAGTAGTAGGGATTACCGGACAGTGTTAAACATGGGGATTACCTGGCCAACACTAGTTGGCCTCAGCCTTACTATGCCACAAAAAAATGTTAATAATTAAACGTTTTAGATACTGGAGTTATCTGCCCTAGGGCTGCTTTATTCACAAGTATATCGGTAGCTTGAGATTTCTTGTTCTTGTGTTTTACCGTTGCTAGGAACCTGGAGTTCTCTAATTTTGCTACCACTTTTGCTTATATAAAACTGCAGCAAAAACAGGTGAGACTTTTTGATCCCAGATATTTTCATTTTAAAAAGAAGAAAGTTTTATACATGTGCATATATATAGCCACAGAAACACACAGATAAAATTAAATATATATTCATTTACACATACAGTTTTAACAATGATTGAATATCAGTTGGACAACATTCTCTAGATGCATCAGAGCTGAGAGTATCAAGCAGCACGTCATGAGAACTTTGCTAATCAAGGTGGTAAAAATGAGATCTGTGGATCAAAGCTACAGGACAGATGTCTGAAGCTCAAATTGCTGGCCAAGGAATGGGACAATATGCCATTGTTTTAATTAATTGAACATTCAGAAGCAAGTATAAGCGTATTTCCACTTTAACCACAGCATCTTCTTGCACTTGAAGAAAATAGCTTCACCACACAGAATCCTGTTAACACAGCTAGATGAAAACAAGCAACAAGCTCTTTGCCAGCATGATTTGCTTCATT
Organism: Anthoscopus minutus; assembly: GCA_013399455.1. Lineage (NCBI taxonomy): Eukaryota > Metazoa > Chordata > Aves > Passeriformes > Paridae > Anthoscopus > Anthoscopus minutus. Next base: position 39,671 of record VWYI01002140.1, read on the forward strand.
TCCAGTACTTAACTAAGTGTCTTCTTTTAATTGTGACAATTTGTGCACTCCAAAGAGCAATGACTTTTTGATGACCTTTACAATTCCTCTTCTCTTGTCTGGTTTATTCTGAGGCTTCTCTGTCTTTGTTCTAGATAATGCCAGCCAGCCCTAAGGCTTTGTGAAAACTAGTACAAATGATGCCATATGAACCTCTGATAACTCAACACAGCCCTCTTATGCTGCTCTTTGTCTACTGTTGCTGTTTCAGGATCAAACCTGCTGTATGGCCAAACCTTCCTGACCATAAAAAAACGCTGGAGCAGCTATGCAAAAAGCCAAAAAACGTATGTTCTTCCTCTTTTATTTCCACCTAAGTATGGACCCTTGGGAACAAAACTGATACTCATGAGAGACAGTATGAGCATTTTCTCTATGAACTGGGACATCTTTCAGAAATAACTTCTACATTTCACTTAAGAGAGCCCACATTTGCACATGCAGATATCAGTCAAGGGTATGGAAATAACACAAAATTAACCAAGTGCCTGAGCTTTGGCTTGTGCAAAGTTAGCTACAGAGGTCTTAGGAAGTTGATGTAAGAAGAAAGACTGAAGGAATTAAGTTTGTAGAAGAAAAGGAAGCTTGGGGTGGGGAATACTACTTACAACCTTCCAATACCTAAGGTGTATCTAGAGAGATGGGAAAGGTGTTCTCACCACAAGGCTGTGTGGTGACAGGACCAGAGGCAACAAACATGTTGCTTCAGGGCAAACTTCTTCCACATACAAGGAAATAAACTTTCTTGTGAAAATAATGAAACACGGTGTAGCCTGCCCAAAGACAAAGTAGGTTCTCCTTTGGGAATATGTTTAAGGCTTGGCTTGACAGGGCTCTGAATAGTCTACTGCAGGTCCTGCTTCTGTCAGAGGGCTGGACTTCACAGCTTTTTTCCAACCAGGATGCTTTGGTGATTCTACAAATCATGGGGATGGGATGGGGACCTTTTGCAAACATCCCTGGTACCCTGACATGGCTGGCAGCATTGTTCATACATCATGCAGTATATTAACTCCTTTGCCAGTTAAAAGCCAGATGGATAAGTAAGTCATTAGTGCTGTTCACTCCAGGTACATTATTAGCATGTTCTTAATTTTATAGGAGGCCTAGCACAGCTCTCCCAACCCCTGTGCTCCCTAGTTCAGGGATTCCTAATGTGTTTCAGGAAGTCGTGGCAAATTTTTACTTCCCTTGGTGCTAAATTAGGAAGGTAAAACTGAAAGAAACCACCTGGGTGGGCACACTCCTTCCTGTGAAATGGCAGGCATGCAATAAATGTGTGTCTCAGAAAGGTCTCTGATACACCGTATAGTGCACAAAACATCCTCCTGGGGTAGTGTCCAGAGGAGAACACAGGATAGATGAAGTTAATAAGGAAAGGGATTTCCAACCATGTGATAGTTTATTCTGTGCTAACCTATTGTTCAACCTGCTCAGGGTTACCTCTAGAGTTAAAGAAATAATAAATAGCCTTCTAAAATCAAATAAATTATCAAAGTATCTTTTCTCTTCAGCTACAACCCAATGTTGACTAACTGTGCTGTTCCCTTTGCTACGCAGAATTTTGATATAAGCTTTAACCCAGAGAGTTTTGGTTATGCTCATATCCATAAAGTGGATGGCCTTTGGGCAAAAGCTGAACTGGAAAATTTTCTGCAGCCGTCAACTGCTCCAGAGGCAAGCCTTCCAGAAAAATTCAGGAGTAGATCAGACCTGAAGATGATCCCTGTGATGGCAGACAAAAACAACCCAAACCTGCCAGTGTCTGACAAAGGAGTCTGGCCAGCTGAAGCCCTGCACAGGCTCCTGGGCACCAGCCAGTTTGCAGCCACCGAGGGCAGCTGCAGCTCCAGCACGTATGAGGTTTGCCATGGCAACAGGGCGCCCCTGCACAATGATGGTTTCAACCCTTCCTCCACTTGTCCCCTGGATCGTTCTGGCCAGCCCCATCCAGAGCCTGTAAATGATGGCACCGTAACCCAGATGCTGCCTAACAGTGACATGAGATCAGCAAACAGTGAGGAAGCCTATGTCACAATGTCCGGCTTCTACAAAATTCAGTAAATCTCACAAGAATTACAGCATGCAGTTTTTTTCTCTAACACAAGCAGGGTACTGAAGCTTTCTGGTTTTGTTTTCCTATATCCTGGGAATTCTCACATCCTCGCACACTCTGCTCATGGTGCAATGCTAAACCTGCAGGGAAGTGGGTTCTATGCTCCAGGGCGAAGCAGCCTATCTCAGCACTCAGTATGCTGCTAGCAGTCTTCACTGCAGCAAAAATTAAATTTAATTCAACCTGATTTTGATCTTCAAATCTGATTAATCCAGAGCAGTGACAATGCAGACCCAGCTGAGGATCACAGCAGGTCTCGTAGAAACTAATGAACTCTTTTGTTACCCTCTTGGTTACAGAGTTAAGCTCTTAATAATGCCTTTGCAAGAAATATGGCAATAAATTCCTTTTAAATAGAACCCAATCTCTTTTAAACACTGGTGGGTCAAGACTAATTCCCTCCTAGTCAGTCAAAAGACAGTAAAAAGACAAAAGGACAGTAAATTAGAGTTGCTGTCAAATACTAGCTGCCTGGGGATTCAGGGGCTTGAGCACCACAGTGAGAGTCAGCTTAGTGCTGAGCAAAAATGGGCCCACCTGGGGGTGATGTTTTCTGAGATGGATTTAGGTTTTTGTTTCAGTTTTCTTTTTGTGGGGTTTGAGGGGTTTTTTTTGAGACACAAATTAAAACAAAGCAAACCCTAAATGCCACTAGTTTTTGCTATTGGCAAAGATCTGCCCTTAAGCCAATTACACGATCCACAGGTACTTCTGCTAATACTTTTGAGGTGTTCAACATCTCACATACCAACCATGTGAAGCATAGTCCTTTCTCTTCCTAGAAGCTGAATAAGGTCAGTAAATTGCATGCTCCTGTCCTTTTCTGCACCTCTTACATAATTATTAGTGTAGCATTCCAGAGTGCTTTCCATCCCAGATGCTGGGCTGACCATGTTTGTTTACTAGCATTATTCCCAATGGCTGTGACTGCACACAAATATTACGAATTTGGACAAGCAATGTTTTCATGCAACATCTAACATAGGAAGATGGATCCTGCCAGTGATCACAAGACCTAATTTGGTTTTTTAAATAACTTATAATTTGCCAGGAGATGTTTTTTGTTTGTTGGTATTCTTTTTTTAATTTCAATTTTATAATTTTTTTGCATTGTGACATTTTCCTTTATTATATTACATGTATTATTTTTTTACATTATGGCTGAGCCACTTCACAGTCCTCCTTGGATGCTGCATTCTGGAGCACACACTTGGAGATAAAGCTGCTACAGCCACATGGTTGCATGACAGCAAAACAGTGTGGCCATGGGACATCCAAGCTGCTTTCTTGCACTCTGGGACTTGGGGTTCACTTCATTGTGTAGTGTCAGTTCCTCTAGTGCTTTGAAATTCTCCTTTACCTAGTTATATTCACATTCCCAAAGCCTAAGGGTGAAAATAGTCCTCTTTTATCCTCAGAGGATGAGATGCTCAGATTTAATGGTTATGGAGATGTTGCAAAACCTCAGCTGCTTCCATCTGCCTCTGCCAAGACATCTATGTGACAGGAGAGCAGCAGAATAAACCAGATCACTAAATATCTCTTGTGGCCTTGTTTCAAGAATATATGGCAGAGAGTGGGGCTTGCATTAAACTCAGTTGCTTGAACCAGAATTTAATGCTGCAGGAGACAGTACAAACCAGATAGCAACTCGGGACCACATCAAGCCAAAACCAGCTTTCCCAAGACAGCACTCCACCTCCTCCACCTCCACACAGCGCCAGGGAAACTTTTGAGTGGGGAGAACCTAACAGCTACTGTGTGCAAAGGGACCTCACATTTGGCTCAAGGCATTCCAGTGACATTTTACAGAATGGTTTTTATTGCTGTTTACTGCCAAATGAAGCATTAATTGAGGCAGAAGAAAAAGACCAAAGCCCTGGGCATTCATTTGTTTTATAGTGCTTGTATTTCCTTTCAAAAAGAGCTGCTGATAACGCTTAGACTGTGGGAACTGCACAGTGTGACTGTAGATACAAATAGACTATACTGGAACTATACCTTCTCCCAGTAACACAATGACAGACAAAAAGGGGATAGAGGAAGAAGCAAGAGCACATCAGGAAAATCCTCTGAAGTTTGTGCTATGCTTCCTTCAATTTTTGTAATTCTGTGATTCTGTAACATATTTGTTGGATGTACGCAGATATAACCACTTTGAGCTTTGTTTTGGAAAAAAAAGAAATAAAGTCAAATATGCACCAAAGCCAGAAACAGCACAAGCGTTTCCTGTCTATGGCCAAGTTATATATAGTCCATATATGAGAATACAGCCACAGCTGTATCTGGGCAATCTGTCAAGTAGTTTCTTTATTCTACACGACAATTTCTCTGGAGCTGTTCAGAAATTCCCATCTACCTCAGTAATCACACAGGAGTTTTGCTCAGTTTTCACACACACACACTCCATGCACTTCCTTTAGTTCTACACAACTTTCCTTCTCCCCTTTCTGCCTCCAGTACTCAGACTCAGCTTTCTGACACTGTTTTCTCTGTAGCTGCTTTATGACGCAATGCCTGGAGCTGCCTGCTCCTTTCTGCCATGTGCCCACTGGGCTCCAGCCCCTCTCCTGCAGTCGTGATGCCACACAAATGCCCTCCCATCTTTGCTTCTCCCCTTGTCTACGTGCAGGTTATGCAAACGCCTCCCAGCACTCCTCTCCTGTGTTATGCAAATGCCTCTTAGCTGTACACAAATAAACTTGGACTATTGTCAGTTATAACAATGAATCATGGTCTAATTCTAATGACGCTGAAAAATGTTAATAACATCTCGAGGCATTAGTCATCCCCGGCTTAAAGCGTCAGTTTGTTTACCACCTTTACCAGTTTGTTCCTCCCCTAGTGCACATTCGTTAGGGAGGCTGAAAAAACAAATGCTGTGTGTGTCAGTGGGGCAGCAGACGACCAGATAAGTGTGGCAAGGCAGGAGCACTGCTTCTGCCAGGATGGAGGGATGGCTAAGCGCCTGTGATGTGCAATGAAGCCTGGGCAATGAAGTAAGCATTGAAAGGGTGGCCTGACAAGCATGGCTGCAGGGACATGTGGCTGAATCCAGGGCCATTTTTGGCACGCAGAAGCTGACTATAAAACCATCTCTTCTGGCAGCAAGGGACATGGTGATACTGGCAGGGTATTTTTGCAGGGCAGGAGTACAAGCCCCCTCTCAGCTTCTTAGCAGTAGTGTTTATTGATTTGAAGGCCTGTATTTGTACAGCAATACAGCACTGCTGCAGCCTGGGGGGAGAAACAGTTGGATTTTAGTCAATACACTTTTAAATCAAGCTAGTTATCTCTGTGGTTGTGGGGTTTCTGAAACTATCATTTAAAAACAGATAAAATGCAATATAAAGACGACATACCACCTCTGTGAATTATTATTGTAGAGTCAAACACCTCCTTATTACTGTGATCATGAAGCCACCCAAATTAGCACTCCTGTGAGTCACAGAGCAGTGACAAAACAAATCTAATGTACAGACAAACAAGAAAACAACTGATAACGCCAGAAAATGCAATTGCTAAATTATACCTACGATATCACCCCTTGCTCACGCGGCAGCTCCAGGTTTCAGTCTGGATAGGTTTTCCTTGTCCTCTAAGCGCCACCTGCTGAAACAAGAAGCCCTGTGTCAGAGCCCAGCACTTGGACGCTTGCATCGTGCAGCTCCAAAAGCGTTGCTCAGATGGCACCTGGTGCAAAAATCAAACCTACAACAAGCTAAGCAGTATTCCAGTTGTTTGTAGTCTGTGGCCCTGAAGAAGTTCGGGTAAATAAAAGCAAAAGGCAGAGTTTCCAGGATTTCTTCATGCAGTTCTTTCATTCTTCAAAATTTGGTTGGCATCAGTGTCCACAGAAGCACTTAACTCCATAGCAGTAATTCAGAAATTAATCTCTTGTAACCTAAGAATGAGAAAAACAGTGTTTACAAGGGTGGTGGCTATATACTGTGGCTCAACAGGCTTTATATTCTGCAAATACTTCTTTTGTATCTCCCAGGGAAGTCTGATTTTTATATCAGACTCTCCTAACCTGATATTAGGATGTATTGCTGCAGCAAACTCCAATACATAATTTAGTTGAATAATACAAAGGCGAATGGATTGAGATTCCTTCATTGGGAAACAAAGCTAGTGCTGTGGGCTCAAAAAACAAAANNNNATTTTTTCCAATTATTATCAAGTATTGGCACCATAACTTACATGTCACAGCAAGATTAGATTAGTCCAACATCAGGACCATCACGGAATGAATGTAAAAAGCTCCAAAGGTTTGACAAACAACAAAAAAAAAGAGACATGAAGCAGAAATGCATTGATGAAAACATCTAAGGGAATAAATCTATAGAAGGAAGGAAGGAAGCCACAATGCTGGAGCTTCTCTAACACAGTCTGACAATTGCTTTTCCAGAAAATGTACATAAGTTAAAAAAACCAAAATCACTCCACCTTTTGAAAGTAAAAAAAGAAAAGAAAAGAAAATACTACATCTTTTGGAAAAAATACCATGTTTTCAATGAAAAAAAAGAACAGATTTATCTCAGGAAAATAAACACTTCTCACATTTTACCAAAATCTCTGTTTTTCCACAGAAAACGAGACTTGATTCAACTTCCACAAAACCTTGTGCTTCCTTTCTTTCCAAGGTATTCAACAAAGGCTGGATCCTGTCTCCAGTCTCCAGCTGCAGTTCCTGGTGGGATCAGCAGCAGTGCTGTGAGCTGAGGGGAAGCCTGGTTTCAGGTTTTTTGGAGGTGGGGCTGCTGTACCTGGGATGGCTGCAAACCTCCAGGCATGAGCGTGGAAGACGTGCTAGAGCCAAAACCAAGCTCACTTTGAAACCACAGGGGTTTCGGACTCAGCTGAGGCACAGCACTATGACCAGGGAGCTGTTGCAAATAGAAAGGCAGCTTTCAGCCTCCGGAGGACGTGGTGTTAAGCACAGGCTACTGGGAATCCTGTTTGCTGCTCACCCTACAAGAGAGGAAAGCTGAAGAAACAGGGAGAGCTACAATAACAGTGACATAGACAGTAGGCAGCTGCTGGCAGTACCAGGTTGCTCTTGGCATTACCTGTTTTACTAGGAGACCTCAGTGTGCTGCTGCTGCTGCTCCCAGTGTGGAAGATAGGAGCTGCAAGCCAAAAATCAGCAAAATCTTGCTCCTTCTGCCAGTGGCAGCTCTGGGATGGCAAAGCTGTGCTCTGCCCACATGGTCGCAGAGGTTTGAGGCAGTGCTGTGTGCAAGGAATTACGGAAGCGAGTTGGGTTTTATACAGCAATGTGCACAGGTGGTTTCATCTACAGAACTGCTGCTGCTGCCATCTGCCTCTGCCAAGATAACTTTGTGTCATGAGAGCAGCAGAATTAACCAGATCACTGAAAATCTCTTGTGATCTAGTTGCGAGAATATACGGCAGAGAGTGGGGCTTGCATTAAACTCAGGTGCTTGAATCAAAATTTTGTTCTGCAGGAGACAGTATAAAGCAAAAAATATTTCTGTATCACATTAAGCCAAAAATATCCTCTCCCAGACAGAAACATGAAGCCACAAAGAGCACAGGGAGGCCAGAATGAAAATGTAATGAACGAAGCTGCAGAAGTGCTCCTCTCCCAGAGGAGCACACCAGAAGAAAAGGCTGTCCCATACCTCTTTTTCTCCATACCTTGTGCTTTTTTGGGGTAGTGGGGTGGTGTCACTGAGGTGCTCTGATGGCTCATGCAGGAGTAGGAAGTGGGGGCAGAGATCTGGAAGAGGTATAAGGGAGCTTTTTCCCTCTTTCCTGCAGGGCTCTACCAACATTCTTGGAGCAAATTTCAGTGCTGGCTGTCAGGGAGGGCAGACATTATGCCTCACAGGACACTGCCACAGCAACTCAAGGTGTAGGCAAAACCTCCACTTCTGGGACAGCCCTGCAGATTCAGATGTTCCTGTGGTTTGTGCCATCCTGTTTAGCATCTGTTGCACAATTAGAATGAAGAAATGAAGCACCAACCAAGATCTCCCATCTTGATGCTAGTACCAGATACAATAGTGTTCATTGCCACCTATCTCCCAAAATCTGCTATGTGTGCTGTGGAGCCACAGGCTGGCAGGACAGCATCACAGCTTATCTCCTGTATCTGCTGGGTCTGTAACCAGCACACTGCAGATGCAGCTGAACAGGGACCTTTCTGCTTTGTTTTTGAGTCTCCCAGATCACAGAGAGGGGAGTGAAGTGATGAAGGGAGGCTTAAAAATCCCTCTAGTTTATTTCAAATCCCTTTAACTTTCCTTTAATCCCTGAAAAGTGCTTCCTCTGAATGTCCAGTGTGCCATTATGTCTGCATGTTCCCCAGCAAAGATTTTACTATCTGGTAGCTAATGCCAGTGTTTCTTGCATAATTTGCACACTTATTAATCAAACTACATTTCTTACAGGACAGATCCAATTTGAATTCTATAACATCTGATTACTAGTGAAAAATCATGATTTTTGTTTACCAGATTATTTCTTTTTTCCTGAAAGCATTTTACCTTTTCTGAAGTTACTAGTTGTTATTCAGACTACTCCAAGAGGAACTCAGTTCCTACAGAAGTGAAAGGAAGCTTTACCTCTGACTTCAAAAGCACCTGAAACCAGCCCTTAGAACCTTTGGTTCTGTACAAATGTTGAAATGGCTCTGTAGGGAGCCATGTTCTCAGAAAATATATCCAGTGAGCAAGGAGGTCCACACACAGGCAGACCTAAGCTGGGAACTGTTCTGAGAGCACCAGGGATACACCACCAGGGTGAGGGGTTTAAGCTCTCCTGGATCATATCCTTCAAGTCCTCACACGAACCCCCTTATTCCAGCTCAGTGTAGAATTCTTGTCTTTAATCTTGTCCTTTTCCCTGGCTGCCACAGGCTCAGCAAAGGCTTCCAGAAGCCAGTGAAAACTTCCTCTGGTTTCAAAAAAGCAATTTCAGTACCAATCCTCCTTTCTGGAACCGTATAGTGGTTTGGGATTAAATAAAATTGGAAGGTATTAGTCCCAAAGACAAACTGGCTGCAGTTATTCAGACTGAAACTTCCATTTCACTTGAACAAATATCAGCCTGTCAGATCACTGCAGTGTGAAGACATGAGATGGCAAGTCAAAAGGAAATGTTGCTTTCATTTTGTGATTCCCACCACCCATCCACATTACTTTCTGTTCGAAAGAGAAGACAGATTTTGTGAAGCCAATTAATGAAAGAGAAGTGAATTAATTCTATTCAAGCTGCCAGACCACATACAGCCTGTATTTGATAGTAAGTTTGTTTTTCATATATACTGGCACTTTGCAGTAAGTAAATGCTCCTCTTATGATGGCTTGCAATAATAGAGTTTCTCCACCAATTTCCAGTGTCAGTCAGTATGCAAGTTTCTGGAGGCTTACTGATCAAGAAAATTATTTATAATTTAGAGTTTTCACAGCCTTCACTGAGGAAGTGCAAGCAGCCATTGCTTATACTGGGATCATTGCTGGACAAAAGAGAAATAGGGTTTGCAGAGGATCAGTGCAGCAAGCACTCAGAACTTCAGTGTTTGAACTGTTAGCAACCCAGGCTACGAGCTGCAGCTTCATCAGAAAGGCTGTTTTGAAGTGCATTCCTTAACCCTGTACTGCTTTTAGCTGGCTGCCAGCCTGAAATGGAGCAAATGCTGCCATGCACAAGCCATTTACGTTTTGCTACAGCTGCAGCTTTTCAATGTGAGAGAGCAGCAAAATTATGAGAGAGGAGCAGAAAGTAGAAGAAAAAGGAAAAAGTATCAAAGCAGGAAAAATTAGACACCACACACCCACACACTAAGTTTTTTTGGAATTTTTTTTACAGTTTCCTTTGTGTATTATTTCCACCCTGTCTTTATGGACAAAGGACAAAAGATGAACTGAGACAGCCTCATTGGTATAACAAGAAGGGTAGGTTCCCCGTCTTTATTCAGCAACAGAAGCAGAAGACAAGATAAGAGTTATAAGTTCTTCACTTCCCAGAAAGCTCCCTGAAGTCATATCTTGGTCATAAACACTGCAAATTCAAAAAAGTAGTAAACAGCTTTCAGTGTAGGTATGTACAGGCAACAGCTACCAGGTCAACAAACATTCCAGGAACAGAGAGAAAAAAGTGCTGTAACACATGTATCCCCCTTGAAGAAAAATATAAGAAAAATGATCTCACAGTACAGAAATAAAGGAATTCAAGCAGGAGGAAGGGACTGAAAATCTATAAGAAGCTGCACAGGAGGTTGAAACATGGTATGCACAGGAAATTTGTCTGTATGTTTAGTTGTGAGAGAGGGAAAAAACAAGGGCTTTAAAAAGAATTTTTTGCTTATCCTGGTCCATGTCTCCCTTTCTTCAATCACCCCTCCAGCCTCCTGGTGCTGGGAACGCACCATGTTCCCAGCAGCAAGATCGGCAGTTGCTCCATCACACTGGTGAGATCTATGAAGCCAGGAGATACTGCAGTGCTACAGCTCACAGGTGTACACAACCTTCTTAGGACAGACTTCCTTTCATTTATGTCAGCCTGTCCAGCCACACTTAGAGAATATTTTGGTTTCCATCTCTTGCATCCTCTGCCAAAAAGACCTGTTTCTAACATTTCAAGAGGTGATGTGCAGGAGCCACAACAACCTACTGCAGATGCCAGAAAAGAACAGGTCATCTCAGAAAAAAAAAGGCATACTAGGGATGCAAAGAGAAAAAGGACATATGTGTTGGGTGGCCAAATGCCAGACCTACTCTCTGATTATTCTCTGATCCCCTGGGCTGAGCCTACTGAAGCATCTGGGAATTAATTCTGCAGATTGAATGTAATTGGCACAGTTACTGGAAACTGTTGTTATGGAAAAAGAGGGTGTTGTTGTGCATACACTTAATCAGAGGAACCTATAAAAGGTGAAAGTCTTGTTCTTTTAACTACATGATTAGAGTTTCCAAGCATTCTTCATCATGACAATAAAGTAGATGTCTGTGTCAATTGAAGCACTGACTCCAGCATAGTAGTTCATGAATTCTTCTGTTGTGACCTGAGACAGAGAAATTAAAAATAGGAAAGTGAACCTTTTGTTTTATTTAAAGTCAAAACCACATATTGAGAACTCTTAATGAAACTGAACATCTGCTATCTCATGTTGTTGCTAACAAAAACAAATCCAACAGGAGGGATTAAGACACTTAAAATGTGCTTAATTTCACTTTGTTAGAAACAAGAGCTCTTGTCCTCCATAATGCTTGGACAGAGATGAAACACGTGCGGTTTAACAAACCTTACCAGGAATTGAAGCTGAAATCACTGCTGCCTGAGAAGACAAATTTTTTACATACCTTTTTCCTGGGATGCTATAATCTGGTTCTTTGCATGATTATTAATAAATTGGATTGGGGTTTCTGATGCAATTCAGAGACAGCTTGGAACTTCGCATCCTCTCAGAGAGAAAATATCATTGCTCTAAACAAGTCTTCCTTAATGAAACAAATATTCTTTCAAATACCTAAGAGTTTTGAATAGTTTTCATGGGTATTTTGAGGTTTAAAAATTACCATTAAAAAATAAATAATCAAATTAGCTAAGAGAAAAACTGTGCATGTCTCTTGTGTTGCCTTAGCTCTTGAACTGTGTAGGTCATTCTTTGAATAAACACCACACAGAAAAATACAATATTGAAAATACATATAGGTATGGCAGAGTGTCCGAAGCACTGCCCAGAAGATGGTGAAGGATCTGGAGGGGAAGGAAGCCCTGTGAGGAGTGGCTGAGGTCACTTGGTCTGTTCAGCCTGGAGGAGACTGAGGGGAGACCGCACTGCAGTTACAGCTCCCTCATGAGGGGAAGAGGAGGGGCAGGCATGATCTCCTCTCTGTGGTTACAGTGACAGGAACTGAGGCAACGGCATGAAATTATGTCATCAACTCAGAGTAACCAGCACTGAACTCATAAAGTATCAGTTTGGGAACTTATTTAATGTGTTCACGTATGACCCCAGCAAAAAAGCAGGAGCATTTTGTTTGAAATTTGCTAAATGTCACCACTGCTGTGGAGGTTGAAGGGGATAGATGGCTCTGGACTGGTATCTGAGGATGACACGGCAGCAGAAGGGATAAAATTCAGCTCTACTTAGTGCAAAGTCGTGCAAAGTAGATAAAACCCATCATCTCTCTACAACTGAGAGCCTGAGTGGTGGGAACAAAGGAAGTGAAGGCAGGGCATTAGATAGGTAGGTGTCACCAGTGCAATGCAGACCTGAAAACTCAGGTGCAGCCTGGAGAGTAGGAGGTGTTAAAAACATTCTACAAAGCACTGATAAAAACTTACAGCCTAGTTTGTTATGCCTAACTACTCAGATTGAGAATACCACCATGTGAACCATGGTGATAAAGGATTGCTCTGAGCTGGTCAGCAGTATAAGTTCAGATCAAAGAAGTTTGTAGACACATAACAAGGGAAAAGAGAGCATTTTTGGCTCAGAGATGGTTGCAAATCAGATGTATAAGAAATCCATCACAAAAGGTGTCCAGACTTTTCACTTGAACCAGAGAGCTAAGCCAGAGTGCAAGAAAGGCTCCTGCCCCTGTCCCAGCTCATGGCTCCTTAGAGTACATGCCTATAGCAGTAGTCCCAGCCCCATTCTCCTTCCAACTCCCTGTAGATAAATCTTTCTCTATTATAGACTGATTTCCATGTCAAGTGTCTCATTAATTATACTGGAGAAGAACTAACTGTAAAGTATTTAACAGAGCAGGGAACCTGTTTTTCAACAGGTAATATTTATTGCCCTAAGAAGCGAAAAACCCCTTAATTTATGTGGATCTCTAGTCAGCAATTTTATGGGGCAGTCTGAATATGTATTTAGTGTAATCTATGAAATTCGAATATTAAGGCTACAAGCCTTAGTGCAGTCTCACAACCACCCTTGTACAACCTGCAGAGCCCCTCTGCCTCAGAATTTGCAAGCTAGCTGTATCAGGAGTGCTGTACACAGGTTATGCATCTATTTTGATTTTACATATAAATGTGATTGCATTTGGTACTGCAATTTCTCCCATGCTTAGTAACCTAAGTCAAATTCTGAATCAGATTGTGATTTCATGGCTTGCAATTAGGTTCTTCACTTACCTTCCCATCGTTCTCATAGGATGAACCAAAATTATCCAGAAAGGCTTTAAAAACTTGATCTTCTGTCCAATCTCCATTTATATATTTGGGATGATGTTTTCCATTATACAGCTTGCGTAAGTCCTCAATTGTTATGACACCATCTCCAGTGTTGTCTAATTTCTGAAATGCCTGCCTGACGATCTCCTTTCTTACGTTGGACATGGGAGGCTGTAAAGAAATAGAATCACTTTATTTTTGCCAACTACTTGTCCAGTCCCAAATTCAAGTACTTGCTGTTACTAGCACAAAACTTTCAAGCAGGTGGGACAATATACTGCTGATAGTCTGCACTGTCCGTGAACTAGAAAGGGCAATATATCCTCAAAAGAGCAGTATGATTTAGACTATTCAGTGTCTACTCATACAATAGCAAATGGACAATAAGAGAGGAAATGCTACCTAGAACACTTTTCTGATGTGCCCATTTTAAATATTTCTAATTACCCTAAGTACTAATATTTTCCATCTTAATAGTTTAGGCTTCAGCAGAGCAAAGATACTTCAGACAAAATCAATCACTGTGGTGGATTAGAGAAAGTCTCCCCTGAAAAAGTTCATGTTATAAAGAGATGCATCATAAAATGGCCAACAAAGAAGTGAGATTGATGGGCTGAAGTGCCCAGATACCCAGACTGCAGCACTAGAATTTTGGTATCTAAACCAAGGTCGCAATTACTTGAAAAAAAAAATTGCAACAGTTTATTTGCAAATATTCTATTCTACTTTATTCTGTTCCACTATATTTTAAGCAATTTCATGCAATAACAATATGAATTCCCGGACTCACTCTCAGTGTAACAATAAATTCATCAAAATCAATCGTTCCACTGCCGTCTTTATCAAATATCTTGAAAATCTCTTCTGCTTCCTCCTTGTTAATCATCACAGCATAATGTCGTAAGCCTCTCATAAAGTCATTGAAATCAAGGGTTCTGTTGTTCTTGCTGGCAAAAATCTGAAATGCTCTGTGGAAAACATGAGGAAAAGGCATAGGAAAATATGGAGAGTGCTGCAGTGCTTTAACACAGTACTGGAGTAGAGAGTCACCTTACTGACATAACATTTCCTCCTTGTTCTGTATTCTGAAGGGGGGAAAAAAGGGGAAAAAAATAAGAAGAAAAAGGAAAGAAACTCCAGCAACAAACCCCCTACACTTATTGGCAGTACTGATTACTTGTTTAGATTGGGTGCCTGAATATTACACATCTGAAGTTAAACGAGGGAAAGTATGCCATAGTATTCCTGTTCAATATAGCCCTCTGCAAGCTGCATATTTAGATGAAGTTCCACATTTAGATGAAGTTCCAGTTGGTCACCATCTGGATCCATTTGTGGTTTATGGGGCCTGGGAGGGATCTCAGGGTGTGATGCAACTCCCCTTTCCTAGGGATGTGATTTAGGCTCCCATAAACTAGACAGCTAATAGACCATTACAACAAGGGCATCATACCTTAAAGGGAAGGAAACTTAAAATCTTCAATGCTGAAATACTTAAGATTAAGAAAACACCAAGGAGGGATATATGGTTAATGTTCCCATCCTTCCTCTGGCAGGAGGTGTTCTGGGTCCCACTGAAGTACTTTCTCATGAAGGATTCACAGTCTTTAATCCTTCAAAAGGTGAGCAGGTCAGTCCTGTGTTCGAAAACACATGAGCCCAAATTCCAGGCTCTGTGGGTTATGGTATCTGCACTGAAATGAGGAGACTCAAGTTTTGGCCCCTGTTTAGGGTGTGAGCCTCTTGCAGATAAAACTAATAGGCTGAATAAAGGGTTTGACATCTTGCATACTCACTTGCCAAGTCCTTTAATGCCTGCAGATCCCTTTGCTAAACACTGCAGGCGAAGTCTTTCAAACACGTCATTTGGCTTGGACAGGCTTCTTTTTGCTTTCATTGCCATCTCTTTGTCATGCCTTGGTGTGCCCGACATCTGGAGGACAAAAACAATGATGTGACATGGATTCACATTCAGACATAGTGCTGAAACTTGCCTTAGCATACAAAGCATCCCACATTCTTGCAAGCTGCTGGTAGCAAGTCCTCCATGAGGACCCGTTTTGACCCTCTATTTCCTTTTCCTTATATACTTCTATCAGAAAGGGAAATTGCTAATATAGGCCACCAACCATGAATGGACAGCTCTGCCAACTACCCTGTGCTTAATCCAGATGCAGACAGGAAACTGTGTGTAAGAATTTTCTGCCTACAATGTGAGAACACTGTGACAACTGGTGGGTGCACTCAGGAGTGTGTGGCTCCTTCTGTGTCCACAGCATCCTTGCCAAGCCTCTTCCACTTGGCTAGGTCTGCAGCTATCATTTGAACACAGGAAGACAAAAATTACCTTGCCTGAGAACCTTTGCCTTTGATTCACTTTTGTTCCACTGAGGCCCCACTTCTGCAGAGCAGAGATTTCTCCTGTTGCATGTCCGAGCAACAGCCATCAACTACACATGACACCTACTGCTTTTTTAACAAAACAGCAGAACAAATTAATACCTTAAACTTCCACGGTATTTAGCACCCCAGGATATCACATGCTGACAACAAAGGCCTTCCAGCTTTCCTCAGAGAAAAACAGCAGAATAAAAATAGGGAAAACCATCTTTTGACTCTGCAGTGCTGCAACAGCACCACCAAGAGCAGCATGCTCAGGCTGGCAGAGACCCACTCCCTTTCCCACAGGGATTATTTGTGCCTAGTGTTAAGAAAAGTGGGACTGCCCATGCTCATACTAATATTTTAGGGTCACAATGAATCCTGGGCACATGCTCAGGGCTAAGACTGCTGTTGCATAGCCTGGCTGATGGGTCTGCAGCAGACCATGAAGACTCCCAAAATATTTTCCAGCCTTTCAAGCATAATGGGATCAGGGTACTCAAGAGTCACAGAAGTTACTGTAGAGCTCTAGACTCAGAGAGCCACTGGTGCTCTGCTGAAGCAGTGCTGGGATGAGGAGATGAAGCTGAGCAGCCCTGTAAGGCACTGTCAATGCACGTAGCACATCCAATCCCGTTGTTGTTCCACATGCAGAAGTGTGAACTGAAATGGTCCCACAAAACTTCCAAGAAACATGGAATTAAGCTGTTTCATCTTAACTACTCCTCTCCTGTTTACAGAATATTGGCTATAACTGCTGGTAATGCCACACATGCTGAATTTTATAACCACTTCCCAGCTGGGCTTGGAAAAACAGAAAAAAAAAAGGTTTCGTACTCATCAAATGGTTTCAGTACTAGCTTACTGTAAAAGTCTAGAGAGGTAAAATACAGAGCATTTTGGCCTTTGCTTTAGACAGAGCAAGCAAAGTTCTTCTGGGAACTCATTAACCAGTGATCAGGAAGATCTCACAGCTGTGTGAGATCAGCAGCCAAAAATGTTTTCTGCAAAAAATGACCTGTCCTTAAGAAGAAATGTTTAGCTGGAAAGACTTTAAAATACAGTGAGGTTACATAAACATAGTGAAAACTATATTTATAATAACATACTATTGCTTATATATAATATATTGCAACTATACATCTCTATACAGAGTATGTGATGCAATTGTATCACTGTGCAGTGTGCTTGTCTGTAAACTATATTATGTCTTTATGGAGTTCTATAAATACTGTGACCAACAAGGACATAATTCGTCTCTGCACAGATCTACACAAACACACACACACCATGAAAAGAGTGTAGCATATCCTTGCCTCAGGTTCAGTGGAGTAATGTCCAGAATACTGCAGTGTGCATCAGATAACCATTGCAGTAAGACCCATAAACTGAGGCTAGGGAGGGATAATCAGATTTGTTATCTGTTATGATCTCGTGAACCTCAATAAAAGCCACTGAAACTGTCCAATCCTCTGTAATTTCTGCAGTAAGAATAAAGTTTGCTTCTAGATCTGTAAGCATTTCTGCCTCAGAATTCACTATCTCTGGGCTAAGTTGTTCCAATATTGAATAATTTTTCTTTTAATATATGTTATTTCTAGTCTGAATTTCCACCATATTAGATACTGGTTTACTCTCTTTTACAAGATTAAGGAGCTACCTACATTAAAAATATGTCCAGGTGTAAGTACTTGAAGATCCCTTTTAAATTCACTTTGGCTTAGTAATTAGGCATAGCTCAGGACTCCTGGTACAAAATTAATTTCCAGATGTCAGATAATTAGGCTGTTGCTCTTGAACTTTTGAAATTTTTCAGTGTCTCTTCTGAAGTGGGTCAGAGCACTCCAATAATCTTACTAATATCATAGGTAAAAATATTCCTACTTTCCCCCCCCATGTATCATGGTTAAAAACACTAATTATAAATATTTCTGCTGCTCTTTGCAACTCTGCATTCTCTATAATATTCAATAACTAAATCACCAAGCATGTTTCTAAACAAAATTCCACAATTAAAGTCTGCTTGTAAAGTATTTGCACGTTCACATCACACTAAAGCCTCTTAAACAGGACTTGGCTTCCTGTGCCACATGACTGTAAGCATTTCAGAACCCTTTTCATACATCCAGAAAATACAGAAAATCGGTTAAATATAAAACATGCTACATGAAAGCTGGGTCCATCGTGACACTTACACCACTTTACTATTTCTGCTAGCTGGAGGCTTAAGTTAGAGGTAAACCATTCCTAGGCTCTATTGTAAGAAAAAAGATTCCAAATCACTGCAAGGAGGGAAAAATCACACTAATTCACATGCTCTTCCCTGCTCTTTCATTTTTGCTCTTGATCCTATTAAAAATGCAATAGGGGTTTGTTGAATATAACAGTTCTCTGCATAGAGTACACTTCATATTCCACCTGAATACCATTAATAAAACAATAGTAGGTCATAACAGTAATTCCACATGGCTTTAATTTGTGTATCTCTTCCAAGACTATCAGATGTCTCCCTCAGTGAAATTAACCAGCAGCGTTAATTTTTTTTTCTGAATGCTAGAGAGTTTTGTTTTGTTTAACAGCCTAGCTATGAATACCTCACACTGTCAGTTGTTTGTTTCTATAGGTGGTGTTCTGTTGTGCAGGCCAAACAGAAATGATTGCATTTATCCTTAACAAATACAAAACCTTAAATATTGGGTTGCATTTTTCCAGAAGAATCTTAAGCTGTTCAGCAACCATATACCTTTACATTCCTCTGCGCCTGAGGATTAAACCTGGAAAGAGCCAGATTCAGTCTAAGCTCTGCATCATTTGTTCAGATATTATCTTTCAGCTGAGCCCAAGAGCCTCCTGTGAAAATCATAAAAACCATTGTAGTGTGATGGGCAGAGTCCCATACTCTGGATTGCCCAGGCTCCTGCCAGCCCCTATCCTGGCCAAAGGTACAAGTGGCACACCACCCACCCCAGAGCAGGATCCAAGAATAGATTAAGTGGCTTAAACCAATTGCACACATTCAGTTCACGTCTTATAATTTCATGAAATTATTAAAAGCATGAAGACTGCAGGAGCATTTGACAACTGTCTTAACAGCTCCTTAAAAATCTGGCTTTCCAGCCCCTCTGACCCCTCTGCAGCAGCCTCCCAGCTCTCTGTCCATCGTGACCAGCATCATTCCGCTTCTGAGAGGTGGACATTAACTGGGATTGTTCTTTTGCACATATACAAATATATTTAGATTTCTAAATCAAAATCAGATTTTTTAAAAAATTCGATTTAAAAAGTTTGATTTAAAACTTAAATTTAATTAACATTAATTAAACTATTCTTGGCTGATCAGAGGAACTCACTGTGAGGTAGCATACAGGAAAAAAAATCCTTTACCTGTAATGTTCTTCTGAATCTGGGGCTTCCACTCAGGACTCAGATGTCTTCAGGAGGCTTCGATAGTGTTCTAGGTTCAAGCAATGAGTTCAAGTGATAATGGGGCACGGTCTCAAAGCTTTCTTATACATCTCGTTTTAATTGTTTACACACCCAGCTCCCTTGGCCCCCCCCTTTTTTGGGAGGCCGGGAGTTTGCCAGCTGGTCTTCAAGGTGACTGTGGAGGCTGTGACTGCTTCCCTGGACAGTTGCTATGGGGTTTTGAGAACCTTTTCATTTTATCTGTTTTAAAAAGATCATCTCTGCCTACGCCGGCTGGAGAGCAGGGGAGAGTGGGGGACACCTTGTGCTGCTCCTTGCTGAGCGGTAAGAACGACAGATAGTAGCTGTGGGAATGTTTTGAATTGCTCTGGAGGCCTTGTGCAAGGTTGTGTTTTTAGAACATGATTCTCTGCTTTTGTAGGTGATAGGGCTGCACAAACTCTCTGGTTCAATTGTTTACTCAAAACATAATAGAAGTATCTAAGTAAAAGACTGTCAGTTATGGTTCACAAAAGAAACCAAACCTTCACCAGCATATGTTTTTTCCTGATGATTAATTGCCACTTTGAAGACCCACTGGTGGTTAGAACCTCTGGGGAGATGCTGAACTTGTGTTCATTTGCAGTAAGAAGAAAGCTGAAAAGGTTAAACACCCACATAATGAGGAAAAATTGTTCTTTGCCTAGACACACGTATTAGCAACTCGGTCTGCAGAAAGTCACAAACATTGTCAGTAAGATAATGTACCACTTTGGTAGGGAATCAGGATATTGGTAGATTCCTTAGGGGTAGGAAATAGCCTGTGTGTGTTCCTTGGCCCTCTGGGACAACAGCAAGGTGAGTAAGATCAAGGCTGATGGCAAAGGCAGTGTGTACAAGTCAGTGTGAGAGCACATGGGAAATAAAAGGAGAGCCCTGTTCTGGCCATGGATGAAACACTGAGCAAGAAAGAAAAAAATGCTTCGTTTTCTGGCAAAAGCAGAAAATTATTTTAGGCAATTGCTTGACTAATACCACTTGCATCCTGGCAGGCTGCTTATCTCTCATCGACAGGTACTTCCTGATACTAAACTGAAGCTTGTGCAAGACTTAGAATGTTCTTTTATAACTCTCATGTGGCAGCTGATTGCACATTAATGCACAAGCAGGGTGCATTAATGCTTATTTAATCATTTACTGATTCAGAAATACTACCTTTGCGAAAATGTAACGTCCTTCCATCCACTACGTTTGTTTTGTGAATTGATCCTCAGAGACCTCCTGGGAATGAAGAAGAGATAAAGGGCTATGAACATTATCTGGGCTGTTGCCTGTCCACATTCTCTGCAAAGACAAAACAGAGGCACTGAGCACTGGAGAAATGGTTTTCATTGAACAAGTTGGTCCTTGGAATTCGGCCTCCCACCCGAATAAAGAAATTCTTCAAGTGCAGAATTTGCATTGGCTTTCAGAGGTTTGCTGCAAATTAAAACTGGGATGGGCTCTTGAAAGCAAAAATAAAAGTTTAATAACTAGATACTTAGCTGCATTCCACTGCCTTTCTTTCCCTCTGTCAGTGAGCCCAGGCATAATACAGACACATCAATGCTTACTCTACACTCCTCTGGAAACTAGACTGTGCCATTTCTGAGATGGTTAATGAATTACCAGACTGAAAAATAATGTTCAGGCTTTCAGGTGTCTCAGATTGCATTTAGGGCGTGACTAAATTTATTTGGTTGTACCTGCTCTGTTACTGTGTACAAAGCTGTAAGCAGAGTTCAGTGAATTCAGAGTTTATCATAAAGGATACAGAGATTTTATCAGAACTCTGAAATTTTTCCTCATCGTTTTCTAACTGGCACTGAATACATGCATACCTGTTTAATTTTCGGTTTTGTCTGAACAGCCTGAACGGTCTGCTCAGTTTGTTGTTCAGCACTGGACTGAATTAACTAAGAAAAATATACTCTGAGGCCTAATGTGATCTATAAAATGATGACAGAGTCAATTTAAGTCAATTGAAGTTTCTAAAAATTGAGATTTTGTGGTGAATTTAGGCAGGAGAGAAGATATAAGAAATGGCTTATAAACTTTATAAGATCTCAAAAGAAGAAGGTGGCCCTGGTGGTTTTGCAGTTTAGTTTACAAGTTCTAGCACTGTTTCTTAACGTGCCACCTGTGACCATTGTTGTTGAGAAGCTCTTCTCATGTGTTCTTCTCACATGACAAGAACAGATATGAGCATATCTTCTTGTCCTTGGTAGGGAAATCAGCAGGGCTGTTTGTGTGGAATACAAGTTAAAAAAAAAACTAGCAAGCATGAAGTCCCAGAACACTATGTAGCAAAGATTAATTTTACAGGATAAACCACTGTTTTTTCCTGCCATTAAAATTAAGGAAGTTTCACACACGCTAAAAAAGAAACCCTCATGTTAAGTACATTGTCAAGGGAAGGGTATTCTGATCTTAAATCAAGCTGTAATCCAATTAAATTACAGAATCATGGAATGGTTTGTATTGGAAGGGACCTTACAGATCATCTAGTTCCAAACAGAACTGAACTCTGACTCTAAATATAAAGTTTTTTATATCCAAAAATGTTGTCTCTCTTGTGGTTTGTAGTTATCCAGCTGAAATTAATTGTCTGTTCTCCAAAGCAGAGATCAGCTGGCACATGCAGACTGTGCTCATGCTACTAAGCTAATTCCTTAGAGTTGTCACCACCAACCTGCCTGCAGTCAGACCTGCTTTGTAACACTGCTCCAGCCCTGTCTCCACGCAGGTCTGGCCCCGCACCAGTGACCCTCACCTTGCCCCTCCGGGCTGAGGAGAGTTCCCAGCCCAAAGGGTGCACTCTGCCAGCAGCACCCATGTGATGGATTGCTCTGCCTGGCTACACAAATACAACATTCCTAACCTTTACCTTTACTTGCCTTTTTCCCTTGCTCTTGGGAAGCACAAACAGATTTTGGTTTTTTAATGCTATGTCAACTACTAAATGCACTTGACAAGTTTTTTTGAAAGTGCTTTGAGACCAGAAGCATTCCAGAAAAAGAGGCAGTTATCTTTAAATTTTTTTTTTCTTGAAAATTTACAACAAATCTGTTTTCAGTTGCAGAATGGAAAATGAAAACCCTAGATATTTCAGTTTTTAAGAAGGTAAGCAAATAATGTTTACTAGAAATTGATTATTTTTAGCCTGTGCCTTGAAATAATGACAATTTCAATTCTTGAATATTTCATGCAAAACAGAAAAAACAATGTTGTGGGCCTTAGAGGTTTTTTTGCACAGTGTAACAATGCAATGCTGGTCTGACATGCATGAGAAACTTCTCTGCTCAACCCTCACTCTTTTGTCCACAGAAGAAAACAGTTAAATGGGCCCAGTATTTAGTGGGATCAAATACCTTTTGAATCTGAAAAGCTGTCCTTAATCATTGCAAAGTGGGGGAAGTAGTGAAGAATAGAACAAGAACAGTCTGCAGCTTGCTTCAACAACAACCAGAACAATCTGTCCCCACTGAAGGGGCCAAAGAGGAGGGAGCCAAAATCAGAGAGGAGAAGGTTTCAGCAAGCTGCTCCTCAGAGAGACCTCCCTGGTCAAAAAGTGCTGAAATGTCCTGGGGAAGGAAGAGTGGTTGTGAAGTCTCTGCCGTTGGCACAGGCATATGCCATGAGGGGGAGTCTTGGTCATTTTTTTACAATCCTGTCAGTCCTCTGAAATGTGGATTTTTACAGGTATCTGGGATGATGCAGGCACCACTAAGCAGGAGAGGAAAAGGCAGTGGGAAGCAAGGTCAGTAGTCGTATGGGAGAGGGATGAGCCAGGCCAAGCACTGCTACAGGAGTATCTGGAGGGGGCTGTGAAGGAGGAGCTGTACTGGCTTCCAAGGCAGGGAACTTTGTGCTTGCCAGCCCGTGGAGCCAAACTGACTGCAGCTATGACTTCAGCCTGTGTGGTATCATTTCTTAAACAACCACAAATGGGATGTATTTTTTTCTTGTTATTCACTGGAGCTTCCTTTCCAAATTAACAGGAACCGTTTTGGTTCCTGACTCCAGAAATATATTGGTGTGGTGGTGAGTTGGATGCTTTTCCCAACCAGGGCATGCTTGACATGGCAGCACAATTCAGCACTCAGCATGTTGGGGATATTCATCAGCATGGCTGGTGATACACAATCACTCTAAAGGGCTTTGTGATATCCCAGAGCTCCTTCTCTCCATGGCCTCTGCATTTCAGAAGCAACTCTGTCTCCCAGAGCATGAGCTATTGCCAGGCTCCTCTGCAGAGCAGGCCCGAGATGCTGCCACCTTGGCACAGGAGCTGCTGTTGCCTCTTTTCTCTGGCTGTGAGTAAGAGCCTCAGGGATGAGTCAGCAGACAGAAGACACAGCCAGGTCTCAAAACAGATGAATGCATCCTCACTCGTAAATAAGGGCTGGAAGGAAAGAGGTAATGTGGTTGTTAAAGTCCTACATGAGCGTCTATGCCAACAGACTTGCCAACCTTGTGACGGGGACTTTAATGCAGATTTGCTGGAATGATGACCAAAGCCAAAATGTTAGGGTGGCCTAACATTTTCCAGCACTGGAAACAGCACTGCTGGCAACCAGGTCAAAAGCCTGCATAGCACAGATGCACATGCACAAGAAGAACAGGGTACAAAATTCTAAGCATGGTCCTCAGAGTGATGGAATCACTGAATGATCAAGGTTGGAGCAGGCTTTCAAGATCACTGAGCCAAGCTGTCAACCGAGCACCATGACAATCATCCCTAAACACATCCTAAATGCCACATCCAGATGACTCTTGAACACTTTCAGAGAAGGTAACTCCACCACCCCTTTGGGCAATTTATTCCAATGCCTGGCCACACCCTTTCATAGAAAATTATTTTTCTTAATATCTAGTATGAACTTTAGCTGGCTGTAGCAGTTTCAGTTCAAACCAGGAAGAAACGCCAATTTTGTGTAGTGGTTTAGATTTGCCAATATGAATTTCCCAGCCAACGCACCAAATAATGTAGTGGGTTTAGAGCTAGTTAAACTCACCAGTGCACTTGCTCATTTCTTGCTGTGAGATATGATTTAGGAGAAAGGGAAAAACAGGCTCAAACTTAAAACTATGAAAAAAGCTTTATTAACAAAACTAAAAGAATAGAAAAAAAAAAACGCCAGACTAAAACTTCCAGAATACTTTCCTTCTCCCTGCCCACCTTCTCTCCTTTCCCAACTGACAGCATAGAAACAAAACCTGGGATTTTAAATCAGTTATCACTTTTACAATAGTCTTTCCTCAGTTCGTATTGGGCGAGAAGTTTTCTTTGCCATGCCCTGGAGACTTTTCCACAAGAACACAGTCCTCTCGTGGTCTTGCATTTTCACAAACAGCAGCTGCTTTGTTTAGAAAATTCCTGCTATTGTGAAATTTCTCCCATTTTCACAGCCCTCTCACAGCTGAGTGAACAGGCCATGTCAACTTATGGGGT